>VZSG01000700.1:321492-405424 GCA_013398315.1 Nothoprocta pentlandii
AAGCAGGAGTGAGGGATTTTCTTTTAAGATAATAACAATTGTTTTAATAGGAGGTGGTACAAAGTATTATTTTAAATGTATGAAAAAATCAGATCAAGTTCCTAGAGCAACCGAGGGCAGAGCAAACATCGGGCTGCGGTTCCTCACCCACTTTGCAGGCTGACATGAAGGTGCCTGGGAAAGGTACTGGGTAACCAGCATCAGACACTGAATAACCTGTCCCACAGCCCCCTGCAAGGCTGCCAGAGCAGGCAGGGCAGCAACAGCGGGCACTGTTTAGGTGGGGGTTTGGTCATCTAAAAGGTCTCTCTCCCTCTCTCTGAAATTACGCTAATTCCAGACTTCTAAAAGTCCGACCTCAACTACAGATTCAAACAATTATTATGTGTATTTTGGGTTTTATTTTTCTTTTCAATTTTATTTAGCTTTACTTTTATTTCAAGTTGCATGCAATCACCATACAGGTGTTACTGCACATTCGTTATACACAGAAAAAAAGAGATGCCCCTTTATTTTTCGGTGCAAATATTGCATGTAATGTCAATAACCCCATGAACCGCCTGGTCAGACCTGCCAGTCACACTAATATTGATCTGCCAGATAAGTCCAGCATGGCAGGTGCCTCTCCCCTTCTAGGAGCATGAAGTGCTGCAAGATTTTAATGACCTACTGCTACGATCTCTTAACTCAGATAAAGTTGAGAGGAAAAGTAAGAAGAATGGAAGCCCATACCATATCTTTTGGGGAAAAGCAAAAAGGCCAAAAAAACCACGAGAAATGTATTTCCTTGCAAGTGCAATCGTTGCTGAAGAGCTGCTCCAGCTCGGGCGCCTGGGCCAGCCTGCCAGGCAGGCCCAGGGAAAGACCCCCCTGGGAGCCGCCGCGCTGGCCCCGCCAGGTACTGCCAGACTGGGCGCAGCCGGATGGCAGCCCGGGCCAAAGCAACAGGTCACCAAACTGCCAAAAAAAAGAAAAAAGCCCAGGGAGAAAAACAAGTTTAACCGCCTATATTCAAAATTCTGTAATAAGACTCAAGTGGTAGTTCACAACG
Source organism: Nothoprocta pentlandii (assembly GCA_013398315.1). NCBI lineage: Eukaryota > Metazoa > Chordata > Aves > Tinamiformes > Tinamidae > Nothoprocta > Nothoprocta pentlandii. The sequence goes on from VZSG01000700.1 coordinate 322,544, forward strand.
TGAAGTTTTGCTGCATCCCAGAGATGGCTTATGCAAGAATTATAGAAGATAAATGGATGCAGTGAAGAGGCAGGAAATTACCGAGTCAAGTGATTTATGCCACAACTTGGGGAACAGCAGTATTAGAAAAGCTTAATTACAACCGAACTATCTTGTCTGCTAAATTAAAGAACATTAAGAGCAATGTAACTGGCAGATGAAATTTCACTGTGCTTCTTGTTTGGCAGAAATTTCAGTATCCTTAAATATGGTCTAATTCCATAAACAGATTTTGCTTGCATTCAGTTGCCTGTGTATGAACAATAATGATCCTCAGGGCACATTTAAAGTAATGAACTTGATGAAACTCTTCCACCTTTACCCCACCATTAAGGTCATTAGATCAAGCAGTAAAAATTCATTCTCTCTACAACTACCTGGAATCCAACAGCATAAAATATTCTTATGAACAAATGACTCAACTACCGTCTCAGTAAGAGGCAGCACTTGACTCTCAGTGCATACAACAGGTGATGGGAAACTCAAGAGAGCCATTCCCTCAACTCTCGGGATCATTTTACCCCTCTTCTCCGTTCTTCCACTTATTTTCAAAAAAAACTTCAAACCCAAAGGAAAGATGTGCCCATCTGTCACGCTTAGCGGGAATTGTTCAAAAGGCACAAAACTGAGAAGCTGAAAGGAAATGTATGTTGAAGGTCGTGATTACACAAGCTTTTCACTAAGAACTTCTTTAAAACTTCACACTTTTTCTCACAACAAGGCTTTGAGATGTTCTTTTTTTTAAAAAAAAAGAAAATAAACTAAGATTATTCTAAGATATAAGAAACCCTATAACCATTCATAGCCACCTCAGAGTTAAAATGGTGGACGCAAAATGGTCAGGAAAAAAAAGATACAGTTTAGCAAAATTACAAAAATATATTCTAATAAAGTGTGCTCTAGGTACATTAAAATTGGCAATTGTTCTAGGGGAAGATTTCTATTTCCAATTCAAAGAGATTCAAAGTTTCAAAAAAAATGTAAGAGCAATTAAAAAAAGCTATTTGAATTTACAAAAATGTTAACATATTGATTTAGAGAATCTTCGAAATGAATGTTAAATTTCACTAACAAGCAGTAAATCAGAAAAACCACTCCAGGCAAATTGCAGTCCTGCTCCAGTTTAAGTATCTCTGAATAAAAGTTAATATATTGTAGCAAAGCCACACTGATAAGGCTCAACGAGTCATTTAGAGGAGCAGCTCTACTCAGGCACCCTTAAGGGATCACAGAGCATTCAACAACCTTTTGAGGACACAGCTCAACTGGCCAGGGCAAACCTGGAGACCCTCAGGAGGATCCTTGCTCTCCGGTGCTGCTCCCAGCTCCCCAGGGGCCTCGCTCATGGGCAGCATTGATTCTGTGTCTGCTCCTTCTACTGAGCAACCTACAGAACTTCATTCCTGAGTTTTCACTTGCATCATTTGTCACCGCAGGCTCCAACGCTCCGGCTGTGTGGCCGAGCCACCAGCCTCCAGCAGTTCCCTCTCCCCGAGCCCTGCAGGTTTTCACCTCAGCAGAGCAGTGCGGCATCCTAGGAAGGCTCCAGCTGACGGGTACAGAGCCAACTCATGGATGGCATTTTCCCCCCTCCAACTCTTTGGGCAAGCCAACTGAGTAAGATCATGGAAAAGGAACAGCACCAATACAAGGTCAACAGTATAAGGGGGGAGAGCTTGGTGAGGGATCAGCTTTTAGCAGCAGCCGCTTAAAGAGGGGTTTATCGCATCCTGTGAAAGAAACCCTACTCTAAGGGAGACCTACCTTTGGAAACCTACCTACCTACCAGAAACCTACCTACGTACCAGAAACCTACCTACGTACCAGAAACCTACCTACGTACCAGAAACCTACCTACGTACCAGAAACCTACCTACGGGTTGGGGACGGAACGCATGGTTTTTATTAGTTGACTTAAAGTTGTCCATACATGCCAGACCTAGGTACTAAATACAAGCCTGCACTACTAATGATTTTTAATACAAAATTGGGAGTAATCAGATCATTTTTGATTCTTGTCAGAGAAACTGAGCAAGTACTGACAGCCTTGATGAAAAGCTATCCAAAAAGCCACGCAGCCCTCTCCACCACTGCATTTACACATGTATTTATGTGATTCGGTCTTGACATTAATAGTTCTATAAAAAACTAGTACTTCAAAAGTAGCCTGCAAACAAAATAGATGCTTATCTAAGTAGCAAAATTACAGAGGTTTTTATCAGATGAAACTCCAAGACAGCCCTGAAAAAAAAAAGTTTCAAATGATGCACTAATTACAGTATCTGTTTGAACAACAGAAGTAATTTTATAACATGAAGCATTGGAACACACTGATTGCCCCGAACCCCCGCTGATAAACTGCTTTAATTGTGCAGTGACAGTCAGGCAAATGAGCAGAGACTTTTGCTCCTACTGAGCTCCTAATGGTGGCAGTTCACAGGCACAAAGGTGCCGAGAAAACAACGTGGCAAAAGAGGGGCTGAGCGAGCAGCGCCTGCTCAGGGGGAACACGGTAGCTTAGCTCACATTTTTAGAAGTTATTGAAGCTTCCTTCTATAAAAGCAACAATCAGATATTTACATTAAGGCAGACATAGACCTCCTTCTTATGTGAATGTCGAGTAAGTTAATGTGATTCAGTGCGTCTTTAATGACACACTTATTATTGACTACTAGGGCTCCTTCAAGACGACTCTGGATGAAAATGCTGCATTTTCTAGTTTGCAAAGAAATAATTCGTTGCTGTCACACCTTGTGTCATACACACAGCCCTGCAGGTACCTAGAAAGAGCTATCTGGAATAAACAGATCATCTAAAACAAGCCAGTGCATAAATGCACTGAAGGAGACTCCATACTAGGCTGCTTGGAGGCTCAGCAGGCACCAAACTCAGCAAACCTTCAAACCTAGCGCGCTGGCAGAGCTCAGAGCTGCCCCTGGCTCAGAGGGGATCCCTACCTGCACAAGATGCCCCCTGGATCTTCCCCAAGCTCTGGATTCTCACTGCAAGGGTGGGGGCAAAGCAGCTGCTCTGCTCACAGGAGGGGAAGCCACGGGCAGGGACTGCTCCCCTTTGGGTCTGGGGGCACCGCTGGCTTCACCACATGGCCCGAGCTACCGCCCACATGAAGAAGGGATGCAGAGGTTCAAGCACAGCATGGCAAGGAAAAGGTTTTCCTAGGTATTCTTAGGTGCCGCACAGTTGTAGATCAGCTGAATCTGAAGACTCCAAAACAACATTTTTGGTCAGAGAAAGTAGACACTCATCCCCAGTTAATTATGGACTCGGCTGGTTATTGACAACAACATCCTCATTCGGCACTACCCAGGCGCCTCCCTGAAGCCACGGCTAGTTTTAGCCGTGCACTTGCTGCCCATTTGCATGTCCAACTACCACACAACGCAGAGCTGGATAATCTGCTAGAGAAGGGAGTGCAGGTGTCACTACCTGAAGTGCAACTAACCCTCAGGGGGGCTGGCTATTCATTTCCTCAACTTTGAATTACAGGGAAGGGTTTTGACGTTTTAACTTGACTAATATTCTTAGAGCAGTGAACTCAACAAGGGGAATTCCAGAAAGATTTACACTCATATCTAATTTTATTCCAAAGGCACCTTCGTAATACCGTAGCTATTTTCACATGTTGACTATCACTAATGTAATGATGACAATAAAGGAACATAGTCCCTTGACAAGCATATTCTTCCAAACATCCTGAAATCAGGAAATTTGGAGATATTCCATTTATTAGAACTTACAAATGAAATCCACCCATTAGCGGTTACTAGTGAGACTAACAGTCCAGGCACATGGAGCTTCTCTCTCCAACAACCTGCCTCTGCTCCAGCATCGCTCCTGCCTGAGCTCCCGCAAGCTCCGGCTTGTGCGCGTTACTGACCAGTACGAAGCCGAAGCAGCCAGGCAACTTTTATATAGTCTTAATGTATTTATAAAGTCTTAATATATTTTAGAAGTTTTATTTTACTAATCATTAACTAGATGTTAGAACACAAAAAACATCTAGAACTTGCAATATCATACTGGTCTGTCCTCCTCCCTCTACAGAGGATGGTATTAACAGCAAATGCTACATTTACTCTTCAAATATATACAAATTCTTGCTGTATCTCATTTTTTACTAAGCATTACTCAGGTAATAGTTTTAATCTATCATTTGTATTTCTGCTCAAGGGGAAGATTAGTACAACAAGGTTCTAGCCCTGGGGTAGGCGGTTTTCTGCAAAGGACTGGTTCTTAGTTACTTTGTCTCCATTTGGAAATATCTACTTTGGAGAACTATTGCCACTATGTTCCTGGAAAAACTTATGACAAAGTCTAGACCAAAATAAATTTAAAAAATAAAGAGTGTTATGTTTTGTTTTGATGCTTCTAATTTTAAAAAAAATAGTGTTAAGCTTTGTTTCAATAGCACCAAGCTATCACACTGACTGATAAAAATCTCTGCTTCACTTTTAAATATGCTGCTGTCAGTCAACTTACCAAGGTGCCTAGAACTGCACAAGCTGAAAAGCAAAACAGTCTCAATTAAACTGAAAACCCCATGCCTGCTTTTTATCTTGTATTCTCAAATTAGGAGAGTTGAAAGCAGTAACATCTAAAAGGGCTTGATCTGATACACTTTCTAAACCTAACCCAAGGCACAGCTGCAAAAGTTGCAACTACAGAGACATGCCGTATAACCGGTCCAGGTGGCAGGAAGGCTTGCTCAGGAGATTACAATCAACATCCTAGTGCCTCCCTAGCCAAAAACGCATCAGTGTTGCCATCCTGGTGCCTTAGGAGCGTCCTAACCTCAGACCAAAGACCTACGTAACCAGCCACTTCCCACTCCTATTGAGAGGGCAGATCCGCGGCGGGAAGCACCTGCTGCCGAGCGCTGAGGAAGCTGCCAGGAGGGTCCTGCTCTTTTATCTTGGACTCTGGGGCTTTTTGCAATATTGACTGACTGGGTAAAACATAAACAGCACTTTGAACAGAACCTTTATTTCCAGCTCCAGGCATCCTCATGCACGCGTACAGAAGCTGCACTTCCATGTGCGCATCGAACGCATCGGGTGGAAACTGTCCCCCATGACACGGGCACGAACGGCTTCTGGAGTAGGGAACCTGGGGGAGCAGCAGGGCGGGCTCCACCTCCATGTAACTGCTCCCTTACCTAGAGAGAAGGGCTGCTCCTATTCCCCGCATGGAGCTGAGGGCAAAGAGCACGTCAGCCAGGCACTTCCTCTGTTTTCTAGCCTGCACAATACCATTATCTGAGCGTTTCTCCAGGGACCTTTGGGCAGTTGGAAAGGTCTGCTCTCGACTCCAGTCTAGACCCTGGGACTTAGAGCACCCTGAGGCAGAACACTGCAATCATCATCTGCTTCCTAGGAGTTGTAGAAGATAAACATCATCACCAATTTGTAACAACCTAAGTACACTTCTACACATTTTTGAAGCACTATTTCTTCTTTGGAAGCATCATGATCTAACATGCACTAACACCCGCCCAGGTAATGACGACATTTGCCCTTGCTGAACTCTGGTCCTTTGTGTTTCTCTAACTCATGCTGCATCTCCCCTTGTCCTCCTCGGACGTGGTTGGTGCTTGGGCTGTTTGCCTAACAAACCTGGTCACTGCGCCATCCCGTCGCTCCTCAGTGATTTATCCTCACTGCTAAAGTGACAAGTTGCTTCAATTAAGTTACTTCTCAGACAAACAAGTTAGCTCCAGCTCTCCTACGAGGCCACCATGTTCAAATAACCTTTAAACTATACAACATAAAACTGCACTTTTCAGCTGCTGTTCATGCTCTCTAAGCATTTCTGCAATTTTTACTCACATTAAAATTCTAAGAAACAGACTAAGTGATATTAATTACATTAATTCATGTATAACTTGTTAAATTTGTGCGTGTTTTTTTTTTTCCTATTTAAAAGTCAATGATTGACTAACTATTTTTACCTCAAGATAAATTTGCTGAAGGAGAGAGAAACATATTAAAACTGAAACTACCAGAGAAACTTTTGGAGCTGCCAGAACGGAGATGGCTCCACCCCGCACTTCATGGCAACGCAACACAGCCACGTTCCACCTTCCTAACTTACACCAGCCCATCACTTCCAGCAGGCAGTTATCAAACTTCAGTTCTAAAAATCCAACCAGTTTGCTTTTGTTGTTTCCTTGAAGACCAGACATTGCAGAAAGAAAACAGGCAGCTATTAAAAAAGAACAAAAACTGAACGAAAAAACACTTAGCTGCCAATTTGATGGCTTCTGAAATCTCTTAAATCAACAGACATTCCTCTACGCTCTGCATTAATCACAGCAAAGGACTTAAGGGAGTACAGAGTAAAGGCAGCTTTATAAAATGACAATAGTCATGAAAACCAAATGATGACTTGACATAAAATAATTAGGGGCTTTTTGAAGATAACTATTTTTTCTCTAGTTTCTCATACATACTTATGCCATTTAAAATAAAGAGCTGACTATCTGATTATTCACTTCCTTAATGGTCTTAGGAACTGTCTTAACACTCAGTAACAAGAAGTGAAATTGCACTGACTCCAACGATTTGCATGTTAACATAGTATACTAAGATTCAGCTACAGAAGATCCTGATTTTTAACAGAAATTCACATTGGACATGTTAGCACAGTACCAGTGTTTCAAACAAACTGAAAAGCAAAATAGCACCTTTCAGTATTATACAATAGCAAAGTCTCAGATATGGTCACAAACCGTCACAAACCGCTACACAGAATTACTTTCAGAACTGCCAGTTAGACTTAGGAAATCAGTAAGAAAACTCTTCCCAAAAAAAACAAACCAAACCAAAAACGAACAGATTAGCAGCTCTGATCTGCACACAAAAGCTTCAAGTGATCCCTGTCCAAGAACACAAACAGTTGCTACTGCTACTTCACAGTGAATGATTTCAGAGAAATGTGATTCACTTTATTTTAGGACATTATGATCTTTAGGTTTTCACTATTTATACATATATCAAAGCACAAAAACAAGGTGTGGGAATCAAAAGAGAGATACCTATATAGCAATTAAGCTTTCAGTAACTCCCTGATGCTATTTATCCAATTATCATACATTTCTATCTCAGTGCTTGAAACTACAAATAAACTGTTCTGCCCAACAAAATTTCAAAATTACAGAAAAGACAAAACAGACATCATCAGCCTTGTTTCCTTAGATCTGGTGGGGTGGGGTAGGAAGGAAGGTTGGATGGAGAAGGTAAAGAGAAGGAAGAGCCACTAAGACTTGAAATATTCAACTTGTGACACTTTGCCAGTAACTGTTTACTGTCTGGCTCCAAGAAGGGCAGCCCATCCCTGAAAGAGTAAAGCCTCTTTAGTGGAAGGGCAAGGCTGACCTGCCTGGGATTCAGGTTTTGGGCTAAAGCTCTAATATTTCATGCATATATCCTGAACATAAAATGTTATTCTCAAGTAATTTATCAAAACTAATAGTTAACATTAAGAACATGAGCAATCAGATTGGGAAAATGGGGTGGGGGAGACACTTCACAGGTCAACAGATTTCGAGTATGAGCTGAGATGCGGTGCAGAACTCAGTCTTTAATAAAAAAAATGCTAACAGTATGTTATGATTATACTTTGTATATTTCTTATTTCAACTCCCAGCATCTATATATCTTGAAGAAACCCTCAAAGATGTAAATGTAGAAGTCTCTGATGGACTCCTGCTTCCTGCAGGTCTGCAGGATGCTGAGAGCATCCTCAAGTGTCAAAGCAGGTAAACACCAGCTTGAATAATAAGTGTAACTCTCTCTTATGGCAACAAGAATACATGACGCAGACCACAAACCAAACGTCTCCATTAGTGATTGCTTAACTGAACGCTGCTGCCTTTAGAGAGTTGCTGCGCTTGCAAGATTACTCTCCTGCCTCCTGTAGTGGGAAGGCCCTTCCTCTTAAGGGAAAGAAGATCTTCCAATCTGTCATTCCAAACCATGCCAAGTGTTCCCCTAGAGAAGGGTTTCTTCTGGAGAACACAGTTCAACACAGAGCCCAACAGTGCCTCCCTACAACCAAGAGGAGCAGTTTCATCTCCCTCTCCCTCCTATTGTGTTTCTGCACCAGCTGCAGCTCTGACTACACCCTTCACGGCACCAGCTGAACAGAGCTGGCTGCTCCTGCTCTCAGGCTCCGCGCGTTGGAGGGCTCCATGACACAGCCCAGAGGGGCAGAGCGAGCCCAAAGCGGGGCACAACCACCCCGCTTGCTGCAGGAGAGCAGCCGCGTGGCCCACCTGCAGCGGGGGGCAGAGCCGGCCCGCACGGCACCCGCAGCCGGAGGCGAGCGCGTCCCATCCTCGTCCTCGGGAGCCCTCACTACATCTCCACGACCAGCAACGACACACTGCCCACTTCTTAGTATCCCCCAAGTCAAACTTAGTTCTACAGTGATATATAAATTGTTTTATAAATACTAAGTCTGAGCGCTCTGTTTGCAGCCACCTCAAATTAGGCAATCAACATGTTGAGCTTCCACTGTTGAACTTCGGTTGCTCATTTGGGAAAGGAGCCTACCATTCCCTGTTTATTTAAATAAGGCTGTCTCAAGGAAAATGAAATTAGCCAGCCACAGCATAGCGATAAGCTGCAAAGAACATTACATTTATACAAATGTTCTTCATCACAAGCAGCCTTAATTACAGCATTTCTAATTTAAGTTTAGAACCTCCATATTCTTCTTAAAAAATGCTTAACTTTAGTGAGGACGTGAGTTGGGGTTTGGGGTCCCCCTTTTCTTACACTCTGGTAGCATTAATAGCTAGTCTATTATGCAACACTTTTTTAGAAAATAACTCTAATTGTTTACGAGTGCTTTCTAGGAATGGAGAGTTAATTCTAACTTGTGCTTACTGGCACTCTGTCATTTCTTCACACAGTAAGTGATTTCTCATACAGCAGTAAGTTTTATCATTTGCAAGTTTAAAAAGAAAAAAAAATCCTTACGTTTGTGGCTTAGAAAGTGATGTGACCAGAGCCAGTGCTCAGGGGTAACTCTGCCCACTGAACTCCCTATCTGCCACCAAAGGGCTTCATCTTAGTGGGAATGAAGTGAGATTCCAGTGAGATTGGACTTCCTAAGATTCTCTTCAAGAATATTCACAATCAAATATCGATTTTGAACAAACTTGAGTTCCACAGAATATCATTAAACAGACAAAAGTACAGGCAAAATACTAATACAAGATAATTAAATCAATCACAGCTAACTTCTACTTTAAAAATAAAACAAAAATTCAACTTATTACAAAGAATACAGAAAACACTCCCTGGTTTCTTTACTGGAATACAGAATTAACAGCCATGATACTCTCATGAATTGAACTAAAACCAAGTCCTTCGAAGAATTCAGAATAGTCTCAAAATGATCTCGACACACAAACACACACAAACTTGCCATATATTTACAACTGAAATACATACATAGTCTGTAATAATATTATTTTGCAACAGCTGCTGCCTCTAATTCTTGCTACAACTGTACAGGATTCAGCACACAAACTACCACCTAGATACCTCAAAATGTGTCCCCTGCATCACTCCTCCTTTACAACCAATTTCATGCTCTAGCTTTACTGGTCATGAGTGCAGGGTGAGGGGCATCCCACATGTGCCGAGCTTCCTCAAATCCAGACTGAGCCGCAGCAGCAGCCCTGCTGCTGGGGGCTGGACTGCCCGTGGCGCTGGAGGGCTCCCGGTTGGGCTGCTGAGGAGCTGCCGGAGCAGCCTCTGCTCATGCCACACAGATGATCAGTCTGGAGGATCTTAGTCCCACATACCTGTCTGGTAAAACCGGTCCAGCAGCAAAACAGCATAAACCAGAAAGCCAGCTGGGGGTTCCCTTCAGCAGTGCTACCTTAGTGATTCAAAGGAATGAGAATATCAGAACCTGCCAGTGCTCCCTAGCTGTTTCCATTGCTCTGCCCCTTCAGGGAATCTTGTCCTTGAGTTCTCAGATTGGACTGCGTTTGTTTTCTAGACTTACAGAGAAAAAGATCAGCTAACTTTCAGTTTGTTTAGAAGAACTATGAAGTATCATTAGTCTCGTGTTTAATACTGTGTAAGTCTTTTTAAACAAAATCCTTACGGAAATATTCCATAGGTTTAAATAAGAAAATGGTATTATTATATAAATACACACACACACGTACACTTGACATAAGGATAAAATGTCTAGGGGTGCATCCTTCAAGATTAAGACCTGCATGTTGTGTCAAACAATAAAATGTAACATTTTACATTTTTATTAGCAAGTAGGAAAAAACAATCAGTTTCCTAACTAGATAGGCTTGAAGAAAGTTCTTTGCAAAGCCTTCGAAGAAAGGAGATGATCATTAAGAGCAATAGCATGCTATCTGTCATTAATATTCTCCATATGTTACCATTGTATGCACTGTATACAGCCAACATGCTTTAAGTACCAGCTAGTACATCTTCATTTTCACACTACCTTGCAGCCATCTGCATTGATCCAAATGTGCTACAAATTGACTTAATTACTTCCGAACAGGAGAAAGAGGCCCAAAACATTAACAAATTCTAGTCCATCCCACAAAACCTCTCAGATACTTCACAGAACTAAGCCCCAAATCTCTGTTTTTACCACTTTACTTCCCACTTCTCAATTAGCATCCATCTAAGAGCATTTGTGGTCAGAAAATTCTCGTTTCTTTCAAATGTCTACATCTTTAAATAAGAAAATTAAACATAGCAAAGTTTATTAGTGGTGGAGTAAACACTTATTTCATGCCTGTACATTCCACATTTTATGTGTTTAATAAATGAGTCGGGGAACCCACAGATTTACTGTTCAAAGATGTAAGCAGCATCATATCCAGTGCATATCAATAAGCCACAGCAACCCAGCTGAACTAATTCAAGAATAACTACTGCATTTTGCCCACAACCAGTAGAACCACAGCAGCTGAAGCTCTTCTAGGGTCAGGACTAGCAGTCCCACCTCGATCTACTATATTCTCAAGTACCATAAAGTGGGTAGAGGGCAGTTCTAGCTTTAGTGTTCTGCTCTTTTAGCACTGAAGCAGCTCATGAAGCTCACTCTAACCACCAATGCCTTTCACAAAGACATTCAAACCACCACTCACTTGCCCAAGGGCAGAAAGAACACCCTGGCCTAGCCAAGCCCTGGCCTAGCCACGGGAGCCCTACTCAACACCAGCAGCATCGACCCAAATTGTCTTGAGAACAGTCCTGGAGATGCAGCCCGAAATGCTTCAGGGAGCCAAATTCCTCGAGGAGCGGGAACACTCGGAGGCTGCCTGATCTTTAAGATTTCAGCTATACAGACACGTAGCTCCTTCCTGCATCTCTAATACAGTCCTCAGAAAAGAGCAAAGCAACTGATTTTTTAAGAACCCAAGCAGCACCTTTAGGAGTGAGGTCACTCAACTCGCTCTCAGAAATGTCCCCAGCATAGGAATGATTACAGGTTTAGATGCAGTACGTAAGAGGTTGTTGAATTCCTCAAAGTGGCAGCGCTGAAGAACTGATTTGAAGCACCAGCAGTTGGAGGTAGGAAATACAAGCCACTGATTTCTTCTTCCTTTTTTTTTTTTTTTTTTTTTTTTTTTTTTTTTTTTTTTTTTTTTTTTTTTTTTTTTTTTTTTTTTTTTTTTTTTTTTTTGGATATGAGTATGATGATTCACTCCAAATAATTTACATTTTGAAGATAAGTTCCAATGAGAGAACTTCAGCAGCTGTTATCAAACCCCCTTACTAATAATAAGCCTATCTATTTTTATTCCAAGTAGGCACTGCACAACGCATAACTGAAGTGAAGCCAGTCAATTAACAATAAGAGCCTGAAAGTATTTTTCTTCACATACAAAGGAAATGCAGTGTTTGGGAAGGGAGGGTTGAGGTTCTTTTTCAACCAGGGTCTCCTCAAACTGTAGATGACTCACAAAAACTTACTGCAATGTTTACAAGAAGTAAAACATTTACTTGCCTCTACCTCCAAAACTGCTGGATCATGGCTGTCTCTGCTCTTAAAGGAGACCTGAAAAGCAAAAGAAATATTGGGCTTGTGCCCTACTTTGCTTCTTTAAGATGCTGTAAGATGCTTAAGAGAGGTGTGAAGGGTTGGAATTAAGGTGTTTTTCTTTTTTTTTTTTTTCTTTTTTTTTTAATCCTGTGATGAACATAATTTGTTCCTTCTTGTTCACACTTGAGATTCGAGTCCTAAGAGGGCATAACATAAGATCTAGTTAAGCAAAACCCATGCAAGAATCAAGACAGGCTGTATCACAGAAAAGGAAACAACTTCAGTTTTCTTTATTTTTCCTCAAGTCCTACTTCAGTGAAAGACCATAATCCTGGAAAGAGGCTGTACTGCCTACTCACTGGTGTTTTCCATACAGTTTCCATACACTATCCTCACTGGTGTTTTCCATACAGTTTTATGAATTAATATTTTATAATTTCCTTAAAAATATGTAGCAAAAGATCAAAAGGTTTTTAGAAGCCCTTTGCAAAAGGACTCCAGAATCTTAAGGGGCCATAAACATGAGTTGGCTAAGCAGCAAAGGGAGCCTGGCATGATGCTATCATTCACTATCCATCTGCTTTTAAGAGACAGGATGTATGTAACACTGTAACGATGCAGCCACCCAGACATACAAACTTTGGAAAAAGTTTTTCTGAAAAAAATAAAATAAAATGAAATGAAACCAAACCACCACCAACAAAACATCACACCACCACACCTTTCATGTGATAACACAATGTCAATCCAAAAAAAAAAAAAAAAAGAAAAGAAAAGTGAAAGGGGATTAATAGGCAAATTCACAGTGGCTGCAAAGGAGCAAAACAGATTGCTGCCTGCAGCTAGTTCCCCTGCTCCTGGCGGGGCTCCACGATGGATCCAGAGCAGGCGGCAGAGGGACGAGAAGAGCCAAAGCGGAGGCAGGAATGCAGCCCTGATTCGCTTCGGCTACTTTAGCGAGCACCACGTTTTACCACCTTGTAGAGAGATAGTTATCTATGTAGATAGTTATCAGCACTGGCGTTCTTAAAACATACCCATCCTAATTTTTCTTAAAATAAAACTTTTCTTAAGAGGGAAAATATTAAAATTGGTGTAGCTACCCTTACACGTCTGCTACTGACAATGCTAGTTTACTAGGCAAGATTAGACAAGAATCCACCAGAAAAATGTTCCAAATCTTCTCTCCGCTCATTTTACCTACACATTAAAATGTATGAGAGAAGCCCCTGATCCTTTTTTTTTTTTTTTCCCCCCAAATGTGGAAGTTCGAAAACTTGCTTATAAAATAAAACAAGAAAATTAGGGCACCTAAAAAGATTAAAGTACAAAATGCAAAGTATATTAAAAATTATGTATCTTTTTAAAAAGCAACTCATGATGTTTATTTTATTTAAGATTAAATAAACTGTACTCAACTATCACAGCCTGTGATAGCTAGCTTGTGTTTTAAGCTTAGTCAAATCAGCAACCTGCTAGATGCCCCCCATCATTACACATTTGGAGTGCGATCTGATAAAAATGATAAACCAGAATCAGACAGGCAGCCACCCTTCTCGGACAAAAGAATATTTTATTTAATTATATAGGAACACCTAGTCCAAAAGTTACATTTTAGTAAACATTTCTTGGAAGGCTAGCACTGACTGAAGTCAGCCACTTGCTCAGAAAACCTGAATTTCAACCTAAAAAAAACAACAGAGCATCTTTACTCCAGGTCTATTCCCCAGTTGAGCTGCCTCTAACTCCAACAATTGCAGCTGCTCAGGGAAGTGACTCAGGAAACTCACAAGATCAGGCTGGGGAGGACGGACAGGAAACAGTGCAGACCTAAGTCCCACAGGTTTTAAGGCTAACTGGCCCCACAGATCGATCCAAATTGGGCTGTGCCACTCACAAACAAACTTACATATTTTCTTGAGGAGAAAACATATTTCGCCCTTTGAGAATTACTGCTGTGATTAACTTACAGGCTTAGGAACTATTTTGCTCGAGAGCATGCAAGCTTCTTTGATCCCATGTAATTCAAGGGAAAATGCAAGTGAAAAACCTTTGGATTCAATTCGATTTAAGAGCAGCTGCAAATATTTCAACATCCATTATACCACCAGCTTGAAATCTATCTCCATATAGAGAAAGATATGTATTTGTATTGTATCTAAGTTACTTTAAGACTATTTAACAAATCAACAATACCAACATATCTTTATTTTTAATAAAGTTTTTAATACAGCTTTTATAACACCTCCTACTTGTGCAACTGCTTAACTTGCTACCTCCCCTACGTGTGCAAATACTTCACTTAGAAGAACTAAATGCAAAAGGCTGTAAATGCTGAAAATAAACTACGGGAACTCTAGGCAGTTCTTGCTTTTGGCTGTGGTCTCACAGCTGCTCATTTTGGATTTAAGTCTTCAATAACCATTACAAGAACTAGAGTCACACCAAGTAGGTCACAAAACGCCATTTCTCACGAAATGATGAGCACAACAGGGTGTTTATGACAGTGAGAGACAAAACCTTTGAAAGCTGCCAATACCGAGTTAACTCCTTAGAAGAGGGCGGCGAGCGGTGGGAACGAACACGTGCAGAGACCGCAGCACCAGATTCGACCCCAAGTCCAGCTGCTTTAAGGAATCCTGGAACAAACAGCTTGCTTTCAAATGACAAGTATCTTGTAAAGATGAAATACTCGAGGCTTATACGTAAGAAAGTTTTGAAAAAGCTCATTAATACCTTGATATGGAAAATGCTCGTTAGTACTTGACCTGCTGCGCGTGGGAAGCCGCAGGCCCTCGCGTGCAGCCCAAGCTCGGCGCAGGGCCACAGCGGCTAAAGGTGCGGAGCCCCCCACCGCCGCGGGGAATCCCACCTAAATGCTGCCAACGGGGAAGCGGGACTGAAGGGCTCTGCAGGGGAGTTGAAAATTATATCCAAGGACAAGTTCCACTTCCACTGCTCTCACCGCACAGCTTTCCTCCAGAGTGAGCTAAAAATGGTAAAGAAACTAAGTCTCCTGCTATAATGTAACCTTCAATAAGATACAAACATACACCATACATGCAGAGCTCTTCCTGCAAACCTGAGCCTCCTATTATCTCTACCAAGAGCTGTGAAAAATCTTCATTTTCACACAGTAGATCAGAAACAAAGCTCATACATGACTTATGTGAGACTATTACTCAAAAGAATGTCATAAAAAGTGAATTTAAATTACAACAATACATAACTATGGTGCAGAAAACATGCTTATCAAAAGGGCTGTTGAGCTCTTTTTTTTTTTTTTTTTGCTTGAATCTGGCGAAAGGTTTAAGAGAAGTAAACTACAATAAATTGCTATTGAGCATAGATTGAAATTAATAGTCAGATACAGCACTTGCCTCAAACAAAATAAGCAAAGCGCCACAAATCACCCTTACCAGCAAAATGCACTCAGCTCTTACACTAATCCTCCTCCACCTGCCCCCTCCCCAAGCCTCTGCTCTATCTAACATTTGTTCCTTATTGGTAGAACACCTATCCTCGTGACTGTTTAACAAACGACAGCAATCCCTCACAAGAGCCGGGACAAAGCTTTAAGCGCAATCCCGTATTTGGGCAAGCGCACACGGTGCAAGGACAGCGCTCCCCTTGATTTCCTTCCTGTTCCAGCCCCGCTCCCAGCCCTCCTCGCAGGCAGGAGACACACGCACAGCTCCCGTAAGGGAAAGGCCTCGCTCTCTAAACGGCTGCCCAGAGAGGTTGTGGAGTCTCCTTCTCCGGAGCTCTTCAAATCCCGCTTGGATGCAGCCCTGTGCCACGTGCTGTAGGAGCCCCTAACATGTGCAGGGGGGTTGGACTAGGTGACCTCTGAGGTCCCTTCCAGCCTTAAGCATTCTGTGATTTTAAGATTGCATGTAAGTGGATGGGTCCAGATTTGTCACAAACTAAATAAAATTTTAGGCATTTAAACTACATTAGCTGACAACACAGGACTATTTAATAGACCAGCACGAGAGGTCCAGCCCAACAGAAACGGATGCAAGCGCAGCCTGGTGTACACCCAGCAGGGAGCCCAGCTCGTCTCCCATGAACACCTGACGTGTATCAACAGGATAAACACATAATAAACCAAAGGATGAATCAAGTCCTCAAAACCAAAAAAGCTGTTGCCTTTGAGACATGAGATATCTCAAGGAGTGATGAGAAAGTCCTGTTTCAGGGCACGATTGTGTCAAGCAAACACACTGCTGGGTCACATTTCCACCTGGAAGGGATGAAGGGAACATCGGTTGAACCCCAGGATAGGTGATTCCCACTCCTACTTCCCCTCCAGAAAAATCACTAAAAAACCAAAGCTGGACTGTTGCCATGACAATAAGAACACAGGGCAGCTGCCTTTCCAACAGGGAAAAACAGTATGCCCTAGATTTGCTAACTGGCCGGAGAACATTGACCTGCTCTCAACTCCATAACTCGGTGCCGACGCACCCTGAAGGGAGCATTGGGGCCAGTGCTGATTGCTGGACACCACGTGCCCAGGGAGAGCAAGCCTCGAGGAGAAAAGCCAAGAGAAGAGAACATGCAGGTAAAAAAGACTTCATTTCTCTGCACCTTTTAAATAACTCTTCCACATCCTGATTTTTGCAGTGTATCAACCCAACAGGAGAGTCAAGAGTCCAGAAAATACATTAGCTGAGCAGTTGATCCTGAAGATCTGTGATATCAACTAAAAATACATTCAGACACATATGGACAGTAATTTTGTGAAGCTACAAAGTGCAAATCAGCAGATATGTTCTAAAACTCATCTGAACTGTAAACTGAAATCACTGTCGACAGAATAAGGTGAAGAAAACAAATTGACTGATAAATTGCATTTTAAAATGCAGTAAGCCTCCTGACACGTTCAAAGGATAACTGCAGGATCTCTATTCTAGCTGCATTCACAGACTACAGCACACAAAACAGCAAATCTCAAAATAGCAAAATCATTAACTGTGAAATGCATTTTTAGTTGGACATTTAAACAGATATAAACTGTTTTAACAGCTTCCTCTGGTAGCTTAAATACACCATCCCATCCTAGATGAGTACGTGATGAAAATGTTATTCCAACTATTAATCAACAAATAAACTATTAATCTTGACAAACAAACAATAAAGAAAATTATTGTGCACATCAAATATTCAGTTATACAAACACTACTTTTTAATATATATATTATCTGTATATGCTATGTACCTATATGCATTACATACAGACATATCCATGTGGACACAGATGCAACTTTTTCTTAAACTAAGTTCGCTCTGTGCATATTCACTGACAATTCAAAGAGCAGCCAAACCAACACCTGAAACTCCAGGCAAAGAAATAACCAGCACGCAGCTCCATACCGAATTTTTCATTTGTACATTTAAATGCTTCCCTGCCACAGAATCAGAAACATTTTTTTTTGGGGGGGGGGGGATACAGGCAGAATAGGACACAACCTGCCAGCTACGTAACTCAAGGGTATGGATACCCAGTGCTGGAAGTTCCCTGTCTCCCAACATTCGGCCTCATTCCCCTGGTAATTACGCAGAGCTTAACACTGGGCCGCTACAGCAGCTGACAGGCCGACACAGACAGAAGCGGTTTAGAGTCAGAAGAATTGCAAAATACCCAGTTTGATATATATGAAAATTACTCTTTTCAGCAACGGAAAGCAAAATATTGTCTACCTTCATGCATGAGAGATTTGTAGAAATCATAGATAAATAACCATTTACGAACACATTTAGGGAAAGCACTGCCACCACTGCCACATGCTTTTGCTTTTAACTCCCTGTTTGCAGACGGCTTTCACCCGGTCTCTCAGCCTGGCCCAGCTGATATGATTTATGACTCAAACTTGTTGCAGAATTTTATTTCCTGTTGCCTATTACTGTGATCACCCTGTCCTTTTTCTTTAAAATCCCCAAGGACAGTCTTGAATCTCGCACAGAGACAAGAGTGGTTTCTTTACCGAAATACTCCACATAGGCACACCAAAAGGAGGCAAAAAACACCCTCCAAAGCCAGACAGGGCCATAGAAACCAAGAAGCTTTTAAAAAATAAAGTCATAAAGGCCAAAAACAAAAGAGGTACCCAAAAGGGCCAGCACTCTCATGATCAACACTTTTGAAATCAGTATTAATAAGCCATTACACACAGAGATGTTGTGTTATTTGGGTTAACACAAGGCTAAGCAACAGAGCTACAATTATAAAACATTTTGTTTAATCAACATGGGAGATCTCTGAGATTCCATGTGGACAATCTGCACCTGAACAAAACAGCCTGCAAATTTTAGCCTAATTCTACCCCAAAAATCCTACTTTCATTTAAGCGTATCTGAGTATATGAAGTTTGCGTGAAGCAAAAAAAAAATGCCACATTATTTTAAATTTCTTAAACTTTTCAGTAGTATATATTCCCATTACATATAGAAAGAAAAATTTATAGAAAAAATGTGCAATCAAGTATTCTATCACACTGCATTAAAGTTTTATTCGGTGCACATTTCTGCTATCCCTTTCTTCATACAAAGCTTGAGTACAAGTAAAATTTCCCAGATTTCAGAGTTTAGCCAGAAGGAATTATTAGGATGATCTAATCTGGCCTCCAATATATCATAGGTCATTACTTTTCAACAGAAAAGAACAGCCTTGACAGTAATTATCACAAATTGGTTTAAAGCATATTCAAGGTCATCATAACTTAACTCAGCTAGTACATGCAATTAAAAGTAGTTTCTAGATGGATTCTCCACATTTAAGTACAGTTTTGAATCAGCCAAAAACCTGACTTAAAGAAAAAACAACTTTGCTTTAAGATGCGGACATTCCAAGGGCAAAATGACAAATTCTCCATTCTTTCCTTCTCTCTTTCCTTCCCACAGCAAGT
The DNA here is from genome assembly GCA_013398315.1 of Nothoprocta pentlandii. Lineage (NCBI taxonomy): Eukaryota > Metazoa > Chordata > Aves > Tinamiformes > Tinamidae > Nothoprocta > Nothoprocta pentlandii. The sequence goes on from VZSG01000700.1 coordinate 341,554, forward strand.
TTTAATATATATATATATATATATATATTTTTGGTATCCCTTAGCAATGGGCATTGTCTCAGTCCTAAACTGAGGAGAAAAGGGAGAGAGAGGGGCACAGCGGCAGGAGGTTCATCAGTGCATCATGGTGGCCTCGGCAGGAGCACAGCGCAACCCCCGGGGCACCTACTGCTCCGCGTCTATGGGGCGCAGACACCATGTGAGAGATACCCGAAAAGCCTGATTTTCAGCATTTTGGTTGCTGATGCTACTGTCTAAGAATTGGCAAATGGGAAGCCACTCAAGGGTGCCATCAGACAGGACAAACCAGCTTTTTTTTGCTCCAAAAGGACTCCCAAAAAAAGATGCCTTAGAAGATGCCTGCAAGTCCTAAAAGAAAAGTAAAGGCTTCAACTGAACATCATGCTCAGGTCAGAGGCATCTGGGAAAGGCCTCATCCAAAGAACGGTCTTCTCTTCTTTGTTATACTTCCATTACATAAAAGCTATTTCATTTTTTCTAAAGAGAAATGCAGGGCATAGCAGTTAGTTCACTAAAGCAGATTAACAGCTATCTAAGTAGAAACGAATTATTTTAAGTTCTTCATAGGGACATTATTTTGAAATTTTGTAGATCAAAAGAAGAAATTTCAGCCAAGAAAACAGGAAGCAAACCAAAAATATAATTCCAATGCTTAATCTCAATTCCAGTATAAGCAAAATGCGATAAAACCCCTCAAACAGTGGATTAATTTTCATAGACTTTAGTCGTCTGATAGTACCAAAGAGACTGACAGTGTTCCACCCAGAGCACAGCGTGGTCCCCGTTCCCAAGAAATGACCACGAGTGTTTCCCAAGAAAAGCCTTCCCCCCCCCCCCCCCTTTCTCTAGAAAGGAGCAGGCAGCAAGAGAAGCCAGGAAAAGCAGCTCTGTTCCTCAGCCACGTTCGAGCTCTTCCGACGCATGATCAAGATTTCCAAACACAGAGCGGCAAGGAAAGCACCACAACAGATGCTTCCCAAAGAGGAGTGGCAGGAAGCAGGGTGGGAGAAGCCTCCTCCAAATTTATAACTTCCATATTACATTAAAGACCTATTAGCGACTTCCATTGCAGCTAGAATTAATAAAATGCAACATTTCAGAGTTATAAAGAATAAAAAGATACCTTGGATTAAAAAAGTTTTTATATATTTTATTGCTGTTAGCAGGTTGAAGAAAAAAAGGCAAAAAAAAGCAGCCTCCAAGCAGCTGAAAAAATCCTGTTTATTTTCTTCACCTCACGTCTCCTCCACCAGATAAATGAGAGCATTATCACTGTTTAATACAAGTTTTAATTGAGTACTGTCACTGGTGGGAAGAAAAGTGCGGAGCCACTACTTTCCATATCAAACAAAGCAGGTAATTAACAGCTATTCTGGCACAATCCCTTATCACCAAAACACACAACACTGTTAAGTTCTCTCAATGCCAACGCTCTGCTACAACAAAGGAGAGCTGATGTTTCAGGGTCACATTCACTCCTTTAATACACAGGCATAAATTTACTGCTCAGCCAGACACCTATAATTAAACCCAAGAAGAATATAACTCTAATATTCAGGCAGCCTTGCATACGAGTGGGATATTTCCCCCATAAAGATGATTGCCTTTCTTTTTTTCCTTTGGTTTCAAGTAGCTACAGTTCACTTCGTTTTGATTACATAGCAATTAGATATGCAAATACCAGAGATCTAAAAAAAAATGCTTTTTCAAATGTCAGATTGTGAGCAATCAAGCCTATTCTTTTCTCCTGTACACACAAGCCCTTCGTTAAACAGCAATTGTCTTTAAGTCGTTACAACAGCTTGCATTTATCAGGGCTTCAGAGACAAGTGTGGGAGCGCACACCACACAGAACACAGCTCCACAGGCAATGAAAACTACCACACAATTAATTTTATATAGGTATTAATATGAAATCTATATACATATATAGGTATGTCACGGTGGTCAACTTGCTTGGGGTAATGACCACGTTCATTGGGGCGCTTTACTCCTTACCAAAAGTATCAACACCTAAGCTCCTTAGAAGAAAAACCCTTCAGCTTGCATTTTTCATCACACATGTTAAATTACACGGCTAATTAATGAATTACGGCTGGATTACTGAAAATCACTTATATTTCACTGTTTTCAACACATTATAAAAATTGTATCATAAACTGATACGATATGAAATATGATAAAACTTATATTAAAACACGCTGTCATTTGCTTACCACTTGATTTATCATTTTGATAAGAACAGCTCTTTCAATTTTTATTTTTTTTTATTTGTGAGCCCACAGATATTCTGTTAGAAGCATAAATTCTAAGAATTCCACACATCCAGATGACAATATTGTTTTCCGTGACATGTTCACTTGAGAAGTAACCTGGAGTTTCAAAATGACCACACATTCAAAAAAAAAAAAAAAAAAAGCAGGAAAGAATATTTAGCAGTAACTCTAAAGCAGGAAAAAGCAAAGTTACTGTCCTAAGGAGATGGACTAGTCTTTTAAAAAATACATTTACACACACACACACAGACCCCTCTGCAGCTCTCATTTGCCACTGGGAGCTTGAAGGGCTGCTCTTGCAGAAGCCAGATCAAGAAGAACCGGCAGTGATTTGCGGGAAGGAATCACCTTGTTTGTTTGCTTTTAATGAAGGCCAAACCACCTCAAAGCTAACACACACACACACACACACACACACACACACCCCAAACCCCCCTCGGCAAGGTAATGTTTTCCAAGGTAGTGTTTTCCTTAGCTGACTCACTGCAAGGAAGTGCACACTATGAAAGGAAGCTGAAAGGGCCCTCTTCCTAAAGGCTTAGCTTAAATCAGATTAAGTAAATAAAATGTTTTCCTAGTGAATTCTGTGATTGTCAACTGCTGTTCACAAGACTAATTCACGAGCCCGGGCCCTTTTTCAAGATCAGAAGATTAAAATTAGCAGACATCTAATCCAGGGGCCTTCTTAAAATTTAAACAATTAAGTTAATTCTGAAGCTCAATGCAGAAAAAATGCTGTAAAGCCTCAAAGTGTTTTAGAAACGCGAATCCAAACAGAAACCACAAAGACTTTTTACAGTAACCAGTGTTTGTAGCTGTGAGCTAGTACTGGAAAGTGTATGACCAACATTATTTGGCATTTTGCATGTCTTTGTATTTGCCCCCCCCCTTTTTTTTTTTTTTTAATTAAATGCTTGTAAATACTTAACTTGATCCTGTTTTCCTCCTCCCCTTCCCATAAGGGAGCTTCATTCCGGAGCGGGCAGCAGGGCAGCTCCCTGCCCGCGGGGTCGCTGCTGCCCCTTCCGCTGCTCCCTCCCCGCGGGCCCCAGGAATGGCTCTGGGAGCCACAAACGCAGCCTGAACCTTCAAACTCCCGCCCGCGACAGCCCCACGTAAAGAATTAGACAGTGGGCACACGAAGGCTGAATATTCCCTTCCCCACAGATCCTCCCGCAGAGGCTGTTTGCTGTGGCTGAGTTCGATACCTGCCATCGGGGAAAGTCCACAATGCCCAGACTTGGGCACTTCAGGCACCTGGCAAGGCTGGCAATGCAGCATTATCTAGTCAAGCTTCAGCTATTTACTATTCCAACTAATAAAATTATTTTGAGAAAAATTAATACTGAAAAAAGCCAAATGAAAATGTGTTCAATAGGAACATAACCAATAAGTCAAATAAGATTCATCCTAACTTATGTTTTATCCTACCTGCCTTGTATCATAGAAGAATCTCTCAGGAGACACAAACGCACTTCGACAGCAAACAACAGATCTGAAGCTACCAGGAACCAAATAAAACCCGTCTACCCTCAGAGAATCGAAACACAATCAATAGCAAATGTATTTTGCTCTTCAAACCACTCATTTCTTCAGATGTATATAAAAGACAAGGAAAATTCAAAAGATATTCTTCCTAGGAAGGAAGTTTCTTGGAACAATGTTAATTTTACCACCAAATTAACTCTTCCAAGAAAAAGGAATATTTCAAGTTGAATTAATTTTCTTTTTCCATATAAAAGACTGGCTGCCGGGCAACTGCATTATTGGGGCTGCAACAATCTCTGCCCTTGCATGACCCTCTGCTGCCCACCCCACCTGACTGTTTTGCACATCAGCTCGGGTATTTCCAACAGTATTAATAACACGTTGCACATTCATCCCCTCGTTTTGCTTGTGACACAGCTCAGCTTGAGACTTGCACCGAATGCTGATTCAGCCCACGTGAATCCATAGATTGAAGTTCTGGGTCTTTTTGACAGTCAAAATAGACAGGAACATTCAATTTCAGTATGTCATTTTTAAACATAAATGATGGCTTCAAAGCCACCTCAGAGTCTTCTTAGTTATATGAAGCTCAGTGATGGACAATGAACACAAAATTCACTTTCAACCCAGAATAGCCTACACTTCTCCCTACAAAAAAAGAAAATCATTCTAAATCTTCAAGTTCTTCATTTGCCAACAATGAGCCCCCCACGCTGTGCCACAACACAGAAGAGGCCGGGGCAAGAGCAACAACAACACATCTACATCAGACTTTTATTATAAGTCTTCTGTGTTTAGTAATAGGTTGAATAATAAACATCGTATGCAACAATTTGGATTATGTGCATTTGCTGTCAGTATGCTAGATCAAGTTGTTCAGCTAACACACTGCTCTTCTTTTTGGTAATAGTTCATTCTATTTGTGCATGGAAATACTTAAGGAAATCATTTTATACTAATAAAAATAACCAACTGGTTTATATGATACTGAACATAGTTGGCAAATAGATGCATGAGGGCCAAGGCAGCTTGGCTGCTAATTAGATGGCCTCTTCCACCTCTTTCAGGAATCAAAAGCCATTTCAAGAATTATAGTAGAGATGACAATTAGTCTTAACCTTTAATTTTACCTCTTCCTCATGTCACACCTATAAATTACCTACAGAAACCTCTTATCTGCAATTAAGTCCGGGGGCAACATTTTCCCTTGCCCTCAGAGCTGGCCTTCCAACAAACCTCTATGCAAATTCAGCAGCCACCTCGAGCCTTCGAAACTTGGGGGCTTTGGGAAGGTTTCCATTGTCTCCCCTTTCCCACCCCCTCCCATACTGCTCATGTGAAATATCCCTTGAGTATCTCTTTGCTAACAGCAAGAGAGACTGTTACTGAGCTGCATCTCATTTTTCTTACTCAAACTACTCAATTTTCCAGCTTGCAACTCCAGTGTCAAATGCAGTGTTTAACACAAACTACTGCTAGAATTCAAAATTCAGTTTAGCTTTCACGGCCTCTCATATTTGGAGAGACTATAGGAAGCACCACAGAAATGAATCCTACTTTTACTATAAGGGTCAGTAAAACACATCCTGAGTAAGAAACAGATCAGCAGAACCAAGACTACAACCCTGGTGAAAGGGACAGTCAGAGAAGATCTCCCTAGAGAAAACAAGAGGGTTTTGACACAACAAGAGGTTGTGTCAAAGAAAAAAAAAAAAGTTTATGCTTAGTTAATAAAAAGAAAAAAAAAGAAAAGAAAGAGCAGAAGGGCTATAGGAAGAGAGTGCGTGCATCTCACCAAGACTTACGCAGAAAAACATCTCTAACTCTTGCTACAGAAACCCTACTGCTCTAAAATTATTTTCTATGACTCTCATACATGCTGCGGGTTTGGGCTCCTCAGGAATATTATTACTTCGCTCACAAAAGCATCCTGGTGCTTCCCAACAACACCAGAGCAAATCCCTGACACTTTTTTACCAACTAGATTCCCCACACCTGTGCCAATTCAATCCATTCTCCGCAAGGTTTCTGTTCTGTAATATTCTCTAATGAAGTAACAAAGAACTTAATATCTCCACCATTTGGTTAGAGCCAAAGTCTTCAGTTGCTCCAGATGCCTATTTTTCCATTCTGCCACTCACACACAAGCTGTTGAGAAGCCACTGAACAACGACGGCAGCGTTGGGCAGATTCCAACAGTCTAAAACAGCTTAGTGTTTTCTCCAATTTAGGATGTTAAAGGTTGAAGGACAAAGTCACATTCTCAGTTGTCTTGCAGGAAGACAGAACTGTAAATTTAATCTTTTCACAGACATACTTAATATGTATTTTTATTCAATTGTTAAGAGTTTTAAACACATGTAACAGAGGCACTGGATGTACACAATTAGTGGGAACAAGCGGTTGATGACGCTCAGAAAAGCCTAATAAAAGCAGGCAACTGCCCATCAATAAACCTAAATCCTCCTCTATATCTGAAAAACCTAAGACTACCCATAAAAAAGTGCAAACATAATTGGAAAAATTGTAAAGTAAGGGTACTGTCCCCCACTGCCTAGCCACTAACATCTGCAGAGCTGCTTGAGCTTCATTCATATCCTTCATATGCCCCATTTTTTTGATGTGTGTATCGGAAGGGTAATGGTTATTACTGACTAACACCAACAGTTTTAATCTAATCCCAGGTAAGGCTTACAGAGCCAGCTGAACTGAGAGCAGGTGAAAGTTGTTACTAACTGAAACCAAGCTTGAATGGCAGGCCACCCAGAAACGTACCACAACTTACAACGGGTGTTACCAGACTCCTGATTTTCCAAGGTGAAAAGGAACTCTAGTATCTTGTCACATAAAACACTACAGATGAGCTTGCTCCTCTGGCAAAAGATCCTGGAACAGAAAGCCAAATATCTCCATCTTCTAAATACTCAGTAATTTAATTACTTAGTTTCATCAATAGCTGCAGCTCATTTCATGCTAGTTCCTATTAGTGTCCATGAAACTGCTAAAACTGACCCTATGGAGCCATATGCAGGACTGCAAGCAACTGTGTTCTGCCCTGCCTGTCTGCAGCCCCAAACGAAACCCATCCTGAGAGCCACGTTTCCCTTTCAGGAAGCACCCAGATGTGGTAATTCCTCCTTGAACCAAAGTAGCCCAGCCTACACTCTTGGACACGAGCACGTCCTGCCTTCGTGTAGCTCAGATTAGCCTCAAGCAAAGGCAGGAGTTTCTTCTAGACGGAAATCCGAGTACTGTTTCATGCTATTCAGTAAAGCTACTGCAAATCCAGCCCTGAATACAGATCATTTCTGGTAAGCAAGCTCATAAAGTTGCACTGTTAGCACTTAAGTTGAAGGGAAAAAAATATATAAATATAAATAAGGCAGCCTTTTATACCCAGCAAAAGCTATAGCCCAGACAAGGACATAAGAAGAGTCTCGTGGTGCTGTTCAATGAGCCAGGGGGTGAAGTTCCACAAAACCTCCAGCTCAGCCTTTTCTAGGGCAGCATGAAGAAGTAAGGAAAATACTACCAAGCCGGTCACTTGGGGAATCCAACTAAAACCAACCCCTGCCCTGTTCTTACATCTTTAGGTAACGCTTCCCTGTCTTCTCTATGCAACAGAGATCTAAGGTTTCAAGAAACCTACATAGAACTGGCCGTATTTCATTAGAAGAGTCTCATACGGTTCATCAAATTGCCTCTCACCTGAACATCTCCCGAGGAGAGACAACCCTTGGCAAGACCACCTCACATTCATCACTACTGTACAAGTAAAAAGGCAACATAAGTGGAACTTTAATTATAAATGCCTTTCAATATAAAATATTACAGGCTAAATTCTCAGAATATCTAGTTTTAAATTTCCCCCAATAAAGCATGATATTCTTTAATATTAATGTAACTGAGTCAATTTTGAAAAAGTTACGTATAAAAGGTTTTTTCCTAATTTTTATTATTACCATCTTTAAACTTGCAATAATATTTCTCTTGAAGCTAAAAACAGATTGTGAACCACAACTGCTGAAGAGTGAACTAGAAAAGCAGCTTTTCATTTTTTGTGCAGCAGTTCAGGCAGAATCACAAAAAGGAACAGGCCACCTAGTTCTGCTCCACAGACCTGCCTACATGTTAGATATTTTAGAAGTCTACCGTTTTATTAAATTGCCTTTCAAATCAAAAATCCTTGGCTTGAGACTAAAAAAAGCTTTCTGTGTCGAAGCAGGCATGTACTACGTCAGAGCTGACTTCGGTGTGCTGACAGGATTGTTTTTTCATAAGAAGATCTGTTGCAACTAAAGGACATGCAGGTAACAGGCTAGTTCAATATTAGTTAACAACACTGACTGAGATGTAATTATTCTTAATTTGAAGAAGCTCATTAACGACACCAAGGAATAATTTAGGCTTTTTTTTTTCTTTTCTTTTCTTTTTTAGAAGAGGAAACAACTTCATCTTCTTAGACACAGGTAATTAATCGACATTACTAAAATAGTCCTACCATTGACTATCCTGTAAGATTTAGACTAATTTTACAATAACTTAATTCACAAGTGTACAGGTAATCCTCTTAAATATGTTCTCTGTTAGTCTTGTGTTGTGATAAAACTTTCAGGATACAATAAGTGCTCTTCATTATTTAAACTATCGACTCCTTTCAGTTAGACACAAGTGAAAATGTAGGTATAGTGTAGAGGCTTTTATACACATCTCAAAATACTTCAGCAGGAACAAGCCTTTCAAAACTCCTATTCTTGTGGCAGGCACCAGCGATCTGGAGCCTGGACAACTTCCTATAGCTACCCTGTTCTGTACCTCCCAGGACCAAGTCTTCTGAATTTCATCTCAAAAAGACAAATGATACAGATGCAGACAAGTCAACTATGATACAGATGAAGACAAGTCAACTACCCTTTGCAGATGTAGCATTTGAACAGATAAAGAAAGACTTCTTTAGGCACAAATCTTCAGACAAGAGTGCAAAATTCCCTTGATAGACATTTTTCCTACTACGTTCCATGGTACTTTTACCCCTCCAAGTTCGAGGCTCATCTCTGTTCTCTTGCCTTGGAATTTTTTCTCTTGTCTTGGAATTTTTTTTTTGCTCACAGCGAATTGACAAAGAAAGAGGAGAGAGAAGCTTCCTAGCTGCTTTGCTAGCCTGTATTACACTTTTCCATGTAGCCCCCAGCTTCCAATGCCTTGAACAAAACAAAAAGAACAACAAAGTAGTGTTTCCTTACTGTCACTAGCTGACTTATATTCATGTCTAAGTCAAAGGCTTATGCTGCTTTTCACAGCACTAAAGGCAGCCCACATATGTTATCTGTATTAAAAACTGCTCAAAGCTGCAATTTCAAATTGAGTATGTTGCAGAAGCAACCAAACCAGAATGAAAAAAAATATATAAATAAAGCAGCACTTATAAAAATTATCTAAAATTTATCTGAGTTGTTTAAAGATGCACTGCATCAGATACACGCGAGTGATATTTCCTCAAAGATTAATACCAGTTTGCAGTAATTCTTCTGGCCCTCAGGCACCTAAATTTTTCTATCCTTCAAAGCAAAATCATTCTGCCCTTGAAAAAGAGAGAACTCCTCAGCCTGTTAGGTAAAAAGGTTTGTGCAATAAATTACTTCAAATAGGGAGTATTTGTCAAGCTTTATATAACATTCAAGGAAAATATTCTCCTCTTGTAAAATGCAGAGTCCCATAAATAAGCGAGCTAACTGTGCCTGCACTTGACGACTATCAATATGAACTGAATTCAATAATGAAAAGAAATTGCTCTGGAAGTAGCAAGATACACAAACAAAGATGATACAGTCTAAAACTATGAAGGGACATACACAGGGTTCCCCTACAAAGAGAATTAAAAGAGCTTGGTCTTTAGTTAGGAATAACTCAAGCCATGTTTAAGCCTTCAACAATTTCCCTTTGAATTTTATAAAATACATTTTTTATTATTTTGCCTGCAGCATTCAATTACCTGATGTAATTAAATCAGTAACTTCCTAAGAGGAATAACTTTGTTCTCTCGTGATGACTCCCTCCACCCCAGCCACCACTATTAATGAATAGCTACTGTGAAAAGATCCAAGACCATAAAGGGTCGCCAGCCCCAGACTAAGAAGGGCAGAATTCAATTTCCGTGGGCGAGAAGGGAGAGGCCACATTTTGCTAATTCTTTAAGGGGAAAAAATCCCAAGATCATAAAAGTAGGTTTACAACAACTCCTGCACTCAAAACAAGAGGCTACAAATGCAATAAAGGCACGAAAACTGGAATAGAAAAGTTTATTTTCTGCAGCACTCACTATTGAAAAAATACTAGCTGACAAGCAACCAAGATCATTTTCGTACATCTTGCGTTTCACACTGAGCCTCTTGGAAGGCGAGACCCTGGGTGTGCCCAAGTACGTTCTACGTATATCAAATATGAAGCACAATATTTTTAAAATTCTGTACTATTATTATATAACTAAGGATATTCTTCAATTCTGAGATGAAAGATTTTTCTCTACCACATACGTATATATAAAATTTGCCTGTTCTATATATTCTGATATGGTAATTCTTCATTGTATATTAAAATAGCTGTTGTGATATGTTGAATAGGAAAATTAAAATTAATATGATTTTACAGTTAATTCTAAAAATAAGTCTATTATTATACTGGTCAACAAGTAAGTATGAAGAAAGCTTCATGTTTCAAAATGTTTTGAAAGATTTGGATAGTCTTGAATGCAGATATCAAAGAATATCTAAGAATCAAAGATTAAGTATATCAAAGAATAAGTGTGATTAAATTTTGCAGCAAATACAAGTTTTAGAAAGAAATCACACATGTCCCTTGGAACTCTTTCACTGAAGTTCGCAGTTTACTGTTCTCGGGGTAATAACTGAAGTGCTGCACTCTGGTTGCCAGAATATTTTAACAAATAATGCAAATGAAGTTTATTTACTTGAACTTAGCAGATTCAATATATTGTACAGACAACACCTCAGTCTTTGCTGCACGGCCTGTTCATAGAATTAACTTTAAAGCCTGGCACCAATGCCAAGCGAGTCAAGCCATGAGTCTGGCGCTCTCTGACACAGGGAAACTGCAGCATCTGGGGGCAGAACGGGGCTCACAGGGCGAAACTCAACCTGCCAGGCAGCCTGTTCTGCCCGAAATAGGGAGCTGCCCGAAATAGGGAGCTTCTGGTAAGCAGAACTCGGGGTATTTTCACAAACAGGAACCCTCCTGACGGATACTTATGAAGGATTGGCAGTTGCTGTTATAAAAGTAAAAATAAACATCTGACCTCTGGAGGCTCCCCTGACTTTATCAGAAAGAGAGTTTCATAAAAGGACAGTAATTTTAGTTATGTATTATATGTACACAGGCTTGCTTTTTGCATTAATCCCATGCCAGGTACTGAAGACCTCCCCCCGACACACACCTCCTTATCCCTTACCCTACAGAAAAATACTGAAAAGCCGATTTCTCAAATTTGAAAAGCCCGAGCCCTTACAGCTTTGTAAGCAATGAGCTCTGCACAGCCATGATTCCACAGCACAGCTCTATGAAAGCATCAGACAGCAGCCGCAGCCTGGTGCACAAGGCAGATTTTAGAGGTAAAGGACCTGTGCCCTGCGAGTTAACTCCCAGAAGACAAAATATAAACAACAGATCAACACCGTATTTCATTCTGAAATACAAAACCACTTTACAATTCCAATATATGTGCCAGCATCATAGTTTTGTTATTTGTCCGTATATATTTTTCTCAGAATATCAATGTTGAGCACTTCTGTAATTAGAGCTGCTGTTAATAGGACTTAACAACACTCTGTAAGCATGATGAGCTGTCATTTAATGACAGTTGCTTCAGTTTATAAATTAAATCACAAGTATATTAAGACATTTTATTGGACAGAGTGTGTCAGATAGTATATCAGAGACCAAAAAGTAGTAAAATGTTACAAATCTACATATATATAATAATGTAGATTATCTATATAACATGTAAAAGTTGTAAACAACCTGATTGAAGAACACTTCTGTTTTCCTACTCTTTCTTCCTCTCCAGCACTCAAGCAACTTAAGACCTTTCAGCAGCAAAACTTTATATTTCACTAAAGAGGGAACTTCTGTCTTTTGCAAAAGAATAGTAAGTTTCAAAAAGACAGAACTGCATTGAATGCAGCCAATTACCAGCCAAAAACAACTTTCAAGCATTCACATGTAAAACTTGAACACTCTAGTCAGGCAGAACCTTAAGAAATAAGCAGATGAGTCACCACCCTTATTTGGGCTGCTATTTTAAGAAATACTCGCTCATATAACTTGAATCTAATTTCAAGTCCGGGTCACTTACGTAACTTCTAAGTGAGTGGAAAAAAAGTGACCAGAAAGTCATCTAATATATCTAGGTGGAAATACAAGACAGCAAAACATTCTTGCTTGAAAGAGTTGGCACCCCATAACCTATCAAGAGAGATCATGTTAAAGCAATTGAGTTTGTTTCCTATGAGCACTTCCAATGCTTGGAAGTAGTTGCATAAGATCAAAGATACAAACCTAATATTTTTGTTTATCCATCACAGGGCAGACTTTCTTTTTATAAAACAGTATCTTTCGGTGTGAAAGTTGTCATCTTCCACTCTAGCTCTGACAGGTATCTTTATTAGATTGAAGTTCAAGTGACTCAACCAGGTGAGATTTGGTTCTAATTCTATTTCATTATTTCTGCTCACAGGCAAGCAGAGTAAGGTAATTTTTTTGCACAGTAAATGTAGATGGTTTATTTTCCTGAATTTGTTCTCACTTGTATTTTCTCTTGCATTCTACTACTACTACTATCAAGGAAGGAAGGAAGGAAGGAAGGAAGGAAGGAAGGAAAAAGTAGATGGATAATTAACAACACCAGGAGGTGGTACTTGGTGCCATGGAACTGGCACATTAGTGACTGACAGCTGGTTTGCTAACTGAAAGCACAACCACGTTGCAACTATTCTGCTGAAGCAGCTGGTTCGCTTACTTCCAGTAAAGCTTCTTCTTTTGTAACGAGCACTGGGCAGTCAGTTTGCAGATATCAAACACACTTAGGAAAAACACATACAAACGAACTTTTACCTACCGTCTCCCCCAAATTTCAAAGCAATTCAAGGAAATGGGAAAAACCCTGCAAGTCTCCTCTTTATGTAGACAATGAGATGAGACAGCAGGGCTTTCCAAAACAGGGCAAAACCCAGCCCTCCGTGAGCACACGCTCTGCTTCTGACAGCTGAAGGGAGCTGTTTGTCTTGTCCCGAGGAGCTCATCTGTAAGCGTTAACTCATAAGCATAAGGGGCACAGGCCAACAGCAAGAAGTGTACTCACTTCTGCAACTGATAAATGCCACTGCTTGGCAATTTATTCTGCTTGTGAATGTGTCTAGAATCAGGTTCTCAATTGTTCTTATTTTTAGAAAAGAACTGTCTAAAAGATCCACTTGAACTGCAGCACAAGACACACCGTAAAGCGCCCGGCAATCCCGGCTTCGGGGACGTGGGTATCCGCAGCAGCAAGGGCAGCTCACGCAAGGCTCCAGAGCACACCCTGCACCACAAGGCCCACCGGCTGAATATGCCAGGCCAGTGCATAATACAAATCACCTCAGGGCAGTGAAAGGGCAAATCAAAGACTAGAAACGTATGGCATGAAAATAGTTTCTATCCAGTTAATTAGTTAGGTACATGTTCCAAACTAATGGTGGTATTACCTCATGAAATTATCAACTGTCAAGTGCTCTGTGCTCCAAAAATATGAGACAATGGATGTTTCAGAGGGAAGAGACTTCTGCTTTTTTGCCTGTCCTATACTGGAACAAGAGCTTTAAGACATCCTTACATCTTAATCATCCACCCAATCTAAAATGTCTAAACACAGACTGTGCAAAGAGAAGACTCACCACTAACTGGTCTAGTCAGTGTATGGGGCAGACATTACCTTCTGTCTGAGCCATTCAGAACCATACTTTATTGCAGACAGTTCTTCTTTTTTTACTTTTAGAAGAGGTAGTGACAAAAGCCCATTTTCACATGGGAGTAAAAATGTGTTTTTCCATACAGAAAACCTGTCCGTGCTGACTATGACTCCCCACAGGAAAGGGTGAACTTTGAAGAACAGCAAAACTTTTTTACAAAGTCTGAAAGGGAGGTGAACATGGATGGAGTTCTAACAGAAGCAGATGACCACCAACTATGGAGAATGTTCTCAGGTGAACCCAGGACGGGAAGCACGCACGCAGGCTGCGGGAACGTAGGTGCCTCCTACAGAGAGCACCCACACAGGGCACCTGCAGGCTTAATTATTTGGAGGTATCCTCAGTGCGACCTACTAAACTGAAAGGTATCCAAAGAATGAAGGCTCTTTCTACAGCTCTAACGAAACGCACAGCACATTTTGGAGAACGACTCCTCCCACAGCCCATCTAAATTCACTGGGTCCCACTGGTTTCTGTTCAGGCTAATGTGAAAGGGAAGGGAAGGAAGGGGAAAAGGAGGAGGGCCTGGCTGGGACATGGGGCTGCAAGCTGAGATCCCAGGAAGCACATGCAGCCTTTTCCAGAAGCAAGCTCCTCTTCTGGGTGCTTTTCAGCCAGGAGCTGTGAAGGGCCCACGGATGGGGGAACAGGCCCCTCCACAAGCAAATGGAGGCAACTTCTCTCGTTCCCACAACTTTAACTGCCTGTGAGCACAGCTAGTGCTATCACAACTGCACACATTAGAGGTTTTTCCACATAGCAAAGCCAATTTGCAAAACTTTTAAGGATGTATCAGTGCAAGGCTGTTAATGCCTTTCTTAAATATACATATGTTTACTACTAATAGCAAGGCATTATTTCTAGACCATTAAGTTTGGAGCCTAACTTACAAACTTGCTGAAGAATTGATGTCTGAATGTTTTAGCTCATAACACCCATGAACCAAATGAACCAAAACAGAATAAAAACTTACACAACCTGATGAACTACCCCAGACCCAGAATTTTAATTCCTAAAAGAAAGCGACTGTGTTGATAAGCAGACATTCACCTACGGGTAGAACTGAAGAACGGTGCTAGACATAAAAATGCTATTTGTACTTTAAAAGCTATAGTTAGGTAGGAACGAACTGAAACTGTTATCCTTTTTAGGGGATTTAACACTTCTCATTTCAGATTAGTAGTTTGATAATTCATCCTTTCTATTGTAAATTTGGAATCTTCCAAATGATAAAGAATATTTGTTGGTTTTGATATTACGCAATATAATTACTAATCTTCTATTTAATCCATCACCCAAAAAGTGTACAGAATACTGAAAACTAAGGTAGGTCTGCAAACTATAAAAAGAAGGCAGCATCTCCACTAAATCTTCTGCCCCAAAACAGCCTCTTTTCCACAATATAGAGAATGTATAGAAAAAAGAATACTATTAAAAGCCATAAGCAAAATCATGGAACTGAGACTGTTCACATATTGGCAACCATACGCTTGGCTTCAAACATACAGCATCAACACCCCACACAATTTGATATGACAACTAAAGCATGCTGGAATTTTAATACTCTATACTTTCAATGTCTCATTCCACCCTCAATTATAGGAAACTTGTATTTCAAAATCCTTTATAAAAATATCAAAAGTTCTCCTTGCCAATTTACAGTTTAAAGCTCCATAAAAAACAAGACTCGTTTACATGTTAAATGTTCATGCAAACGAAGAGGTAGAAGGAATTCAGAATGTAAATTAGAATGATTTAAAAAAGAAATTCTAACTCTTCATAAAACAAGCCTCATTTAGGACAACATCAGCCTGCTACTTCTACAGAATCCAGACCATAAATTCGTCATCATTTAGAACAGATCTTTATGCAGAAGTTAGCAATCTAAACAACTGAAACAGCTATAGGTAACAAAAGGGGACATGACATTACATGGAGTTTGAAACAGTCATTCAATAGAGAAGTTTCTTTCATTTCTTTCATTCATTAGAGAAGTCTTTTTTTTTCCTTTTTTTAACCAAGGAGGCATTGGCTTCCTATTTTAATTGCTATGTGCTACACATCTACCAACAGAACATACTATGCAGCAGATTAGGTAAGGAAAAAAAAAAAGGGAGGGTCTAAAGAAAGAACCAAAAGAAATAATTATGGTCACACATCTCAAATGGAAGTGGAGATGCAGGTACAAGTTCAACAAGCAGTAACCAAAGGGAAAAAAAAAACAGTCTAGAAAATAAAATGACACACACACAAAAAAAAAAACCAAAACACAAAACCCAAATAGCAATGACTTCCAGAAGATACCATCATGCCAACTGGATGTTCGGGTAGGCTTATCCTGAAAACAAAACTTCCCCTATTTATATGGACAAAGCACGTGTATTACAGCAGAGAGCAAGGAACAGTCTTAATTACACTCCAGCTCTCCACCAACTCCAAGGAAATGAACAAACGTGCGGCTTGTTTGTTCACTCCATACAGAGAAAATTCGTTGCTACAAATGCAACAAACTGCATGACTTGCAAAAAGCCCTTATTTTGGTATTTCAGCAGAAGACACCTCTTAAGAATACCTGTAAGTTTCACCTTCAGTTGTGAAACATTTCACATAATCAGAAGTTATTTTATTACAAAATACTTTGTAACTGCTTGTTAGACTCCCAATCGCACCATTATAGGGAGTGAAAATTTCCTTTCTCTAAGAAAGGCTGTTTAAGAAAAGTGTTGGCCACTAGGCCTGTAAATACTAATACTAAAGCAACACAAAATGACAAGAGTACTTTGGGGGCTGGGGGGGACACGGCCTTTTCCTTTGCATGAGGCAAGGCAAGCAGACACATGAAACCTTTGGAGCACTTACCTTCTTTTTGTCCCTCATTGAGCCCTTCCCTCGGACCATTATCTTGCATCCTGTTTCTGCCTCCAGCTGTTTAGCTGTTAGTCCTCTGGGTCCAAGGATTCTTCCAACAAAGTTAAACTAGGAAAAAAAAATATACTGCTATAAAATAAAAGTAAACAAAAATTAACTTAAAATCCAACATGGCTTATTTTCATCTCTAAAACATTACCCAGTGTTTACCAGTGTAAAATGCTACACTAAATGCCTCGGCTGAAAAAGTAAGTCAAGTATCTATCTCAGACCAAATTCTAGCATTCAACCAGTACTGAATTGTTTAACATATGAACATTATGTTTCATTAACATGGGAAACTATAAAATGAAGTTGTTTTATTTCTTTTTCTTCCTTTCATTACTTACAATTACACATTAAGGGCAGATGATGTTTAGAATACAGAGCAGTATTCTGATGGCTACAGCGCAAACACTGGGTTTGAAATATGCATAAATCCAGAAATGTTAGAGTAAATATGAACTCTAGCATACATATTAGAAGAAAAGAAATTGCACAGCAGAGATATAAGTTTGGTTCTTTTAGAATTACAACAAAGTCGTTGGCTTTCATTTCTACATCCAATCTGAACTAGTTTCAAATATTATAACTCAATGTATTTGAAAGTCTTCTAAAAGAGATGATTTAGAAGTGAGCAGAAACTAAGAAGTCATCATAACTGAAGTTCTTTAGGGAGAGAAAAAAAAAAAAAAAAAAAAGAGGATGTTTCCCTGTGGCTAAGCTGCTCTGAAGGCAGATGTACTCCTAATCAACTTCAGCATTTCAAACTCAAAAAACCTGCAAAAGCTGCATCATGCCGTCCGAATCAATGCCCAGGGAAGAAGAAAAGCTTAAAATTAAAGCTACTTGTGAATGCATACATAGACTGTGAATCACAGAAAATTAAGAATTAAGCAACATTCATTGAGACCTACAAAGCAGCTAGAAGTAATAGAAGTTCTCTCTTGAATCGCTATCAAATCCCTGTTTCTTCCACATTTTCTGTATAACACAAAAAATCAGAGCAGACTCATGCACAAAGCATCTAACTGGCCTTCCTCCCCATCTGCACTTCCCACTCAAAGATTCCATGTGTAACATCCCATTCCACTGAAGAGGCAGAGAGAGAACTCTGAGCACCTTGGAAGCTCTCCTTTTACCAGTACAAGATGCCCACAACCGCATTCTCTGTCTCCCAAGACAGACAGCAGCCTTCAAATTTTTAATTAGTTATCAGCTGTGACATCACTTCATTATTTATACTGGATCACGTCATTATTGAAAGACAATTAGTTCAAACTGTAAGACATAAAAAGCTCGGACAGAGATGAAAATAAAACAACTCACAATTCCAAGAAAAGAGATGGAAAAAACTTCATTACTCTCAGGTTTGCAGTTTTATTCATATTGTCAAGGCCACATTTAGAGTTGTGGTTTCTACTCAAGCAGCTGCTGATCTAACCACAACACATTGTTAAAAATTGAGCCTTTTTTTTTCCCAAGTTATTCCCAGAAGAATCTCTTCTTACAAAGAGCCCTTATAAATCGTTCAGAGATCTTATCCCTCACAAATCTCTTCTTTTCACACTGCCTATACTAATGCCTCCAATCTTCCTGCTCATTATGCTTTCCAAAACTCGGGGACCCTTCCTGTTCCTGCTCTTGGACACTCCAACTTCCATGTCTTAAAGCGGGATGACTGCACAAGGCAGTGCCCCACCTGAGACCTCAGCAAGGTCCGCTAAGTTCTTCTCATAACTTGCTCAGACCATTTATCTTACAAACCACACTCATATCAAGGTATTCCAGCTTTTTCCTCCCTTAAAAGGACACTTCATTCAACGCTCATTAACCCTATGAACTCTTCTCCCATGCCTCTGCCTAACCGCTTTTGCCCCGTTTCATATTCATATGCAACCTTATTGCCCTCAGCTCCTCCAGTTTTGTATTTATATGCAACTATGATCTCCCCTCACTAACAGAGTCTGCATTTGTCTAATGACCTTTGATTTTTGACTTGAGGCCATAATCTGCCAAGACCATTTTGAATCTTGATCATCTTGAGCAAGTTCTCTGGCATCTCCTAAGAGATCCAAGCCAAGGGAGACCTCTGCAGGACCCCACCTGAGGTGCAGCCCTAGCTAGTCTGTAGTCATCGGTGTCATTAGTACAGTTTAATCCAGTTTCTATTACTTCAGCAAGTGATTCCTAAACCTTCTGTACCAGTGAATCATTGTCAACATCCAATTCCCCAGGCTGCGAGCTCAGAGTTCCAGCTGAAAACTCCACAAGAAACATTTGCAGTTCTCTTCTCAACAGGCCACGCGCAGACCAATGTCCTGCAGGCCACTATCCAGGAAACACCATGTGGACTGGGGGTCAGAGTCCAAAGATGTACCAGAAACCAACGGCAGCAGCAGCACTGACGGCTTCTCTCGTCAGGCGCCTTCTCAAAGGTGGTTACTGAAGCCTAACTCAGCTGCTCCGCTCACAGACCATTTTTATTCCTTTTTCACCCTCCCTGTCCTGTGTTCTCACCAATTACCATCTTCTTCCTCACCATAACTTCCCATACAAATCACACACCTTTGCTTAGGAATACTGTTTGTTCGACCACTTTTAGGGAATCAAAGTCCGGAAGAATTATCTATAATTGAATCTAAGGTGATTGAACTGTATCGCTCTCTGTACATACCCATATACATCAGAATGGAAGAACACATTAAAAAATAAAGCAGCCCTGTAACCACGTTAGGATTAACAGCGCTCTACGCCAACAGCAGGCAAAGCACAAACACCTAAACGCCTGGTTCTGCCTGGTCGGGTTTGCCTCTCCTTCCCCAGCGGAAGGACCTCTGAACTCAATGGGTGTTTGTCTGACTAACCCTTTCATTTGTAGCATTTCATAATCATTTTCCTGTTTATTAGAAGAGTTGGATTAAGTTTATTTTTGTGTTCTTAGATCCTCCTACGCAAGCTCAAAATTAGAACTCAACGAACAATCTCCAGAAGAAACAAATCTGATTCACAGAAAGCCAAGAACCCACCAGGAGCCCTCAGTGACTCTTAACCTCCATTTGCCAAACTTTCTGCCAACTGCACCACCTTGCTACTGCGTTTTTGCCCATTTCTCTGCAGCTCCATTCCCATTCCCTATGTACACTCCCAAAAGCTCTATCTCTATCCTGCCCAACACACTGTCCATGTCAGAAACCCCCCGACCAAAGCAGCCTGCATTCCCCCTGCTCACAGCTGGGGCCTGCCAAGCGGACCAGGCCCTTTAGAGCGCCTTTTCTACACCACACCAGCCTCTATAGCCCAAACACAGAGAAGAAAGGAAAAAAGGAATCAACCAGACTAAAGCCTCAAAGTTACTGACTTCTTACAAAACACTGCAGAGAAGCCTAGTTGTTTTGGTTATATATGTATACGGGAAACACAGCACTGAAGAAGTCACATTCAAATTAAAACCATGAAGGATACAGAAAAGTCAGTGTGATGCTTCACATTCTTATAGTTCCTCTTGTATTCTGTGCTTTCTCTTGAAACCCCAAATTAAAGATAAGAAAGACTAATCTATTCAACAATTTTCTTTTTTCTTCACCTTCATTGCTGGAGAATACCTCTTAAGAAGACTAATTTGATTAAAATACACAAATCTAGTGAAAGAGAGAGCATGAGCACATGCATTTGGTTAAAAGTTATCTTGTTCAATTAAAAACTAATTCATTCTATCCTCGTATTAGCAAATGTTTCAGTGATTTACTAGACATTGAATTTGAAGAGCTAGTTAGCAATCGTTGGAAAGAAACCTAACTGAGCTATTCTTAGAAATCTATTTCAATTTCAAACAAATTGAGAAGAGCTTGCAGCTTCCTCACACATAATGCCTGTTTGAGGATGCCATGTTTTATTCACACACTAAACATGACAAAAAATAAAATATCAGGAAGCTCTCAGTAGTTCCTCACGGTAGCAAAAATAAAAGATGCTCTGCTATCTGGGCTTTAACTCACAATGCTTTAAGAAAAAAATATATAAATACATCAAAAATAATACATAAATACCACAAAAATCTAAAAAAAGTCTTTAAAATCTAATACAGAACACCCTCTTTTTTAAAAAAATACAGAACACCCTCTTTTTTTTTTAAAAAAAAAAAAGTGAGCACATTTGCATGAACAACACTACCATTATTCCTAAGTATTGATACAATTCAATTATTCTGGAGCATTTATTGTCATGTATGAAGCAAAGCACGTGTTGGTGCATCTAACTGAAACAGCTTCACTTGTAAAACATCTGAACTGCAAACGCTGCAGCAGAAGATGTGGGCAACGTTACGCTGGAGAAGAGCTATGAATGGAAGAGAGGGGCCTTTGTACCAGTCAGAAGGTGATACTCTGAGCCCACCACAACTGGGAAATTCGGGGCCTTTCCTCTCTTCTTTTCAAGGGCACATTTACTTATTTGTGGCACTCCTAACACACCTCTTTCTCCATAAATATTTCTGCACTTATTTCTCTTTAAACTACTTGTAGATAATTATAAAAATTATCAATGCCCGCTTTCACAAAAAGAATACAGTTAGGCCATCTGACTTGAGAATAAAACTAGTGGAGACACTGAAAAAGAAAATACATCATATTAAATTGAGAAGTTAATATCATACTTTCAATTAGGTAGTTTAGTGTTTAATAAAGCAAAAGCCTCCAGCATAACTCCGCAGAAAGCTTTGAGATTACTTTAAGCATCAGAAATTGAATCCCCACCAGTTTACAGAAGAGTAAAAACAATTTTTTAAAATGGACAATTTAGTCTACCTTGCACTGAAAATGCTTTTTAGTGGTAACATTTTCTTGAATGAGTTTATCTAACATAAGCAGTCTATGCAATGACTACAACTTTATGACAAAACTTTATTTAGCAGCAGTAGCAATGTTCATTATATAGCATTATGTGTGTGCACATATACACACACTTCCAATAAAACAAACACATCTAAGAAATCTTATTAATTCAAAATTACCCTGAATAACTTTCGCCACCAATATTAAGATATTGATAGGGTTTTATAGGCAACACAGCCTTTCAGTGTATATTACAGGCCTTTTTGGTCAGTAAATATATTGCGTTAAACTACTGGCCAGTGTCTCATGCAATACAAAAGATATTAGTAGATTTTTTAATATGTGTCAATTTAAGGAAACAAAGTCTCTTTTCTTCTGGATAGAAAATCCCTAATACTTTTGATGCATTATTTTGTAATTCCAGTAATCCAATACCATGTGTCACGTTAGCAAACAGCTACACACTTGTGCCCAAGAAAAGCAGCAGTGAGAATGCTACTAAATAAAAGTGCATCGTATACACAGCTTCTTTAATGACCCCGCAGTAGATTCACTGAAAATAAAGAACGAGTAGTTTCCACACACAGCTCACACTCGCTCACACGCAGCAAATGAAGCAGGAAAGGTAGCTCTAGAAATAAACCTGCACTAGCACGTACTTTGAGCATTAAAAAAATAGATTCCAGTGGAATTTGGCAACTGTTCTGCAGAGCTGATGAGTATTTACAGAGGGAGGAGGCTCAAAAAACAGATGGTACTATCATTGCCGAAATAGTAAACACAGATAATAGCAACCACATATAGAAATCCATTTTTTTTTCCCCACTATGTAAGCTAACTTAAGGTAGTTAAGGTCAAGAAACAACTTCACTACTGTCGTCAAAGTCTCTTCCCAGATTCTGCAATTCTTCCACAACTAAAAGTCAAGCCACAGACAGCAACACCTGAGAAACAGCCACTCCATCCCTTTATAGGGCCTGTTTGCTCCATGAAATCCACACCCGAAGTGCACCTGCAGGGAACAGCAGCACAACCTGCACAATCTGCTTACGCCAGATCTTCCCCGCAGATGCACGCGGGTCTCTCTGACACGCACGGTTCCAACGCCATCATCAGAGCTCAACAAGCACGACTGGAGCATATATACGATGAAGTTAACAGGAACTTAGAAATACCTTGTGATGGACTCTGATTTAGGGACAACGCCCTGCCTAAGAAACTTAGGCACATAATGCAGCTCTTAAAAATGTTATTTCATAAAATACTTCTTTTTTTTTTTTTCCCTTCCACTGAAATATTTAAATAAAAGCCATTCAAGTCACTGGGGAACAAGACATGGCCTATGAAGCTTCCAAAGTGATCATGTGTCACATTCCCAACGAGGAACCTAACCAAAGGCTAAGCAATAAGCAAAATCAACCTCCTAACACCACGTCAAACACTTCTGAGATTGCTTCAAGTATGAGAAATTTAATCCCCTACATCTAATAAAAGAGTGCTTGCAGCACAAAGAATATGCTCAAAATAGTTCAATTTATCTAAAAATGAGTCATCAGTGAGAACAGAGCAAAAACTTTATCACCAATAAAAAAAAAAAGGTGACAAAAGGAGTTCTCTTAATGCAATAAACAACCCAGTGTTCTAATGTACTTAGGCTATTTATTAAATCTTGTTCCTTCTTTAATATTTAATTATCTACTTCAATTTCTTTTTTTTTTTTTTGGGGGGGGGGCAGGGCGGGGAGTGGTAGGGGGGTAAGTTGCAAGTTAATACAGTTATCATTTTACAACAAAGCCAGCCAGTAACTCACTTCGTTACAGACAAGAGCTGATAAACACTTTGGGGTAACATGAGCTAAGTCAAGTTGAAAAACTTCTGCAAGTAAAATTGGTTAATGCAAAAGGCAGAGGATATGAGCAATATTAAAATGCATTACTAAAACGTACGTAGCACGAGGCCAGAGAAAGCACCCAGTGGTTTCTAAGTCTGATGCATCACACACAAGCATCAGCATCCAAAGGAACATGGAAAGGACATGAATTAAGGGCAGCATTTTGGTCTCTCACCCCGAAACCTAGCCTCTCAAGCACACTATGGTGGCCGGGGGGTCCTGGGGAGACAACTTAAATCCCAGCTCTGAGGAGCAAGGTATTTATACCACAGGAACCCCTTTCTGTGTTGCTTTAGCTCCAGTTGCCATCATTCCAGGGAGCTAAGGGAGGTGGCCCCAGGGCCATTCCGAGGGGAAGGACACGCTACACTCCTGGTTAAGCCTCCCGCAGGAGCCTCCGCACGGCACAACCCACCTGGCAGAACAAAGCTGAGGACAGTATTTAGCAACCGCTGTCTCTTTAGAAAGACCTTGGTGATGCTGAGCCTGCACAGTCTACTGGTAAGCGATGTCCAATGCACACTTTAAAAAGTCACTTTGTCGTCTTTTCTTCTAGCGCTTTAATCCTAAGGCTATGAACACAACCCAGAGCACAGGAACACGCCTTCTGCCCAGGAGGTTTGAGAACGGCGGCCCCTCCCATGGGGGCAGCACCTGCGTCCCTGCCTTACTCATAGGGCATTTTCAACTAAAACCAGACTTTTTTTTTTCATTTTTCTAAAAAACAACCTCTAGGCATCATTAAAACTCTACTAATTACAATAACGACCTAAGAAAATATTACATGTTCCAAAGGTAATCCTAAATCCTGCCCAACAAAACAGCATTTTTTGCTAGTACCTCTATTCCTGCTACTTAGCAGAAGATGAACAAGCTTAGACTTAGCATGAAGGAGCAGCTGCAAACTGGATCTGGGGCATTTCCTATTTCAATTACAACAAGAAGTTTTCTTATGACCCATTCTGACATGCAATTTGATACTTTTAAGATGAATGCATGGTCACAATTTATTGAATCTATTTATAGTCAAGCCCCCAAACTATGCACGGCAACGATTACAAAAATACTTGCAGGAAAAATCAAATACTGAAATCTATTTGCAACATGTCATGTAACAAAAAAAAAAAAAAAAAAAAAAAAAAAAAAAAAAAAAAAAAAAAANAAATACTGAAATCTATTTGCAACATGTCATGTAAAAAAAAAAAAAAAAAAAAAAAAAAAAAAAAAAAAAAAAAAAAAAAAAAAAAAAAAAAAAAAAAAAAAAAAAAAAAAAAAAAAAAACTCAAATTACATTCAGAAAAATAGGTGAAAATATGTCAAAATAAGCCATGCTTCTCTCTATTTCTAAACATGAAACAGATTATTTGCACTTTTAATTAGGTGACAAATACATTCCTTGCTAAATAATCTTCTTTATGAAGCAGTGTAACATGATTAAAGAATCAAGAGAGCAGAGTAGCACA
This sequence comes from Nothoprocta pentlandii, assembly GCA_013398315.1. Classification (NCBI taxonomy): domain Eukaryota; kingdom Metazoa; phylum Chordata; class Aves; order Tinamiformes; family Tinamidae; genus Nothoprocta; species Nothoprocta pentlandii. Next base: position 366,451 of record VZSG01000700.1, read on the forward strand.
GGAAAACAGAACTACCTTAAAAATAAATAAATAGATAAAATCAAGGCATTGCATTAAAAAAAAATGCCAGCATCCTACAAGGTTAATTTTCCTGCTAGATCTGACCTCTCAATTACCAGCTTTACATTTGCTTCTGCCTGCGTGGACTAACATCCACCGGCGATCATTCCCAAAGCTCGGAATCTTTTTCTGATCACTGCAGCTGTAATCCAGACAAACCAGATTATCCGTGTGATTTCCATAAAATACAGACTATATTCAGTAGGCATCCTAATGCTTAATGTGCTTTCTTTAAAAAAGTAAAAAATAAAAATGCATTTTCAAGTATAGCAGAGATTTACAATGAATAGCTAAATCCCCTAAATCCATATTATTCACCTCTAATAACCTCTGTGCCGAGAGATTTGAGAGCTTGTTTAACTGACAGGCAGCTTCACAAACCCCATGTAAATACAGAGAATCAGAGCTATAAAAACCAGGCTAGCTTTCCAGGTCAGTTTAATAAAATTAATACTTTTTTTGTTGTTGTTTTTGTTTAATAAAAAAGATTTTGCTAGAGCCAAAGGCAGCTGGCTGGCATTGATGGATACACACTGGAGTGTAAAAACTTCTTTCTCTGAAATCTTAACTCGCGTTTTGAAGAGAAACTCTGAGTAAGCTGTCAAATAAACGGATCCGATGTGCTTTTTTTTTTATTAAAATGTTAGCATAATAACTAGAAATATTTCCAAATGACACTTTTATATAAATCTATTTATTTTTAGCACTTAAATACTAATGCACAAGGGAAAGCCTCAGCAATAGCTAATACTATTTAAATAAACGCATTAAAATATATTAGAGCAGCCAGAATTTGTTGTTTTGTTTCATCTAGGAATTTGTCAGGACCCAATAAAAGTCTAAATATTTCAAATATTGTAATTCTTGCACACACAAACACACACATACAAATCTATCATCAAAAAACACATTGTGTCATCTAGCATACCAACGTAATTCTCAATTCACATTTTCAACAAAAAATCCCAAGACAGATTCTCTGAAAATCTATTACCCGTTCTTTGGGCAGAAGATTCCACCTTTTTTTTTGCACCGCAATGATTGCACATGTTTTCCAGGCGAGGAAGGGGAAATGAGATTAAAATAAAATAAAATAAAATAAAATAAAATAAAATAAAATAAAATAAAATAAAATAAAATAAAATAAAATAAAATAAAATAAAATAAAATAANTTAAAATAAAATAAAATAAAATAAAATAAAATAAAATAAAATAAAATAAAATAAAATAAAATAAAATAAAATAAAATAAAATAAAATAAGTTTCTATATGTTAACACAAGGTATCATTAACTCCAAAGCATTGCTTTGCTCTGCCAGAACATAAATGGAAGAGATGTATATTTTTTATTTTTTATTTCATTGCTAATTTTAAGGCTATTCTAATCAAGTATTAAATGAACTAATAATCTAAAACCTACATGACTAGTATTTTACTATTTTTGGATATTCAACTGCTTTCTACAAATTAACCCAAAATTCAATCACTGATGCCAAGAAATTTTGCATAATTATTAATTTAAAATTAAGGGACTACTAAGGGAACAGGGCATAGGATTAGACATAAGGGGTTCTTCTTTACAACTTTTACATTTTTTCCATATCCAAATTACAGTTCTATCATTTGCCTGTATAATATAGGCACTGGATATTTCAGAGGCAGAATATTTCACTGCTTTCTAGCTGTGAGCTTCATTTTTTTTTGTTGTTTTGAAAATGCATTAACAAACATGGTAAGATTTCCTTCTACATTTTATTAAATCCCAAGTTCCTGTTGAAGTAGTGCATTTAGAATAAACTAATTTGACAATTCATAAGTCCACAAGCATAGTTTCATTATCAGACTGCATAGGTGATACTCGTATTGACCTAAAAAAATTGAAGAGAATTTAAAACTGAGATCCAAGCACCATTGCATTAATTTAAAAGGCAATCAGCACACCATGAATAGTACCACGTGGTAACACAAGAGAAGTTTTTCTAAGGACTCTATAGCTCCATATCCACAAATCCCTTTATACAGACGTATAGGAAATAAGTAAATCTGACTAAATGCAATACATCAAATTCCCAGAGCAAAGAGGCTCAAAAAATCCCCCTAATCTCTTTGATTCAAGGTCTGAAAAACCTATCTGGTGTTTTATGTGGCTACATAAGGTCAACCTGAACTTCCAAATGCCTACTCTAGTAATCCCTGTAAAGACAACGAGCACCCAGTAAAAGAGGAAGTTAGTGCAACATCACCTTAAAGCAATAGGGAAATGCTCTGGTGCTACCACCACAACCAGAAGCAGCTGTTCATTATCCAGAAAAACAGGTCTTAACATTAAGATAACTCATCTGTTGTCACTCCAGTTTTCTAAAAAGCTGCTACTCAACTAAACAAACTCTACAAAAACTCTCAGAGGACTAAAGGACGGAGAAATGTCTGCTCTTCCAAAGGGGGAGAGATACTGGAGCTTCCTCACTTCCAGCTCCAGAGCAGATGAAGCTGCCTGACAAGGAACCTGTCCACAGTAAAGAACAAGCAATGGCATGGAAAGCTTTAGAAAAGAGCCTGCTCCAAGAAAAGCATTTAAGATGATGACTAGTTTCTGCCTTGTTAGTCTACTGCTTCTTCTTGTTGGAAAAGCTACAGACTACTCACTCTCACTTGAGGAACTCAGCAGAAAACTGTCTCTCTGGTGCCCCATCCCATTTCAGATAGGAAAGTGGGGAAGAGCGAGCCCTGCTCTTGTTCCCCAGTTGAGGAGGCAGTAGAAGAGGCCTCGCTCTTCACCTTGCTTGGCAACAGCTCACAGGTCACCTTGGTATTCAAGAACTAAACACGTTCTTGATAAAAAAGACTAGAAACTCAAGCAGCAAAAGCAACAACACAAACCAAGCAGGGTTCATCTTCCGATACTAAGAGTACTCGCTGCATGGAAAAGGAGAAGATACAGTTACCATTATATTTCAAATGGGAAGTTTTAATGCAGCTAAACAGTGTTTTGAAACTTTGTCCTTCCTTTTGAAAAAGCATAATAAAATAATGCACCCTATTATGATACTTTCTTACATCACTGATTAATAAAGGAGGACTAAGAATTCTATTGAGATTGCACCATGAGAGCATTTGTTTTCTTCTATCAGGAGAACACTTTTTAACCTTGCATATTAAACTGCAAGATACTAATTATGTACCAAAATGCTTCCCAATTCACATTAAAGAGCAAGTCAACATCAAAATAACATGATCTTTTAAAAACCCCTTGAATTATAGGCAACATATTGCAACTCTTTTAAAACAACGTCCTTTGGGTGGCAAGGTTTCTCTGTTTTGCTTTCTCTCCTCTGAAGGAGCGATGGAAAACAGCAAAGTTTTAGACTCACCTCACATCCTATTTATATAAAATTAAGAATGTGTAACTGATAAAAGCCCTGTCTTTCCAGGCTCGCCCTTCCCCAGGCTTTAACCTTCCCTGTCATTAGGCTGAGTGATAAGCCACCAGCTGTTGCCCTGCTTCCCAGCGCTCCGATGCATTCTCTGCCTTTTTAAGGCTAGGGCACCCAAGCAGCAGAACCAGCAGCGCCTAAGCCAGCTGCTAGAATGTCACAAACCTATATATTTAGCTCCCATCCCCTTTATTGCCATCGCTCAGTGTCACCCACTTCATGTCCTTTTTGCCTCAGTCTCCTGACATTCCTCCCTGCGCTGACAGCACTGTTGGGAGATACAGGAACACACAGCAACAAAGCAGAGACCTTATCGGTTATCGGGGACAAAAAACACGCCTTGCCAAATGCATTCAAGTTGGGGAAAAAAGTGATTTTCTTCTTCAACTCCTGGTCTAATTTTCATTGTTTAGGAATTCTTTACTTCTTTATATAGATATTAACCTCAGTTCTTCAGTGAAAGAGCAATTTGTAAGTGTGTTTAATCAGCATGACGTTGCCATCATCTCATAAGACAGAAACCCTCACAGTACTGGGAAGCACCAAGAGGTTAACTGGCAAGAAAGCAACATGCAGCACTCACCCCATGGTAAGTTTCTTAAAGAAACTGCCCAATTTCCTTGGTTAGGTCTAAGCAAGAACCTGGGGTTCCCCCTGGGGAAGGCGGATACATTGCAAACCCGTCAAATCATCATTACAACTGCTCCACATTCTAACAGAGTATTTAACTATTGAGGGAACATTTCAATATTTAGCTAAGTCTTATTTTCAAAATAAGAATATGCCTACACGGACTGAAATGGTTGAACAACAGAGTAGACAGAAATACAAGAGAATTTTCTTCTCAATTTTTCTACCCATGCTATCACTTCAAGTTACCAGCATTACTCTGTTTCAATAAGAATAACTTTGTCCAAATGGTTAAAAATTAAAAATGTAGCATTTGGGATTTAGGCAATACATCCAATTTGAAATATTTTTTTTTTTTAGTCTGTAAAGTTCTGTCATGAGACTTCCCTCCCTCAAAGCAAGTTTCCAAATAGCAAACCATTAAAATATCTTCCACCAAGATGCCACCAAACACCTCGGAGTTCATTAGTGAAGGCAGGCAAACACGAACGCCCACCTCTCGCCAAGGGCGGCTGTGTTACAAGCAGAGCAGGGCAGAGGCTCTCTCCCTAGGGCTTTTCAAAAACAGTTCAGCAGCCTGGTCTTCTTCAGTGACTCACTTCCTTATCGCAGCTTTATCTAATTCGAAAAAGGGTAAATACTGGGCACATCTGAAGCTAACTAAACCCATGACTAGTTTCACAAGGGTTGAAGAATGAGTTGTTTGAAATTTCTTTTTTTCCTCTCCCTGAACTAACTGGTTACTTAGAGCATTATCTAAAGGGGGCGGGGGGAAGATAAGGGTATACAAATAGATTAAAAGGACACAAAATGCGCAGAAAGACAAATTTTGTAATACCAGAAAGAAGAAATTCTGAACAAGTCACAGTACATCTTGTGTTTTTCTTTTCACTGAGTATTTGTAATAAGCTCCTCAGTCGTGGCCAAAATGCGTATGTTCACAACAGAAAATGTACACACCTACCTTGCCTGTTCACACTGCATTTATTTGCATTATTTACTTGATCTTTGTTTTGTCAATGTTTCTATCAATGTTAATGCAAACTGTGCATGAGACTACAGAGTTACATTCACTTGCCAGTGAAAACTGTCCTAAAGGTTAACCCTTTTCTTCACACCACTACAAAAATCTTAGCGGGGTAGTTTCATTTCAAATTTATATAAAATAATATCCCTCAAAAGAATTTTATGTTACATGATCTGTTCATGTAAAAACACTAATCTAATTACTGTCATATTTTGGAAATAATTGGATTTTAAATTGCTTCGAATTATCAACATGTGAGAAAGCTGTAAAGATAGACAAATTAACAATTTCATGGTTTTAAAATAGGAGTCTCTGTTATCTTGAGAGGCCCATTTGCAATGATTTAAAGGCCAACAGTACCGTTTGGTAGTCTCCTCCTTTAAGTGGTCATAAAAACCTTTAAATGGTAATTGAAAGATTTGTTAATGGAAACTCTTTCAGGAAATCCAATCCTAGGAACAATCTCCAAACGCAGGCAGGCTTAAGGGAGAGAGGGAACAATCTCCTATCCCGTTCATCAAGATAAGGTGTTCAGAACAGTGACAAGACACCAGTAACAGCAGGACTAATGTTAGTCCAATTCTGTGCTGTACCTGTTTATCTAAAGATCTGACACGTTATGTGACGTGTAAATCAGGCTCCAAAACCTTATGGCAGGATCCAGCACTGTCCTCTAAGCATCCCATTTTACCTCATTAAACAAATGCTCCAGCAACAAGAGGATCCTCGGGATATACAGTCTAACAACTACTTGCCATAATAATACCTTTTAATTAGATGCTGCTACATGTGACACTACCCAAGGCACTGAAGGTTGGCAGTTTTGCTGAAGACGACTCAGTAATTCTCAGTGCAATTCTCAGTAATTAGGACTGAGAAAGATATGTTTAAATCAGAGCACCACTGTAGATCATGATACTGCTCTTACAAAACACTGCAGAAATGTGTATGCCTAGGGGATACCGTACCCCTTCTCCCCTTTCTGAAAGGATCTGAGAGCTGCCGTCACTTTTCCTTCCCCCAAAACAAAGGGCCGGCCTGTCAGAAACAGGTTCTGAGATTACCCTTATGTTGGAGCAGTGGGGCTCTGCAGTCGCTTCGTTTTGTCCTGTTACTGGAATATGACAGATGACAAGTTCTGCATAACTTTCAGGCAGGACATTTGTGTTAAATTATTCAACGATTTATATCTCAAAGTTCCAAAAACTCATTTGTCAAACATCTTTAAAGGTGGGAGGAAGCAAAGAAATTACATCCCTTCTAGTCAAAAGGCCCTACATGCCACATTTATACAAAAAGTACTTCACTTTTTTTTTTTTCCCTTCAAAGTAGCGCTTCTGACGACCATAAAATGGTTCAGCGTGACACTAAGGAGCAGAGAAAGGCAGCCGATGGGCCGTTCGGCAGAGCTAAGACATCACCAGCAGCAGCCAAGAGGACCGCTTCCATATTCATCCAAGGCACTAAAAAAACCCTTGTAAAGTTATTAACATTTTACAGTTTCAGTGCCTAAAAGGTCATTCTATTTTAAGAGATGCTGAAAACACAGTTTCTGAAGTGACTGACAAATGAAGGCATTTAACCTTCCTAAACACAAAGACGCCTTCCATTCATGCGGCTATGTTAATTATCCAAATTAGCTGATTTAGCTCTATTCTGTAATAACCACCAAATAAATGCTGGACAATTGTTACTCCTTTTACCTGTACACACATATTACAGTATTTGTAACAATACTGCAATGTGATCTGTACAACTAAAGATTATGGCAAAATTTTCTAACTTTCACAAATTTACAGTAGAAATTATAACTCCTAGTCTGAAATAAATTAATTCAAGACATCTGAAATAGCTATTTCAATCTTTAAATATATGGAAAAGGCTCTAACTATTTAATGAGTCAGAACTATACCAACTTTCCTAGCAAATTTAAGTAGAAAATAAAAGCATTTAGCTTTAAGAGCTGTTCTGTAGAATCAATTTCCAACTCAACAGATTCTTTCTGTGGCTTGATTTACCAATCCAGACTTAGAATTTCATGTAATGACTAAAGCAACTTACAAAGAGTAATTTTCAATGATTTCACCAAAGCAGCTATAAAAGTGAACTCCCTCCCAAAAGTTAAAAACAAAAAAGTATTAATAGTAGTAATTATGGTTCTCCCATGAAAAGTATACCTTGCATCACTGCATTACAGACAAGTATTAAAAAAAAGCTGTTTACCTAGTGTCTTTAATTAAAATATTGCCTAAGTGGGTTTCTCATCGTTGGCCGTTTTTAATGGCAGAAATTGAACATTACTCTTCACCTTCTGAAGACTGTCACAACTGTGTGCAATGCACATGCAAAATCAAGTCAAGAACTGTAGAAGCACATGTCAAAAATGCAAGATAGGGTTATAATTAATAATAATATAATAAGGGGTTATAATTTGAAGTATTTCCTTTATTATTTTAAAGGCTCAATCCACCTTGTTTTCTTTTAAATTACTTCTGCTTACATCTTTTACATTACCAAAGCTTAACTCTTTGTTCTGTGTTTAAGAAAGTGAGATGTAAAAGACAAAGGAGACACAACTGCAAAGAGACGGAAACGCCTTGGGAACCCAAACTGACCAGGAGCTTTCCAAGGGCACAAGTCTCAGCTCACACGCACTCTGTGTCATGCTCAATGTTCACATCAGCTTCATGCACCTCAGTTGCACCTTGCTGTACTTCCATCAGCATTAAGCGGCCCAGAGCAGCATGCTAAGATTAGTATCACAGTTACAAGAGCATCCATTTGCCTATCAAATCATACTGAAACTATTATCCCAAATACTCACAGTACTACCAAGGAATCAGCACCACTGATACTACACAGTACTATGAAGGTATCAGCTACCTTTGGGCTTCCCATTTCAGCAGCTCTTGGCTTTTCCAGGAGATTTTAAGAATAAAGACATTACAGCAATTAACAGTTGCAGCTCAATCCCTGGAGACAAAAAAAATCTTTAAAAAAAAAAAAAAAAACACATTGCAACATGTTAGCCACAGCGGGAGGAAAATAGACTTGAGATAGTTACTCCAAAGGTTTGAGGTGCTTTAGGATCACAAGCTTGTAACAGGTCTCTCCATACTCTCCAGTTCCTCCTTCAGCGCTGTATTATGAAGCCAAATCAATCTCTCCCCCCCCCCCCCAACTTTTCCAACCCATCTTTCCGTTTCCCTCAAGAAACAGAAATCCTTCAGAAAGACTCTCAGGCACCTGTTTACAAGCTACGTGATCTCAAGGACAAGAAGCACTTGAAATTGGGGAAGGAAAAAAAAAACAAAGAAGAAAAAGAGAAGAACAAAAAAGAAAAAAGCAAAGGCAGTAACGTGGGCCTGACTAGCTAGCTTTAAAGATCCTAGCAGATCAAAGTTCAAGAAACACTGCTTTAGCATTTGTGTTATATGACAGTAATTTAAAAAGAATAGTAAAAACAGTTAAGTCAAACTTAGTTAGGATAAACTCTGTGATCAACAGTTTAACATGCTGATTTGAGTAGCAAACATTGTCACCTGTACTTAAAGACACATTCACAACAGAGGAGTGTCTCATTTACACTACTCAGCTGTAGCTGAGGACAGCTGCAGTGTAGCACACTACTACTACAGTGGCTGTAGTGCACTACTCAACTCGCCACAGAATCCACTTCACGCCTCATTCACTTGTTTCGCATCACCTGGATTTGGCAGGGAGAAAAAAAATAAAAAATATGAGGAGCTGCTGCATATTTAAGACTACTCTCAACCACGGCTCACTCGACCAGCTCCCCAGACCAAGCAGTGCAGGTACCACAGGCAGCAGGGCCAAGCCCTCGGCGTCCTTAGACTCAGCACATACCAGGCTTGATAATTAGGCCCAAGTTGAATTGAGGTCAGTGTGTTTAAAACCCACAAACCTAACTACACTAGTCAAGTTTATACCTGCCCTCCAAAGAAACAGGTAGCGCTTTGAAAAAGCCTCTATCAACCTAAATAAAATCAAAGCTTAGGTGGATGAGTGTGCACAACTAGGACAGGTGGAAGAGGCTTCCTCACAGGACAGAAGGCAAAAAACTAAACACAAAAAACTAAACACTAAATAACTAAATAACCACAGACAATTAGAATGAATTCAGGCAAGTTGCAAAAACGAATAGGGTGTTAGTGAAAGAACATTACTTTCCCTGAAGTACTGAATGAATGTGAAAAAAAACACACACATCCAGTTTAAAATAGGCTACATTTCAAAAGGAAACCAATCCTTTCCATAGTAATTCAACTACATTAAACTGTTCCCTTCAAGGGAAATGTTTTATTCACAAGCTCAGAAACAACTACCTCCAAACCCTCTGCTAACTGGCTTTTTTTCTAAAAAGTACTTTCTAGTAGCAGAGACAAACTGAATAAATTGAGTAGATCCATACACTAGATGAACACTTACTAGCCATAGAAACACAGAATCTTTTATATACATATATATATGTATGTATACACACACACACAATACATATATAGATATATATAGAGGGAGTATGCATCTGCATATGTCTTTGATTCTAGACAATTAATATAACGAAATATAGCTCCTAGGCTATAATGTTCCTATGAAACATTTACAGAAGAGGAAAGATCTGAGCAGAAAGTTGCTTCCTCAGCTGATATTAACATACAATCTTCTCTCAAGAATGTCAGAGGAAGAATAAATAAATGCCCAATGTGATGAGATGCAAGTGCAGGAAGGAACACTCCCGCTCTCCTGAATTATGGATAAAACTCAAATACAAGATGAACGCTATAAATGCAACATTACACAGAAGATTTTTCCTTGACAAGTCACACACACCTTAAAATTTATTAGTGAGAGTTAAGATGTTCAGAAACAGCTAAACCTAAAATATGTCAGAACTCTGTGAAAAGAAATGTAGTTCATGTTGGTTCTTAACCGGTGCAGGGATTTTTATTGGGATGTACCATTTATAGAAAGACTTATTCTAACAGCACCAGCAGCGCTTTCAACAGTGAGGATATGCAATCTGTTTTTGACCAAATTGTATGATTTAAGAAGGAATACAAAGGAAATACCAGAGTGATATTTAACAGACACACAAACCCGCTTCTAGTGGTGATGTGGGACACAGCCTCGCTGCCTTCTCGCCCGGGTGAAACGCGGAGCAAACACCATTAGGAAGCCTTGCATTTCCCTGACCTTTGCCGCGGAAGCCACGGAGCTTGGGCTGTTCTCTAACAAAAACGTACTGAGTGACTTCGGCCAGGGCAGCTCCATGAATCTGAATGTACAAACAGTAATTCCTAAGGCTAGGAAGGTGCTACTAAGTTCCTAGGGAAAGTGCAGCTGCTAAGTGTTAAAGGTGTCTTGTCAGCTGAAAATTACCAACAGTTCCCCCCCGCCAGTTAAAACCAACTTGGTATTCCCGAGAGAAGAATTTTCTCTGCAGTTCCTCCAGCCTACAACAAGCATCCTGGACTTCTCAGCTAAAGACTTCATTCTTCAGGAGTCAACTTGCTCTCTCTGGGGAAAATCGAAGATGTGTTCTGGACTTTGCACAAGTAAGTGCCTCTACTGGAGATGCTGGTGCCTAAACAAGAATTTAAACAGAGCTCTACCTTCAAAACTGGAAGTGAGAAAGAAACCGAGGCATCTAGTAGAGGTAAAGCTATTTAAGCTGTTTATTGCACTGAAAACAAATGTACTGACACACTCAAATACGAATCACAGAATTTGTTAACAGGAAAAGGGCATGAGCAGCCCATCCCGTGAGTCATGTGCTGATATTAAAATATGTTCTACTAGCAAGTATGATTTTAGACATTAGTAGTGTACTTATACACTTGTACTATTCCCACACTCTAGTTAAAGGCCACAAAATGTCAATTAAAAACAAAACAAAAAAACCCTGCCATGCAGCTCATTAGGCATAAATGAGCAACTATACCCAACACATTCACAAAATTTTGCTGGCATTCTCTCCTCTCAGGATAAAATCATTCCCTGCTTCGATAGACATTTGAAAGAACAGACTGAGCAAAAAAGTCCAGACAACCAACATCCACATTCCACAAATTTCTCTGCCCCACTACACCCATCTGCTTTCCATCACGGCCTCAACTAAGATATTTTCACATAACTTTTCAGTGCTGCTTAGTCTTCTAAGAGCTATTTCAGAAAATGTTCAAGTACAAGTATTGTGGGAAACACTTCAATGAAAGGAAGCGCAGACAAAATGACAGAAGAGTTATAGTTGTAGGACACATCCAATTGTCAACACAGAATGCTAAAACATTCAAACACAAGAGGGAATTAAGATGACAGCTTTGATGAAATGAATTTGTTGTTGAAAGCCTAACTACAGAGATGGTTACTAAGCTTATGTGCCAGTGAGAGAGACCAGCCATTAGAAAAGGCACTGTACGAGCTGAAACAAGCATGACCCATGGGGGCTACCAGGTCTCACGTTTTTCTTCAAAAAAGTTCATCTGGACACAAGTTTTGTCACCTCACGTTTATTCACTGAGCCATTTTGAGCAGGAAAGGAAACAGAAACTAAAGAACCTATAGGCACCTACAAATTGTCTAGTCTAGTTTTCTACACTACCATCTGGAGCACCTGGGTTCCCCCTTACCATCCGCTTCCTCCTCCCTGGGCACAGATGGCTCCCAGGTGCCCAGCATTAGCTGTCAGCACAAGGCCACAGAGCTTGTGCACTCGCAGGCTGGACCTGGAAAGTGACTGAAAAAGAAACCACGACTTTCCAGTAGAAGTGTCTCACACACAGACACAACATGCTGCACATCACTAAGTTTAACACTAATGTGAATCCACAGTTACTTACACGAGTATCACTGTAACAAATATGTATCCTAACAAATACATTCACCTTGCATACTGGTACAAGATGCTCTCAGCTTTATGAATTTACTCTGAAAAACAGTAAGGAAAACACTGTCCCTACCTGAATTAGATGCTATTATCTAGTCTGCCCCTTTTACATTTATCTTCCTTTTCTTTTCTCTTTCTTTTTTTTTTTCTTCCCAGAAAGCAGAATTTTTGAAACAAGCCAAAGGCAAGAAATCCAAAAGAATGAAACTGAATTATTAGTAAAATAAATGAGTAGATAATCATTTTTTAAAACTTAATTTACATTGCCAGCACGCTCTGGCAAATAAACAGGCTTATTTCCCAACAAGATTATCATATGCGGCACCTTTCAACAAGATGCCCCCCCAAGAGAAGTTCTCAACTGCAAATCAAAATTCAAAGGAAACTTATCTTTCAAAAGATGAAACAGGTAGTTCATAATGGAAGCATAGCTAATGGAAGGAAAGCAAGGAAAAGGAAGGAATAGCAAGGAAAAAAACAAGCAAACAAAAAAATCCCACAGCTTCATACAAAACCAGAGAAGTTTCATACAGAGAGGCTCCATTTTGCCAACATGGAAACAAAAGGGATCTTTCTCATTCCAGCCATTCTCCTACCATGTGTAAATAAAGCTCATGAAACCTCTCACAAACATGTAAAGTTTCAACTCAGTTATCTTCATTTTTACTCCCACTACTTCTACCAGGATGCTGTTCCAAATATCTCATTCAGACTGAAAATTAGTACATAAACTATTCCAGTTGCTTCACACTTATTTGTTCTTGCATCAGTAGCTGACCTTTTCACCACATATTGCCCCAACTCTGATGGTTACTTTCTGACCCAGTTTATTTAGTTTATTATTAATTATTTAAAAGTTTATTTACAGAAAAGAGTTATATTCCCTCTTTGCCTTCCTCCTGCAAAGGTAAACAGAGCCAGCTTTTAAAGCCTCCTTTCGTAAGCCTGCTTGCCACTAGAGAACGAAAAGCCTAAGTAAAACAACCAGAACAATAAATGAAGAGGACGTTCTCATTTTCTTAATCCATATTAGGGATGCTCTTAAACTTCAATATTACAGAATTGAAAAAGGATTTAGATATTTTGTCAGCAAGTTGCCCACAGTAAAACGAATCCCTGTGTTCATCATTGGGCTGCATTAATTAAGCAGTTTTAAGTGAAATGGTCAGGAAGTCAGCACCAGCTGTTTATCACTGCTGCCCTCCAAGCTGCAGGATGCTCCAAGGACCTGCTCCGTTAAGACGTGATAATTGCCGAGTTCTTCTCCTGGTCCCGAGGAGGCCCAGAAGGGCTCCAGCAGAGAACACCGCATTAATCAGCGTTAACAGGGCACTTAATAAAGCCTTGATTCTAATAGAAGAACGGCGATTCAGTCCAACATTTGTAGGTGCAAATTCCAAGAATTGCTTAAATTGATATCCAAGTTTAGCCTCGGCTCTTTGGGGAAATTCAAGAAAATTAATCATTTATCTGAATGAGCATTACTATTCACGCACAAATAACAGTGAGCTTGTAAAAGCTGGATTAAACTCATGGTAGACCTTTTTTATGCCTCATGATTAATTCAGGATTCTGTGCACAAAATTACGCTATTGTACTATTGAGTATCAAATATAATCAGGTAGCCCATATCACAAAAGTTTAATGATGTTTATTTTTCTTTTTCATATTAAAAAAAAAAGATATAGGTCTATATCTGAAAACAACTTCTGGTCATTTTTCTCCTAATGATCTTAAAGACTGCCTATTAGAAAAGAATGATGGTGACAGAGTTTTAACCTCATCTATTTGATACAAACTCTGACAGCCTGCAGAGCACCCCTCCCACAGCATATCTGACCACAGTTACAGTCATTTTTAGATACAAAAGATTCATGTAACATTCTGCAATTACAACTGCTGTCAGTGAACAGTTGTACTCCATGTACTCTAAAACTATGAGCTTTACTAGTGAAAAATGGAATAAATAAAAACTCAACACAACAGTTGCTGTACCCCATGGCATTTTCTAGTTACTAACTACTTACGTAGTAAGTAACTGTGTAGGCATCACACTGAGTAGCTGAGCAGCACAGAGCAGGGGGAGCGCACACAGAACATGGGGCTTTGTCCCCACAAAGTTGGCACTGCAAAGTACCACTAGGCTCAATAACTGCCCAGAAAACACATTCACATCATAAGAACTTCACGGAGATCTAAAAGCACCTAATAACCACCCAGCACAGTGGGGAGGAGTTTTACTGACTGCTGCCACCATGACCAAACTAACATCAAACTTGCAGCATTTTCCCTCTAGCACAGATTGTCTAAGCATTCGAAACATCCTGGATGGGTCAGTCTTAATTACTGCTTATCAAGCTTATTATTATCATCCACATTTAAAGCAGATAGCTAAAAATAACCTCAGAAATGACAGCCAGAGAAATAGGCTAGGCTAGTTGAAACCTCTTCTGGAGGCATGCAGAGAGCTAGCAGCAGCAAGACAAAAGACAGACTATACTCTAAGTCAGACTAGTGCTCCGACAGCAACTACACACGAACTCTTCCCTGCTTATTTGCACTACATCTGAGATGCAGCTGGCAGCCTACGGCTAGGCTACCCAGCCATGCTTTTCTGGAAGAAAAGTTTACCAGTAAGTTCTATGAAATGCAACGCTTTTCTCCTTCTTCCCTCCCACTAAGCAAAACACTCTATCAAGTATCAAGTTCTGTACGAACTGCAACTGATAACTAAGGCAACCCTCCAGCAACAACACACTGTCCACTTGCAAAGCAAAGACTCCAGTCACCAGGCTGGTTTTTTGGAAAGTCATTAACTGAGACACAAGCACATGCGTAGCACAAAGGTACGCTCACCACTTCACTGAGTAATTAAGTAATAAGGACCTTGAGAGGAGAGAAAAATAACCCAAAACTCACAACACATACACATAGGGTAGCACTTTCCTATGCAGAGCAGAGCAGTTACAAAGGTATAAGGTGGACAACGCTAAAAATTTAAGATTGAAGAGTCTCAAAGCACGCTGCTACTGACCCTTAGGGACACACATTTCATAGGAAGCATACTGTCCTGGTAATTGCTTCCACCAGGAAGCTCACTCCACGGTGCCTCAATGCTGACAGCCATGCATGAGAAAGACAAATATGTTAAATGGTAATTGCTATCTTAAATCTTTTGAATTATAATCCATACTATTTTGAAATTTAACATGGACTTCTCCCATACACCATTTTCTTTACTACGTATCAAGCCACTATGTGGTACGTGCATTGCTTCCTAAAGAAATGGGCGAAGTCCACGTTAAATATCCAACTGTATGTAATGAAACATACTGAACATGTACATGAAATCGACATGGAGGGAAGGCCACAATGACACAAAGCAATGTTTAGGGACTAAAGGGATACTTACATCTGGATATTCTTTTACAGGCACATATAGTTTCTCTTGTAACTGTACAATAGGTCCCACAGCATCTGGTAATTCTGCACTTCTCTTCTCCGTACTACCATTTAACGTGTCGTTGTACATGTCTTTCCGTACTCTGCTAATTTCTGTGGGGAAATAAAAAAAAAAAAAAAGAGAGATCAGATATACACAGTAAGAGTTTAACACCTTACTCTTTCTAATATTTCCCAAATCTTAACATCATTTTCTTCCATTCTTCATGAGCATCATGGTAATAAAAACAAAATACTTAGTCTGTTTATTCCATTGTGGGACCACCATAAGCAGTTTTCCCTGTTTTGAAATTCACTACCTACTCATGCAGTTTATGAAAATCCACTATTCAAGTAAATACTATCTGCAACTCCTTCGAACAGTCAAAAATTCTTCATGTGGTTTAAGAGGCACATAAAAAATGCAGTTAATTTAAGTATAACAAAGTTGCTAGAAAGAAAAAATAAAAATCTGTACCTAATATTTAAAAAAAACAAATGTATACATGAACACACATACACGTACACACATTTGCTAGCTACAAGATCAACCATCTGGAAAGGCAACGCTGCATCTTTCAGCAATGAGACACCTGACAGCTCAAAGGGGCAGCTATTGACTGCACAAGGTAACAACCAAATAGTAAATACTATTTTAATGATTGTCTCTACTCTCATAATGAAAAGAGCACAACCATGACACCAGAGAACTCAGTCAGTTTTATTGAATAGTATTTCGTGTGTGTAAGCATGTATATTTTACAATGTGTGCATAGATATACATAGAAATATTCACATATACACACACATCCCTCAATAATTTTAGGCCCTCTGTAACTAGAAACAGGGCACTGACAAGCAGGCGTGCTAGGCACCAGCTCAGCTCCAGAAGGGGCTACTGGCTACAGGGAGTTAGCATCAGTGCCAAACTTGAATTCTCTCACGTAGACCAAGCCCTAGGAGAACGAGCCCAGCTCTACATCAACTAAAATACATGGCTAAAATCCACGGCTGCGATTTGTCAGCCAAGACCTGATACTACCCTGCAGATGAACTGCAGCAATAACCACGTGAAAGGGCATGATAAACTAATAAGCTTGTGTCTACTAGTCCCTAAAAAGTCAGCTATGAATGAGAGCAGTCTGGTTGCAACCAAGATCACTAGTCTGTCAATGCTCTGTTTATAAAGAAATTGGGGCGAGCATGACCTAGACAGCTCAGTTTCACTCCATCTCTTTCCATTACCCCCGCCTGACAAGCCTTGCCCAGCAGGGAAATGCCACGGGCGCATCGGTGCCTCCTCCCCGCGCACTGCGAGCTGCAGAGATGCCGAGAGCTGCTGAACCAACTGACAGAACCGTTCTTAGAGAGCGCCTGTGGTTGTCAGCTTAGAAAGATGAAAGTTGCACTTGCTACTAAATATGCTGGCAGAATTGCAACAATGAAGCACAAATGCACATGACTTCCCGGCAAGGAAAATGTTCACTTCCACCTTTCCACATTCCTCCCTAGAATCATCCAGGAACTTTTTCCAGGGCTTCCAACATTACACGGGAGTGTCGCACACTCCTCTTCACAGACTCCACACACACACACACACACACACACACACACACACACACACACTGAAAGTCGTTTGCCCCAAGCTGCAGATAGTCTCCAGTAACCAAATAATTAACCATACAAGGAAGCATTCAAGAACAGATATTGATGCAAGCCAAGAAAATC
This sequence comes from Nothoprocta pentlandii, assembly GCA_013398315.1. Taxonomy (NCBI): domain Eukaryota; kingdom Metazoa; phylum Chordata; class Aves; order Tinamiformes; family Tinamidae; genus Nothoprocta; species Nothoprocta pentlandii. The sequence continues at coordinate 383,679 of VZSG01000700.1, forward strand.
AATCATACAAATTATGAAAACATAACTAAACATCAGTTAAAATAACTTCTACATAACTACTCAATTTGTAAGAAAATATGACACGGCTGGATCTAAAGAACCTTCTAGCCTTCAGATTTTTAGTTTATAAAAACTAAAACCAAGATCACCATATACACTTTTTCTTCTTTATTTTTTTATTTTGGAAATCGAAGTTCATCAAATTATCAAAGTTGTTTCTTAAAAAAAAAAAAAAAAAGAACCCTTTCTTACAGACCCTTACAGACCTTTTCCCCTAATTCGCAGATTTTCCTACTACTTTATTGTAAAGTAATATAGAAATCCTCAGCAATACCAGGGAATGCCATAAACAGAATTGCAAACACAGTTTCTACAAATTACCTTGCATTACATAATTTGAGATACTACCTATCTCTATATATGTATATGGATATGTATATCTCCACGTATACATCTCCAATGCCTGGAGAAGTTATAAATACAGTAATTAAATACAGATTAAACGATTCAAATCCAATATGTAAGTGTAATATAAGAATGGACAAAGTTTTCTCTTCTTCAACCAAAACCCACATCAAGACCTTTATTTCATTTCTAAAATGAAAGTATTTAAACTACCACTATAGTAGGAAAAAAAGTTCAACAAAATGCTAAGTTATTACAAAAAACTCTCAATTTATTCCAACATACATGGAATATTACTTTAAAATAACATATTATTAAAGTTCCGAACACAAAACTTTACCATTTCCACAGGCTTTGTCACCAAAGCATCAACTTAAAGTTTTATGAGAGCATGGGCTGTAAATTAAAAACAGAAACTAATTCAGTCATTTATTTAGACTTGTTAGAACTACTCTCGAAATGTGCAGAATTAAAATGAAACTGATATATATATATATATATTATAATTTGACCACAGGAAGTTACACAAATGAGAAGTCACTTTAAACTCCAGTAACAAGCAAGAGATGAAGCGATTCTCTTGACTCATAATCACTTTCCTTTTTTCTGCAAAATGATTTATAGTTGAGATTTCCATCCCCTGAAAAGCTGGTGGATAGGAAGGCCTCAGATTTGATGAATGAGTTTTTGAAACAGAACAGACTTGGCTTTCAGCTGTCTTCTTCCAAATCAGTCTAATGGCCTTATTCTGTATATTCAGGAAGTTGTTTCTCCAATGGGAACTGACATACACAGTCTATGTAGGCTATAGAATAATTTAGTCATTAACACCCGCTTAGAACGAAGAACACAGATTTTGGTCATCATGCAATGAGAATTCAAGGAATGAAGAAGAGAGGAAAAAAAAAAAAAAAAAGACACAGAAACAAAACAAGACCCCACACTTTTCTTCCATGCTGACTGTTTCAGCAATTGGCACAAGTCTTCTAAACTGCAAGCAACATTTATACTGGCTTCAATATCTAAAGAAATTCCTTAGCACATCTTTTTGAACAAATATTATTATCTTTTGGTGGACTTTGTTTCCCTTTCATTTCTTCAGTTTTTCCATTAACTTCCATTCCACTCAAACATACGCTACATAGTCTGCTGAAGTCCTGAAACGTAAATAAGATACAGTCACTTTTATTTATATTTGGCAGCTACAAGAGTTGCATTAAGAGTTTCATTTTCCAATTGCATCAGTCTTATATAAACGCTAATGCTAGATGTCTTGGATTTCATAGGAAAGTAGAATTGTTTTAATCTTTCCTGTAAATTCCTTGCAGATATGTGCATTATCACTTACTTCTCCTGAAGCACTTACTACAGCTTCTTCTGAGTCCTGACACTTTATTACTTGTCGCTGTCGTGGCGGACTAATAATGACACCTGGTTGAAATAATCTCACAGACCCGCTGTAATCCCTGACAATTACTCTCTGCACAGATACTTTTGTAGAGATTCCAGAAGAAAGATTCACAAGTGCTAGATGAAATCAAAGGGGTGTTTTTCCTATTTATTTTTCAATTGCTCATTGGGTCTTCAAAATCTTTTATAGAACAGACTCCAGGAGCTTCTCCCTTCACATACCTTCCATTTAGAAGAACAGAAGGTCTGTTCCTTGAACTATAAAATATTTATGTCAAATCCCAAGCTTTAGCACTCTCTTTTACCCCTGCTGACTTCCTTAACTCTCCATACTATTAGCTTTAGCTATGGGCAAAGCACAACCCAGCTTCCTCCTCGCTGTGTGAGCCCAGTCTACCACCTTGTGCACTTGCACAAATATTCCGCCTATTCCACTTCTGAGCCATCTCTTCCACTTGCTGGTCACTTCCAAATTCCACTGAAAGTTTTTCCACATCTTCAAGATCTTTTTCCTTTTATGGCATGCACCTGTTCTTACTTAATTGTATTTCTTCTCTCAGTAGCCTTCTTTAAGTCCATACATAAGCACTGATTTTTTTTTATTATGCAATCTTTCCTTTTAGTATCTTCATTTAGGCACATTCAAGCTTCTAGGCTTGGGTATCTTCTAATTCTGCTAGTCAGTTCCAGCATTTACATAGATCTACAGAAGCATCTACTTTGGTCTTTTCTGTTCCACTTTTTATTTTGGGTTTATTTCACATCATTTCTTAAACTCTATGATTCATAGATATTTTGTCTTTCCCTTCTCAAAAGCCTCTTTGCCTTGTCTCATGAAACAACTTCCAGAGCTCATCCAAGACTTCAGTTTCTCCACAATCATGTTTCTTTACTGGTTATTTCCATGCTCATACCTCACAGGAAGCTAACTGACTTAAAAATAAGGCAGCCTTTATTTTCAAAGTGAACATCTAAGCACAGTTCTAACCACTTTACATCTATCTTAACACTGTAGTGGTAATTATGTTCTGTAACACTCCAGGGATTTTAAAAGAGTTACTAAAGAGAGATACTTAATTAAAGAGCTGGTGTGGCTAAAAGAGCAAAGCGGGCAGCAGCCTCGACGAGGCTCCCGCCGCACGCTCCACAGATCCGGCACGAGGCCCCTTCCCACAAACTGCTCAGGATCCACCCTCTGCCATCCTCAGCAGCGGCCGTGCATGGAAATGACAAGTCCAAACTCCCTGCGTCTCACCTCGAGCAACAGCCTGCTCTGTTAACGTGACTTAAGGGTGGCAGTAAATGACAGCTTGGTCTTCCTCACAGAAGGGGAGGAATAAACTCAAATAAATGACGAACAAGTTTCAACAGAAATATCAGCTTGCATCTTCAGATTATGTTACCTAGTTATCTAGGCTGGCCACGGAACTTATTCTCATCCAGGAGAATATTTTTCTTCCTGCATCCCTGGAAACTCTGCAAGTAACGTGTTTCCTTGTGCTACCAAGGGCCCTTTCCATCCCTAAACATCTCCAAGACATGATCTGAGGAAGGGCACGCTGGTTACACTGGTGTCTGCAATTTGGGCATTGCATTTAAACCAATGGATTCTTCATTGCAGTCTAAATCAAAACTAAGAATATGAAGACATTTAAGCTGCAACAACCTTCTGAGGCTAATAGTTTGGCTCATTCACTATTTAAACAGTCAGAGCTAAACTCATGCAGGCCAGTCCTTGATCCTTTTTGGAGGGCTAATACAGCACAGGCTGTTAATGAGCAGCATTTAACCCTTCCCACTGAGGAAAAGAGGAGCCACTTCTCCATCAGCAGATCCACTTCTCTATTATTCTGGATCACAGTGTACAGTAACACAGGAAGCAGCACGGGGCTGGAGCAAAGCAGCAGCCACAAACGAGAACAGATTCAGAATGAAAAATGAACGATGACTTGATAACATAAGTCACCTCCAAAAGCAAAGCTCCACCACACTTGAAGACCCTCTATCAAAACCTAGCTCCTCTAACAAAAAACAAAATTTAATTAAAGCTTTAGGAGGTATGGCGAGAAAAGCCAGTCATATTCATATATCTAAAAATCTTCAAGGTATCTGGGTTAGTGAAGCTGAGAATATTCAGGTTCAGTTTCTTACCTCCTCACACAAATCCAGTTATGCTTGAAATACCAATGGCATCAAAATTTTACATACAGCATAAAACTTTATGTAGTTTGACAGAAAAAAAAAATCTCACTCTTTCAACTATAGATCAGGACACTAAAAAACAAGCTTAAACAATGCTTTCAATTTTTCCATAATAATATCTGGGGGGAAAAAAATGAAGAACTCGGAAAGATTTCCAAGAAATCTTAAATAGCTTCACTCAAATTCACAAATTCTCTGAGCTGGGGGATGGGAAACAACTGACTCGAATCCCTGCTTATTAAACTTTAATGCTATATGAAGCAAAATGTGTGGGAAAAACTAATATTTTTATCAAGTATTTTTACTGCATACAACACTTGCTGCTGGACCATCAACAGAATTTAAGTGGTGTTCTTAAGCAACAGATTTTTTTTTATTTTCCCTAGTTCTTTGTATTCATTCCAATTCCCAAACTGGCAAATGAGCATTACAAACATTCAGACACAGACCAACACTTTGGAGAATCCAAATCAACTGAACTTGCATCCAGGGTTTACCCCGGCAGGTCCCATTCCCAGAACAGGTTGTCAAAAAGGTTTCAAGATAAACATAAACCATTAGCACCGAACAACATTGCCTCAATCCCCTCAACACATTTAAAGCCAAAAGAACTCGATTCGTAATATATTCTGCAATTCCAAAGAAATTCCCATGTTGACTTGTACCTTTCTTCCTATGCTCAGGTACACTGCTTTAAAGACAATTGGTAAAAGACATAAATGTTGCTAGGAGAAGGATTTGGAGAAAACAAGAAACAAAGAAAAACTCTAAATAGATTTTTCCTTTTCCAAGTTACTTAAAATTGGCCTCAAGTCTTGACACGAAGTAAAACTACCATTTTCAAAGAAAAAAAAAAAAACTATCACATTTTCAAAAGAACCAGCAGTCCTTTATGTACAGAAAACCATCCCAATCACTGCAACCAAGCATTAGGGGAAAAACAGGTGATCTTCTTTCTATTAAGTTTCAAAGGAGACTTTTTTTCAAAACAAAGAAAAACTCCACTGCTGAACACAGTAAGAGAAGGTGACAGAAATTCATACGTTTCTTATATTTCCATAGATTCTCGGCCTTTTAATAAGCACTCCACCACAGTCCTGTAAAGATCGTTTCAGACTTAAACTATCCAAGAACTTCACAGCCCACAGCCCACTTCCCCTGGCGGTCCTTTGGACAGGGGAATGCAAGAGGGCTGAAGGGGCTTCACTAATGACAAAAACAACCAGTAACTGCGCACTAGTGTCACCAAGGGACAGCCAGGGAGGAACAGGCAGTGCTTTCTCAACACACAAACAGGCTAACCAGCTCATTCAGCAGGAAGGATGAATGCCCTAAAACACAGTTGTTCAGGGGGGAGTGAATCATCTAACCTACCTCCTTTACATACTGAGATGATCAGCATGTTCTCACAGATTCCTATTCATTGCTTTTCCAAGTCCTGAACATCACCATGGAGAACATGGCATATGACAGTCATGCAGCAGTCTAGCCAAAGGAAATGTTGGCATTTAAGATTGTACTTTATCTTTTGCTGCCTTAGGAAAAAAAAATTGGTTTATTCTCTTTTGTTCCTCTTAGCCCAATCTGGAAGTACTTTAGATGATTAAACTGTCAGTCCAATGATGTGTGGGCAGCACTTTCAGCTACTTGTCAGCTCTCTCAATATCAAAGTTCAATCATTTCTTCTGCAAGAAGAGAATGTAAAACTCCTTGTTTTGGGCAGCTTAAGGTTTGCATCAAACTGACTTCCAAAATAAACAGGGCACACTCAGCCTGTTCTCCCCCTGTAAACGTCAACAGAAAGCTTTCAAGTGCTTTATTACTGGTGGAACATTGTAATTCATGCTTTCTCTAATCTAGTACTGTTAGCCTGCTTACTCGGCAGAGAGAGAGTTGTTTTTATTCATCACAATTTTAACAGCCTTCCCCATTACCGTCGCTTCTGCTCGCCGCTGTCGCTGACGCAGCAGCACTAGCAGTGCTCGCAAGGAAACCACTTCATTTTTAACGCTGTGCCACGAGGCTCAGTGGCACAGTGTTAAAAAGCTGCAGCCTGCCTGCAACATCTGTATCCATGCTCAATGGACAGCAGGCATCTACTTTACCCCACTCCTCTGCTCTTAATCAACGAAAGGCCCACGCATTAGGCAAATAAGATTCATATCATCTTCACAAAATAATGCAGACTAAAAATTAAGATTTAGACAAACATGATGAGGCGTGAAAACCATGTTGCAAAAGGCAGAGACTGTTGTTCTGGGAAATTTTCATACATTAGCAGCTTTAGTTCACAGCATGACACTGAACTTAAATATAACTAGCAGGCAAACTTAAAACAGTCTTAAGCATTTGTCTCTGCTACTAAAACTTGTATTCATGTATTCATCAACCTCGTATTACCTCTAACTGTATCGCATTGTAAACAGGTAAGAAAATAATATGAAGAATTATAGTCCTTTTCTCCTTGGTAAACTCTACAAGTTATACACATGCGATTAAGTGGTGCCTGTCCTCATATCCTCCATAAAAATAAGAAATTTTAATAATATCAAAATGAGTTCAAAAGTTCCTAAAAAAAAAAAAAAAGAGGTAAAAGCACATTCCAGCTGTCTAGCAGCCATCCTTAACTAACATCATAGCAAGGCATGTAACACTATCCATTCAATTTAAACACGTCTTGTAAAACTGAAAGCTTCTTGACATGAATAAATAGCTCATAGACGGAATACTGTAAATCTAAACTAAGCTTTCAAGAGAAAAATTCACTGTTTTACAGGTCTTTATTAAAATGAGGGAAATGAAACCAGTATATTCAACTCTTTACTCAGATGCATCAGCAGTACAGACCAAGCTCACATGATAACTCAGTTAAAGGGCACGAACACAAACTGTTACCTTTTCCAATGGAATTTCCTGACAATGTGGGTTACATTAACAGTTGCACATTCTTCCCCAAATTTTCTGCTGGTCAAGTCCACCAGCACAAGCACATGACCACTGAAGTGAATGTGTGTGCACACATCTAGAGCATCCCAAATCACAGCACTCAAGTCTTCCCCTCCAGCTCCTTTTGCAATAAAGGACGTGATTACAGGGGACACAGTTACAGAGCATCAAGCTGCTAAATTTACTTTAGATTACAGAAAGGAGCCATATATTCTGAAAGGTTTATAGCACACAATAATACTAGCTCAAATGAACTTAAGCAGATGTTTTTAATTCTTCAGATTCTTCTTTCTTAACCAAAAAAAAAAAAATCCTTTCCTCTTGGTTACTGTCTTTGTTTTTGAAATTTTTCTTTGTGAACAATTCCAATTATCTGGCTTTTAATAGACTTTCTCTAGCCAGAGACTAAATGAACATCCATATCCCTTGAAGGACTACTCTATCCTCCCTATCCATTCACAACAAAGTCAACTGCTGTGCAGCTTCTACGGGTGTTTTCAGCACATGAAATAAGTTCTTTTCATACTGAACAAGAGCTACTGAAATCATTCTGTGGGAAGTTCTCTAGTTAAAGCCACAACAGCATTCACTCAGGAAGCATATCGAGCACTTCAGAAAACAGCAGCCTAATCCACATCGTACTTCATCCTGTATTGGCTAAGAAACGGCACACACTGCTATGCGGGCACGTGGGGAAGGAAGGCCTCTAAGGCAGGGTGCTATTCTGCTGGCGATCAAATCACTTTGATTGGGGCAGGGCAGTCCGTCATTCCTAATAAAATCCCACTCTTAACAATGTTTCTCCCTCTCACACGGTTTACCTTGATGCTGCCCTAGCCCAGCAAAAAGACGTGGTTCTCTCGGCACCTCCTTCACCAGACCTACAGTAACTAGTTTCAATTGCAAGTCGGCTCCACAGGGACTACACTACAGCACGTTGCTGACTCGCAGACATCATCAAGATGCATCAAGGGCAACCAAGCCCTGAGGTGCTGTACGGCCTCCCCGGGGCTGGGCAGAGCACACCCCAGCCTCGCTCAAGCACAAGGTCGCCCTTTACTACCATACGCAGAGGCAACCCTAGAGTTTAGCAGATTTGATAGGGCTAGCGCCCAAATGACAGCCCAAGGATCATACACGTCCAGCATATATTTTAGCTTGTATTTATCGAATTACAAGTCTTAACTTGCATAGACATCTGTTAATAACCAATACTCAGGAGAGCTACAGCCACTCCTGGGTGTGATAAGCTGAGATTCATCCATCCTGTTGCTAATGAATCAACATACATAAATGTTTTAAGATTGGATTTAGTAAACATAGAACACTTTTGAAGAGAGAACAGCCAATAAATCAAGTCATAAACTTTGTTCAAACAGAGTGGGTTTTTTTTTTTTTTTTTGGGGGGGGATTTCAAAATAGCTGGCTTTGGCGAAATAAGGGAACTTATTGGTAAAACCATTACAACGTTAGAGAACAAAGGCAAAAGGTCGGCAACAAAAATAAATAGTAAGTAGAAGTAGTAATCAAAGTTATTACTCTGCAGTAACCAAACACATTTGTGCAGGAGACCATCCCAAAATGTAGTTTAACACTCAGCATTCTTGCCAGACTCAGCAGTCTCACAGTCCGCTGTGCTAGAGCACGGCCGTAACCTGCATCAGAATGCGGAGCAAACTAGAGCAGGACTAATGTGAGCTTCACAGACACCACTCCACATGGAATTTTGCTAGAAAAATGGGGATTCCTAGAAAGAGTATTTAAGGGATAAGCTAAGGAAAGTAAACACACCTATGCCAAAAGTATAGATTACAAAAAAAAGAAAAAAAAAAGAGATCAACCAGAGGCGAAGGAAAATCTCAGATCTCAGACAGAATGAGCTCAATGATCTCTAAGCATGAATTTGGGTAATCTCATNAAAAAAAAAAAAATCCTTTCCTCTTGGTTACTGTCTTTGTTTTTGAAATTTTTCTTTGTGAACAATTCCAATTATCTGGCTTTTAATAGACTTTCTCTAGCCAGAGACTAAATGAACATCCATATCCCTTGAAGGACTACTCTATCCTCCCTATCCATTCACAACAAAGTCAACTGCTGTGCAGCTTCTACGGGTGTTTTCAGCACATGAAATAAGTTCTTTTCATACTGAACAAGAGCTACTGAAATCATTCTGTGGGAAGTTCTCTAGTTAAAGCCACAACAGCATTCACTCAGGAAGCATATCGAGCACTTCAGAAAACAGCAGCCTAATCCACATCGTACTTCATCCTGTATTGGCTAAGAAACGGCACACACTGCTATGCGGGCACGTGGGGAAGGAAGGCCTCTAAGGCAGGGTGCTATTCTGCTGGCGATCAAATCACTTTGATTGGGGCAGGGCAGTCCGTCATTCCTAATAAAATCCCACTCTTAACAATGTTTCTCCCTCTCACACGGTTTACCTTGATGCTGCCCTAGCCCAGCAAAAAGACGTGGTTCTCTCGGCACCTCCTTCACCAGACCTACAGTAACTAGTTTCAATTGCAAGTCGGCTCCACAGGGACTACACTACAGCACGTTGCTGACTCGCAGACATCATCAAGATGCATCAAGGGCAACCAAGCCCTGAGGTGCTGTACGGCCTCCCCGGGGCTGGGCAGAGCACACCCCAGCCTCGCTCAAGCACAAGGTCGCCCTTTACTACCATACGCAGAGGCAACCCTAGAGTTTAGCAGATTTGATAGGGCTAGCGCCCAAATGACAGCCCAAGGATCATACACGTCCAGCATATATTTTAGCTTGTATTTATCGAATTACAAGTCTTAACTTGCATAGACATCTGTTAATAACCAATACTCAGGAGAGCTACAGCCACTCCTGGGTGTGATAAGCTGAGATTCATCCATCCTGTTGCTAATGAATCAACATACATAAATGTTTTAAGATTGGATTTAGTAAACATAGAACACTTTTGAAGAGAGAACAGCCAATAAATCAAGTCATAAACTTTGTTCAAACAGAGTGGGTTTTTTTTTTTTTTTTTGGGGGGGGATTTCAAAATAGCTGGCTTTGGCGAAATAAGGGAACTTATTGGTAAAACCATTACAACGTTAGAGAACAAAGGCAAAAGGTCGGCAACAAAAATAAATAGTAAGTAGAAGTAGTAATCAAAGTTATTACTCTGTAGTAACCAAACACATTTGTGCAGGAGACCATCCCAAAATGTAGTTTAACACTCAGCGTTCTTGCCAGACTCAGCAGTCTCACAGTCCGCTGTGCTAGAGCACGGCCGTAACCTGCATCAGAATGCGGAGCAAACTAGAGCAGGACTAATGTGAGCTTCACAGACACCACTCCACATGGAATTTTGCTAGAAAAATGGGGATTCCTAGAAAGAGTATTTAAGGGATAAGCTAAGGAAAGTAAACACACCTATGCCAAAAGTATAGATTACAAAAAAAAGAAAAAAAAAAGAGATCAACCAGAGGCGAAGGAAAATCTCAGATCTCAGACAGAATGAGCTCAATGATCTCTAAGCATGAATTTGGGTAATCTCATTCTGACTTGTTACTGTTGTAAAAACTACAAGAGTTTTTGTTAATTTTCCTCACTGTTTTCCTTTCTGTTCACCAGTTAGGAATATTCTTTTTATAGCTGACAGGCCATAAAAAACGTTATCAACCACGTACCAACTAGGAAGGAACAATATGAGACAGCAGAAGTAAACACCTTAACTGATGCACCTCCCTATTGCATTTTCAACAATAAATAATTACATGAAAAACTTGACTAGAACACCATATACACATACATATGTATATGTATATATATGTATTTTGGTCAATCAGAAAGAAATACTCACATTATGGAAGAATATCATAATCACGTACCAACAACCACTCAAAAACCAAGCACACATACAACCACACAGCCCTGAGCCTGGTTTGAGAGAGCTGTGCACAGCAGGAGGCTAGGACAGGACTGTTCACTATTAGTGCATGGACAATAACCACCAGTATAAAAAGAGTTAGAAGGATAACATTTTTATAAAGTGCAATAGATGGAAACTGTTAAGCGGAGAAAGAAAAATTATGAATTTCTGAGAAACACAATACCCAAAGAAGTTACTGTTGAAGGGTCTGACATAGGGGGAAAAAAAAGATTAAATCACAGCATGATCAGTTTTCAAATAACATACAAAATATATAGCTTTCATATCAAATATATAGAAATTCCAGAGTACAAAAGTCTTATGCCAAATTACGCCACATTAGACGATAAAAAAGAAAAAATAGCTCCCTATACAAACGGTTTGCACAGATTTTTCATTTATCACAAATTGTAGTTTGCGCAAACAGTGATAGAGCTTTATCACATATGAAAATACTAACAAGCAAAAACTTTTAGTAACGTCATTTTGGCAAGACTACTTACTTGAAACTAAGTTGCTGAAAAGAGGGAGAAAAAAATGCCTGTATTTATGTCAGATAATGCAGACAAAAAAACAAGCACTACTTAAAAACTGTCATTGACTTCAATGACAGTTTTACAGTTTTAATAGACTTCTATTACAACTGTTAAATAATTTGAATTTTGCATTGAGTCATAAAAATAACCAGTCAGCTTTGAAATTTTGCTCATTCTTCACCAAATGAGGGGGGGGAAAAAAAAAAAAAGTGGGCTTGAATTAATTGAAAGTATATACACTCGAATAATTCTCCAAAACACAAAAATGCCCATGTAAACATGGATCTCCAGGGAACCAAGACCTGGAAACAAATTTTATATCCAAGGACCGAGGCCTTACTTCAGCCATAAAATACAGTAATATATAAACTATATAGTATTTATAGGCTATGCATTAATATGTATTTTAATATGTACACTGGGTAACGTGTAACTGCCTTTTTTTCTCCTTTTTAAACTAAACTTGAATATTTTCCAGACTATTAATATGGGCTAAACTGAAGAGACATTAGAACACTAATCTTACCATTATCCCTCCTTTTGTACCACGCATTAGTTGAGCCACCTGACTCAACACAACACCATGAGGTCTGCAGGAAACCAGCAAGGCCACTGGCGCGTTCCAACTGTGCACGCTCAGCAAAAGTTAAACCAAGAGAATGGAGGGCGACTAAAACATCAACGTCTGATAACGTGGAAAAACAAGAGCACTACTACCTAGGCTTCTGTCACTGCAGTGAAAGGTGAAAGGCTTTTCTTTGCCCTGTTTTACTTGCTTTTGTTGTACAAGGTGAACAGAAGGTTCTGTCTAGTTTGTAGTTGGATATGGTAACAAAGGTTGATTTTCAGTAATATTAAAGCTCTATAGACAGAGTAGCAACCCATACACACACACACACATATATATATATATAAATATGCACACATGATCCACTAAATGCTATTGGCTGCCAAAGGGCAGATTACAAAGACTTTCTTCCACTTATATGATGGTTTCAGAACTACATTGTTATCTCTGTGTGTGTGTGTATATATATATATATATATATATCATTATTACGCATTTTTAAATAAACTCTTATTTGGATGAATATAAGAGAACTCTGTTCACTCCATTCAATTTACTCTGCAATAAATATCAGGTTAGTGATATTATCTCTACTTCCATTCATAACTAGTCAGAATAAATTAGACTGGGCTGGGCCTAATGAACACTCTCCTTTTGTCTTTTATGTGCAGCACTTGGCTTACGTAAAATATCAGGCCAACATCAGGGAGATGTGCAAGTCAAAATCCTGCCTTAGTAGAGAAGAAGCCCTCATCAAGACTGCCCTTAGATCACTCCAGACACTACAAGTCAAGGCTACCCTGAAGGCTTCCTGACCATGTACAACCTGCAGGTACACGGGGGGCAGCTTCACAGTATTTTGCCACTGCCTTCCAGGTGACACGATTACTTAGGCTGTGACAAGAGCAATCAAGTCAAAACTATTCAAATAAACCTCACAATATTTCCTCAAGGATATTCAACTGTAAAATCTGAAGAAATTAAAATAAACAGTACTAATTTATCCTCTAGAGAAATTACTGGTGACTTTTTATATTTGAGCAAATTAACTATTCTGAGAGCTATGACAATACTGTAACATGGCCTTGACTCCAAAACACTCACATAGCAAAGATAACACTATTTGTTAAAGTGAAGCAAATCTTCAGAATGCTAATATACATGTATTTTTTATTGCTAAATAGTAATAAACATTATTTTCATATTTCTTAACCTTGCCTTGGGACAAAGCGTCAATAACTGATGTCATCTTCAAGAAAGAGTACAATGTTTCTTTCCAAGTAAATAAATATACACCATCTCAGTATCTTCCTATTTCACAAAGCTAAAACTGCCTTGCTCAGCACCAAAAGATGTTTTTCTAAAAAGTCTGGAACATAAAGAAAGAAAGAAAGAAAGAAACCTCACTCTGTTCATAGAGCTTTACTTCTCCCCAGTCTCATGGAACAGCATTAAGAATTCAAACAGCGTGCTTGCAAGTGTGATGTTTTTTTAAGAGACTCAAGACAACTGACCCTGGAAAGCACATCCCATGCTTCAGTACTCGTTAAAAACACTCAGTGCACATGTTCAGCTTTGAAGCTGAAAACGGAGTGTATTTACAGTATACTTTGGTATACTTTACCAATAAAAAGAAACGTAGGACTTCATGCTGCAGTGGAGGGCATGAGACTGTTCCAAATACACTCAGTTCCACCAGGGAATAAATCCTCCCTAGTTAAAGGCTTGCCACGGTGCTTTTTCTTTGTTTTCGTGGATTCTTTCTTGATTTCTACAAAAAAAATTACCCTGAGACAGCAAAACCCAGCACAAAACATTTCCACAGCCTAAGACAGATACAGATGTGCTAAGCAATGTATTTACTGTAATTGACAAGCTTCCAGATAATTGTGAACAATCTTCATCAAACAAGATGGGACCATTTTTCATCCTCCTTACTTAGCCCTTATTTCTATAAGCAGCTGTTATTTCTCTAAGCACTGTTCTCTTGAGTCCCCTGTCAGATATGTTCACCCACATACTGGAGCAAGACACTAAGACACTGTATCTTTCACAAAGATGTCTGGCCCTCCCTCCTTTGTAAATATAAGCAGTTAAGAGAACTGCTCCCCGAGACTGCAGCATCAGAAATATCACTCTTCGTATGCACTGAAACACACAAGTCCTTATCTGTGTCCATCTTATGGATCAGTTTTACTACCATGGAACAATTGTGCTCAGATGTGGCAACTTCTTAAATTCAACCAGTCAGCTCCAACTGGCATCTTCAGCTCCAAAGGCGCCTGCCACATGAAATAAGGTATTACTCGACAGCAGAAGATGATCTTGTCCAGCAGCAGAGGAGGAACGAGACAATCTGGGTTTCAGAGGTATTTGCTGACAGCAAAGACATGGCAAGACTCCAAAACTTTGGTTTTACTCCCAGCTCCAGACAGCAGCTTCCTCGAGCAGACATGTGCTTTTGCCCAGTTTCCTCCTCCAAAACTATCTCCTGTGCTAGAATTGTCTTCTATCCCCTCCCCCCCTTTTTTTTTTTCCTCCAACCTATGCAGGGGATGAATTCCTCATTCCAACAGCTTTCCAGTCAGCTCTTGTTCCCACCCAATATTCTCTTATACCGCCAAGCCATTTGAAAACTATGAGGCATGGCTAAATCAACATAGATTCTGTCTAAATATAGTCCTTCAGTCTTCCTGGCTTTCTTTTTAAATGGAAACTCTTTTTTTTTTTCCTCTCAAAATTGGAGTTTGAGCAGCAGGAATAGCAACCTCACTTCCTCCACAGAAACCAACAGCCACAATTAGAGAGCCTCCACGTTTGAGTGAAACGCAGCCAAGTGACAGGAGAGCGCGTCTCTGGCATCTGCATAGAAGCAGAGCACATGCTCAGCAAGCCAAGGGGCCTTGGGCAGCTCAGTGCTCAAACACAAGCATGGAAATTGTCTCATCCAGATCCAGCCTGATTTTCAAGCCAAAACAAGGAAAGCACTTGCATCAGCAGGTTCCCAAAGCTCATTAAGAAACAAACAAACAAACAAACAAATAAATAAATATAAAGTGGGGTACTGGGCAGAAAGTGTGCTGGGGTTTTGTTTCTTCGAAAGTGCTAAGCCTCTCCCTTACCCTCCTTCTTGAAAACTTTTTACTTCTTTGATTGTAGCTTTGAATATAGTCCAGCCTAAGCCACACAACCGGCATGAAAAGTTTTAGGCAAAAACAGTTACCATGCTGCAAAGCTATGCAGAACAAAAAAGTCACTTAGTAAGACATATAACATAGAGCGGTACATGAACTTCAAACACTTAGATAGGGCAGTTGAGCCAATTTTAACAGCCCACTGCTGTTGAAAAAGGAAGGAATCACTTTTTTCCCCACACCCACCTGCATAGTTCCCCAAAATCTCTCTTACCAGCTCTGTTTTAGTGAGTCAATTCAACTCATGAATGAAGCAAAAGACTACTGATACATTTGCTCTTCCTGCTTGGTTATTTTCCTTTCAGATTGCTTAGCTGAAACAGATCATAGGAGGATCCACTGAGTATCTGAATTAGCAGATAGGATCAACACCGACACCCTTCCAGACTTCAAGAGCCTGCTTCTGGCTCCTAGTTTTCAACATAATCTTCCATAACTTCTCTCCAAGGCTTTCCAGTTAATTAAAAGAAGTGAACAGATCCTACTCTTCATTTCTAACCTGTTTACTCAAATATATATATATATATATATATATATATGAAGGCAGAGGAACACGAGGGAAGCCTATACCCATTAACTCTGGTTGGCTGCATACAGTACCACCTGCCCGCTTGGGTGGAACAGAAGTCTAGGAAAAGCTGGTCCTGCTTAGAACAAAGCACGGATGTAAAGTTAATTTGTTTATTGAGCCTAATTATCTCTCAGCAGATTAGCACAGGGTAAAATGAGATTATAAATGCTACTGTCCATTTCTGAAGCAGCTTAGGCAATCATTTTCCTGTAAGATGAAGGAGGGGAAAAAAATAGAAATGAGCTAAGCCTAAATACTGAAATACCTTCAAAAAGAACCCATTAACCATTCATTTAATGTTGCCACAAACCTATGTTCTAGACAAAGGAGTATGGAGAAGCAACTCCCTGATTAGAAAGCCTGCATTTCCCCAGCCTCTGACAACGGCCCTTAACAACGCCCAGCTGTGCAGCACGCAGCCAGTTCACCATCCTAAAGACCTTTGGGAATACAGAGCACTATCCCCTCAACAGCTTGCTTTACAAATTCACCTGTGAGGATTGTTTAACACAGTTTGGGTTTTCTAAGGGAGTTTTTGGGTTGGGTGGGGATTTACTGGGTTACTTATACACACCTGAGGGTTACCACTTGGCCAATGGATCTAAGGAAAATGTACCAGTGATCATTCCAGCACAGAACATATTTCTGATCTCACTAAAGAGGGGAAATCCAATCAATTACATCTTTTAATAAATGTGCTTACCACGTTGTTCTGAATATCACGCTCAATGTCTTAGTGCACTCTAGGTCTTACCCATACGTGTTCCTATTTTTCTCACCTTCAAGAAAATGAGAGGATGCAAAGCTGTATATGCTTAATTCTGCTTGAATGATGGTCTTTCCAAAAGTGCTGTGGTAGGGCAAGTCACTAAGTGTACCAAAAGTACTTATTTCTAAAACAATCTACTTGCAAGTATTTCCATATATAAAATATATCATCTTTTTCTAAGTCTAAGGGATGTTATACTTTCTGTACAGTGCTTTCCATAAATGGAAATTGTATTGTAAATTCAATTCCTAGCTATATTTAAAGAATATCAGCATTACTATTAAAGCTAATATAATAATTTGCTGAATTTTATAAATATCAGCATGTTTTGCAAAATGCTGTGTGCCTCTCTGAGATGTGCTATCAGAGACAATATTCCACTTACACAACCACTACGTCGTTTTTGAGACGAGTTATATCATTTACAACACTGCTTCTCCCAACAGTGTAACCCCACAACCATATATTGCGTATAGTTTAGGAAATCTCTCCAGTCATATTAGAACTAAATCCCCTACATAAGGATAAAATTGTGAAGCAGTTAAGTTTAAGCTCATGATGCATACTAGGTTCTACTTTATAATAAGAGTAAATATTTCAGGAAAATAAAGGAATAGATTTTCCAAAGGCCTTACCACGTTTAAGCAACAAGGTCATTCTTTTAACAAACTATACCTAGTTCTTAAATAAAGGAAGACCGAAGCGTCATCCATCCGAACTAAACAGGCCAAGCGAAATACCCCGCAATTCCTATGTTCTCCTCAATGTCGAAATGGGTGGATAAATTTAAAGCCTGCTCTCTCAGGAGTTGCTTTATAGGCAATTTTCTCCCAGTATCAAGGTCTGCAATTTCCATTTGGCTGCCAGTTTGCGATTAAATTCATCACCTTTATTATAAAAATGTGCTGCACTCCACGGCCTGCTGCACAAGAATTGTAAGGCAGACATTTTTCACTGCTAACAGCAGCATCATTCCGAAGCAGCCATCACATCCATTCAGACATTAGTGTCTCCAGTGCAATGCAAGGACCTATCACTCACACAGGAAAGCTCTAAAATTGGGTAGAGCTTAGAGAAAGTTCTTCACAGGTAGCACCTGCTACCTTTTGGAATAAAACCCATCCATTCCATCCTACTTTCAGTGATTTTATCGAACAGCTTAAAAGGAAATACACTGACATTAATGTTCTTTGCTTTCATTAAATAAAACAGTCTGAAAATAAAATTAACCCCCAAAGTGACTACCACTTACCTGACATCTCAGGTTCTCTACAAATAAACGAGTTTCAAGATGATTTGAGAAAATATGGACTTTTTAAACACCCTTCCTCTCTGCACTAAACACACTGCCGTCCCTTTCACTCCATTTTGTTCTCAAATTCTTTACTGATTCCCCCTGCCCAAAGTCACTTGTCCTTAAAATTAATCAGCACTGAAACGTACTCAAAATATTGAATCTTTGCTGTCTCTTGAAACTGAAATCATAGAAATTAACAAAATTCAAGTAAACTAAACGGACTCCACCAGACTCTACCATGCATTTTAACCTTCTCCTTCCCAAAGGATGGAAACAAAAGTTCTATTTTGTTTTTTATAAATGCTACCTGAAGTAACACACAACATAAATGTCATACTTAGAAAAATCTACTGAAAATAGAGATTTTAGAAACTGTTATTTTCAAGCAACAAAATCATAGTGATCATCAGAAATAAGAATTAAGCAAAGCTTTGGTACATGACTTTATGAAGGAATTGAATCCTGAATGGTTTGTGCTTCATGGAATATTAGAGACTTTCAACTATGGTACAGCAGTGAAAGGAAAAAAAATAGGAAAGAAAAAAAGGAAAGAAAAGTCCTCTGTACTCTACTAAGAAAAAAAAACAAAGGAATGTAACTGTAGCCTGTGAAATAGTAAATATCGTTAAATGTATTAGTAATATTAAGAGGCAGCTATAAAGTGCCTTTATATCGTATTTTATATCACTTTATATCTTACTTTAACTTAAGTATGACTCGCTTGTATTAACTAATGCTGCATCTCAGATGGCTCTCAGACCTTTTCTTTCTTTCTTTCTAAATACTTGATTAATGGACAAACAAACAATATCTAATACAAAGCTACTATTTTTCAACAGCCCATCTCTCCTGCGACGTCCTCCTAGCTCTTTTCACGATGTGGTCAGAGAAGTGAAGACCGCAACACTGGATACACTAGCACTGCTGTCTTAAGTCAGTTCTTACACTCCTTGAAATATGCAAAACTGTTATTCAATAAATCTTTCATATTTAATTGGCAGATGTTCAAAACTTAAGTAAACCTATGGCACATATAGGATTTATAACTTATACATTGAGGTTTTATGCCACATTAATTGCTATTTTCATTCTTTCTCATGTGACCCACGTAGACTTTAATGACTAACAGGAAGGCACTAGCACCACGGCATAACACGGCATTGGCAGTAGTGTAAATGACAAACATTCTTAGAAGCCTTCTCAACAATATGAACGTTAAAATCAAAGACAAACAACCTGAGACTTTTTAGCCCATATGACCATAAATTTAACGTTTAACTTGAACCAAAATGCCAAGCACTTGCTCATATTTCAGAGAATCACTAGAAACTTTTTCTGGTCAGGAAAGTAAATAAATAAATAAATTACTGGCACCTTGTCACCCTGCAATTAATTGGTTTGCGCTGCAATGCAGCACAGAAAGCTGATTTCAACTAACCACACAGAAGACAATAGCTTGGTATTTGCAAGCTGAGCTGAAGTCCCAATTACTTCACAGGCCACTGCGTTGAAAATTGGCACACCAAGTTCTGGGACTATGAGATGAAATTATCAACCAGATAAGATAATGCAGCGTCAGGGTTTACCTCCTGCCATTCCAGTAGTAGCTGGAATCAGAGTGTTTCAAACAGAAACCATGACAAGAGGAGCATTACTGTTTTGGTAAAATCTGTAGAATTAACTAAAATACAACTTATCATAAAGCAAAGTGCTCTGTATCATGCAGGCATCAGCACGCAGCATTAAAGCATTTCATATGCAAGCTTCCAAAATATCTGCCATGCTCAGGCATTTCAGTTTTGTATTCATAAAATGCTTTCATCAAAATAAGAATTTCATTTTACTAACAATCAAACTCAAAATGTTTGATTTATTTTAATGGTTAAAAACTAATAGGAATTTTGATTTAATGAAAAATATTTTGAAGTATCAGATTTCTAGATTTCAGTCCATAATCAAACAAAAACACTCTTCCCTCAGATAGGTCTTTTCAGCTAGGGCAATGCACACCAACAGCACATTAAGAACAGTGAATCAAACCACACTCAAAACTGCCAGAAATGCAAAGTCTTAAGCAGTTTTTTCCCCACCATTAGCTTTAGAACTAAAGTAGCCTTACGTACAGCTTGTAATTACCAAGACAAATACGAGACAAATATTCCATCCTGCCCATGACAATAATTCGTAAATCTAACCTCTCTCCTTAACAGAGGGAGAGAGATGTGGAGAGTCAGACAGACAACATTAACACAAAATTCATAGTTATTTTACCAGTCCAGTAGATAAGATCTCAGATACTTAAAGAATTAAACTGTTTAAGATAACGTCAACTTTTACAAAGTTGCTACATAATTTTCTCTTCAGCTGACAATTTCAGTTACTTTAAAAATAACCTTTTAGGAACAACAGCTACAGAGCTAAACTAGCTAAAAGTACCTAAACACATGGTTGTTTTAGAACCTTTGTTCATGAATGATAACACCTATCATTTTTATATATTTGTACTTCTATGTTAACAAAAATTAAACAGAAAGTCAATGATGCCCTTAAATACAATCTACTAAAGTTATTGCATAATATTATCCAATTGGAAGGAAAAAAAAAAACAATAAATTGGGGGGGGGCAGAAGGAGAGACAGAAATAGCTCCATCCTGTAAAGTGGAAGGAGGAAAAAATTAGGTATAAAGTTGTGAAAACAGAGCACCTGCAACAGAAAAGTCAATCACATTGTACAAATGTTATTAAAAAGCGCTTCTCTCACTCTTCCTCTAATAAGAGGTTCTGCCAAACAGATTAGGGAGAAGTGCTCAACAAGCTGCTACGCTCTGCTTTGCTGCTGCCGAGGGAAAGCAGGCACTGACCAGTCTGGCTCCATTCCTCACGGTAAGGAAACTAGGAGGTAGCTGCAAACAGCTCATTAAATCAACTTAATATAGTTAGTGAGGTCACTAATGTGCAACCTACAACATTTTAAATTACTTAACATGAAAATGCTGCAAAGTAACACTACATTTCGATGGTTTATGCATAAAGAACACAATCTACATGTAGAAAACACCATACCACGGGATAGAAAACACTTAAAGAATAAGACTGGTCCCCTCAACTCTAATCATGATCCTCAGGTATTTAAATATTTAAGAAACTGATGAAGCCACTTCTCACACTGCTACACTTCCTGACACTTTCATACCTCAACACCATTTCACACTTGTTGCTGAGATTTAAAAATGCAGAATAAAACTTCAGTATTTGAAGACTAACTCTGAAATGTTAAACTCGTTTTGTGAGTCAGAAACCTTTTCTGGGGAAGAGTACACTTCGGTTCAAAACACCAAGCACTACGAGAAAAAAATATTTTAATTTCTGTTTCTTTCACACAGTTACCGAACACTTCCATCAACAGTATAGAGTACCTTTTTGTAGCCATTTGTACCAGACAGTCTTTAAGCGCATCACATTACATCCTTTGCCCTGTTTTTTCACGAGGCTAATATTCACAGGTGCCTAGTATTTGCTTTCATATTTGTGGCATTAAGTTTCACCAATTAGCGTAACATCCTGGAAATTATCCAGCTTTCATTACAAGCTGTATTCACTCCTTCACCTTCCAAGCAAAGGATGGTTTATAGCAACATGAAGCTGTCAGCTATATTACTAGACACTGTGAGAAACTACTAATCAATTCATAACTAGACCAGAAGAAGATACTTTAAATGTTATCACTGTCGCCTTTGTACATTAAGCCTAACAATTAGACCACAGTAGAAGCTTGAGGAAAGACGGAACTGTTTTAAATGGGCTCTCCTTCTAATTATTCTGGATCACATTTTTGATACAAACAGGAGTTCACAAATTTCAGCAGCCAAGTTATTTAACCCAGAAAGCGGAGAGAGAAAAAGAAAAAAAAGAAAAAAAAGAAAAAAAAGAAAAAAAA
>VZSG01000701.1:14010-47041 GCA_013398315.1 Nothoprocta pentlandii
GGAAGTGTGTTAATATAATCTGAGCTTTATGCATTTGTTTTAAATTGAAAACAGTTACAAGTGTTACTCTACTAGAGCGTCTTCATGCGCAGCTTTATAATACCCCGTTACCCGGGAGGGCTTTGGGCGGGCAAGAGCAGTGAGCGGCGGTAGGGAGGTGAGGATGGAGCCCGGGCGGCTCCCCGTGGGCCACACGGGATCCAGGACGTGGCCTGCGTGGAGGCTTCTCCGGCGCCCGGTCAGGCTGCCTTTTATCCCATGGCTCTGATGAGAGATGGACTTGCAGCTGCAGCCAGCGGTGCAGAGGGAGGCCGCTACATTATTCTCTCTCTCTCTCTCTCCCCCCCCCCCAAAAAAAAAAATTGAAAGATTAAGGAAAAAAATAATTGAGAAGTTACAATGGAGACATTGCTTCCCATTCTTGATAGTTTCTTTTCTTTTCTGATGACGGTCAGTGACGTTTTCTTGTTCTGTCCTTTCAGTGTACCTATATGAAATTGTTTCATTTCTTTTGCTAAATGAAGGTAGAGAAATTTCCTTTGCTGGTTTGTTTATGTGAGTGAAGCTAAGCCATGACGGTTGGCGTTTTCCCCAGAACTTGCTGCTGACTTTCGGAGTTCTCCCTGCAGCCAGCGAGGAGGTCTACTGGAGGTCGGGCTACCGGAGGTCTCCCAGGCGGTGCCTCAAAAGCCAGCAGCTTGTTCTAGCCCCCCCCCAGTCCCCGACCGGGGCGGCGTGGGGCTGCTGCCCATGCCACCCTGCTCCTCCGAAGGTGCTTTCAGTCAGCGCCGCCCTGCCCCGGGGCCTTTGGTTGCCGCTGTCTCCTCTCACAGTCACCGAGAGGGTGCCGTGTCCCCCAGGTGTGTGGTGTATGTTTCCCTGTGTAACACAGATCTCGGGGCTTGCAGGAGACCCGGCCATCGGCTGCTCTAGCTGTGTGAGAGGCAGCTCCCTTGCCAAGTGCAGGGACCCTCCCCGCGGCAGGATCGGTGCCAGCGTGAGGGAGGACGATGCAGTTTAGCCGCACGGCAGGGAAAGGAGCCGCGGTTTGGGGCCGGCCATCGCCTTCGCTCGCAGCTGGGCTGGATCTGCTCGCTGGGCAGCGCCAGGTCCTGGGGCAGCAGGACTGGTTCCCCAGCAGCTTCAGTTCCAGCTTCTCAGGACTTGTTCCTTGGTAAATAAAACTATTCCTCATTTCTGGTGTCTTCAGAAAAAGTTAATGCCTTAGGAAATAAGAACAATTGCTATGAAAATCATCCTAGAACTTGGAGTGAATCGTGCCTAGCCCTGCAGTTTTGCCCTTAGGAGACACTTTTCCCTTTCCTTTCCCTGCGAGCAAATAAAACTTTGCACTTTTATTTTCCATTGTGTGATAAACTTATCAGCCTGTTGACAGGCCGTGTCGTGGCACCTATTTAACGGTGATCGGCCAGGGCTGGCGTTTGGGGCAGGGATTCATGAGAGCACCCGTAGGGAGGCCGCGTCGGTGGTGCCCGAGCGCCGCGGCCACGGGTGTCGCGTGTGCTTTGCCGCCCGAGGTGCCGCCGCTCGTCATTCCTGGCTTCACCGAGCACTGACCCTCCTGTAGGAGTTAAGGATGCGCGTACACCTGCGGGAGCTGTCCTCGCAACACAAGGCTGCCTTTGAGTCCTTAGTTGTTTTTAAACGTGTGTCGATCCTGCTACCTTGCAGGGCCCAGCGGCGTTCCAGGGAACGTGTCATGGGATGGCTGGGGCTGCATGCAGTTCTCAGGGCCTCCCAGTGTGTGCTGGTGTGCCTCTCCATGCAGCTGCCATCCCGTGTGCTGGATTTTGGTACCTGCAGCAGCTGCTCCCTGATTTGCCCCGGCCCCGGTTGCTTTTCGCAACCCCTGCAGCCACCTGCAAGGGAGCCGGAGGGGAGGGGAACTACCCTGCTTGCCTGCCCTGCGCCTGCGCTGAAGGGCTGGCAGCCCCGCTGAGGTGGCGTGCGCAGTGCCCTGTGCATGCCAGGAGCTGCCCTGCCTGCACAGTGCCCCGTGTGTGCCCGGAGCAGCCCCGTGTGTGCCCGGAGCAGCCCTGTGTGCGCAGTGCCCCGTGTGTGCCCGGAGCAGCCCTGCGTGCGCAGTGCCCCATGTGTGCCCGGAGCAGCCCTGCATGCGCCCGGAGCAGCCCCGCGTGCGCGGCGCCCTGTTTGCGTGGCGCAGCTGCAGGTGCCTGCACCAAGAGCAGCACTGCATGCAGGGCGCAGGCGCTGCCCGTGCCGGGGGAGCCCGCGCATGCCCTGGCCCCTGCTGCCTTGTGCTCTGTGTTTTCCAGCGCACATCTGTGTCCCCTGGACAAGGTCCTGCTCTGGTGCGATGAATGACTGACCTCACTGCGGATCTCCTGCAGCGCGACGGCCGTCAATGTGGCTTTGTTGGAGGCGCGGGGCTGCGCTCGCGGCCGGCAGCGCACACAGAGCCCGGCTTTGTCGGGCATGGCGAGTGCCGAGCGGTTCAGTGAGTGCGGCTTAGGCTTCTCGGGGTCAAGTGCCCCTCAGGGACAAGAGGCTGAGCGGGCCTGCGAGCAACAATCCCGCGTTTGTGGGATCCCTCAAATTCCTAAGGACTTCCCTATGCGCAACTAACAGAGCCAAAAGCAAAGCTGCTACCCTCAGCCTGTGTGCAGGGTTATTCACGCAGAACTAAATATTGCAGCATTGCTTGCTTGGAATTTTTTTCTTCATTTGGGTCTTTTATTTTACTACATGAGGAAGTTGAGCGGGTTTCGTTGCGGAAGGCCCTGGCTGCCTCTTGGAGAGCCTGGCCAGTGCACCAACCTGAGCTCTCCCGCACAGTGAGTGCAGGCATGGGGTGTGTTAAACTTTAAGTACCAACAGTAACTGTTTAACACACAGTCTGACCCCAGTTGCCCCAGTGCCCTTGGTTCGCTAGAGATAAAATTGCCAAAACATTTGATTTATGTTAATTCAGGTGTGCCGTGAGCAGGGATCTCCTTTCCCTGAAGCACAAGCAGGAATTACCATCCGTCCTGCAGAGAAGGGGCTGGAATTCCCGTGTGCCGGCGAGGTGACCTCTGCGGCTGGGTTACCTCGATGAGTTGTGTTCTTGTTGATCCGTTTTAAACTAGAGCTGTTTCCTTTTGCACCGTCTGAACTTTTTGACCGCATCTTTAGTTGTTTGTATCATGTCCTCCTGTGCCAGCACGCAGAGAGGTTGAGCATGGGCTACCTGTGCCAGAGCTACTGCCTCCTGATGCAGGAGCGAGTTTCCCCTGTCCGGCCGGGCTCTGATGGGCACCTGTGCAGCAGCAGACTGTAGCTCTTACCTGTAAGGGAGCTTCCTCACCCTCATTTGCCTACTTAAATGGGAGCATGTGCTGTACGGCAACGGATAGAAATCTTTGTCAAAGGCTCCAGCTTTTTCAGTGCATAGGGGAGAGGAGAGGTGGGAGAGCCCTGGGAGCTCCAGGCCCTGGGTGGACAGGGTTGCATGGTTGCAGTTGCCGGGTGTTTTCGCTGTCCCCGTGCCCTGGGCCGGTTGGGGCTGTGGGTGCCGGCACGTGCGGTGGTGCCTCCGCGTCCGCTTGCTGCGGGTGCCGGTGCCGGAGGGCTCTCTGGGGAGCAGCGACATGCGGGGTGGCTCTGTCTGCTGGCCGCCGCCTCCCGGGCCTCGTTCTTGTATCTGGTGATGCTCTGCACCTCTTCGGCAAGGACGGGCTGTGCAGCCACTCCATGGTCCCTGCGCCGTGGGGTGCCCCAAGAGTAGCCCTGGAGCCGAGCAGCTCCCGGTGCCTCTCTGGGCGCCCTCCTCCCTGGCCCTGCACCCCATTCCTGCGTGAAGGTGCCCATACCAGTCCCAGAGGATGCGTGCCCCAAAGCGAGGATGAGGAGGCGGTTGCAGCCCGACCTTCTCTGGAGCGGCTCCGCTCCCCGCAGCCCCGCTCCTCGGCTTCTCAGCTCGTGCTCGACAAGGAGCTGGGTTGCGCCCTCGCCTTGTCACCCAGCGCACGTGGGAAGGGGAGAACAAACGCAGTGGGGCTGGGGAGGAGCTTTCAGCTTGTTGCTCCTGTCACCTGCATCTTCGCAGTGCTCAAAATGGCGAGAGCTAAAGCCAAGGTACAAACCCCTGATGGTTACGAGTGAGAATGGATTGGATTGCCCTCCTCGTCCTCCTCTTCATCACTGAGCTGAATGGCCTCCCACCTCCCCAGGTAATCTGGAGGCTGTACCTGGAATAATTCTTGTCCCAAGCTTAGAAATGCTTTTGGAACAGAGCTTAAAATACGGTTTGCTCTAAGGGCAAAGAGGTGCTGCTGAAAGGTAGGACTTGATGTCAACAAAGACTTGCTGGAGGTGTAGAGCAGAGGCCGGGCTGATGAAGTGGAGCTGACCTGCAGTGGAACACATTGAAATGTTAATGTGGTTGAAAGAGTCTTGAGGAGGGAAGAACTGCAAACCATCACACGAATCAGTAGCTCTAGTTGAGCCCTAGAAGACCTCATTCTGCTTCTTGTTGGATAGTGGGATGATTCATGGCAAGAAAATAAACTGGGATCTTTCTGTGACGAGCGACGCTCCGGCTCCCTGCCCTCAGCTGCAATCTGTTTCAGCTGAGATCCTGCACTACCTAAAAGAGCTGATGATCAGTGGCCAGGTGGGAAGGACGGGAGCAGTTTCTGTCGGACACTGGGCTTCTGGCGCCCCCAAAATTGAGGAGTTGTTTCGAAGCCCCCGGCTCTGTATCGCAGGGGTCTCGGCTGCCGCCTCGTTTCCTCCCCTGTGGATCTCGCTCGTATCCCAGTTTTCGCAGGTGGTGAAGTAGCCTCCTCCGCTAATGGCTGGATCGTAGCACCCTTTTCCCAGGTGTCTGGGCTCCTTGTGGCGCTGCCCTATGCTTTCACACGTGGGGCTGGGAGGGCTTTGCCCCTCTGCTTGGCTGCAGTGTACCCGTCCCCACTGTGCCCGCGTGCCGGCAGGGACTGCGTCCCGGCCAGCCCCTCTCCCTGCGCTGCCCTCGGGAACTTTGAAACTGCCTCTTGTGTTTGTCATCCATTACAACATCAAATGACTTCTTATCTCAAATATTCCTGAGGTGGATTTGCACCTAAATGCCTTGGGTTTTCAGCTCGGTCCTTTACAGAGGAGTGTCAAAGTACTTGAAAGATAACCAGAGCAGCAGGAGTCGTGTTCCTCCAGAAGAGCCTTCTCCTTTAAGGAGCAAAGTGATGTAGAACTTGCAGTGTGTGTTATTATGAATAGCAATATCCTCCAAATTTAAAGAAGGATCCGGGGTTTTTGTAACGCTTGCTCCAGAGGTGGAGTCCGGAATGCACTTTCCCAGCGCAGGGTCTGTGGGGAAGCGCCTGGGCCCGGCGGGTGCGAGCGGGGGCACCCCGTGCCCAGCCGGGGCTCCTGAGGAGGCTGCCGGGCCGCGCACCAGAGGAGCCGCGTCCCTCCCCGCCGGGAGAGGCCGCCAGGACCCACGCGGGTCCCGCTGCGCGGCCGGCCTTCCCGACGCGGCCAGGACACCGGGCAGCCCTGAGCCCTGTCTGGGTTGTGACCTGCACCAGGTCACGCTCAGCGCTCCCTGCTCTGGAAGTGTTTCAAAGTGCCACTCATTAAACTAATTTCTGTGGCATGCTCAGGGTGTTGCTTGCTTTGTATTGTAGCCCCGCTCGGTAGGAAAGCAGGGTCTTGATCCTCACCGCCGCAGAGAATATCCAAGCACTGCTCAAGTATCCGAGCAAATTCCAGCGTTGCAGGAGCCTTGCCGCGATCCTCCAACGTGGAGCCCACGGAACTTGTGATGAGATCAGGTTCTTGCTTCTGCAGCCCTACCTTGGTGTTGCGTTGGAGTCGCGAACAATGCAGCGTCCTGAGCACGCTCCAATGCCAGGAACGGTTATAAGTCTGGAGTTGAGTCTGTGTGAACCGTGTGTGCAGACACGGCGGTGCGTGACACGGCGGTGCGTGCAGCGGTGCAGCCGCGCGTGCGGCTTTCACGGCGCGCGGCCGCCGCGGCTCTTGCTGTGTGAAGAGGTGACTGCCCCGGCCCCGCGCCCGGCCGCGCAACAGCCACAGCAGCAGCAGCGCGAGCAGCGCGTGCCGTGCCCAGCGCCCCGGCTCGCGGGGCAGCCCCCGGGGCCTCCCCGTCACCGTGCGGCCCGGGCGCTGTGCAGCGCGGCCGCGCTCGGCAGCACCGCGGCACCAGCTCTTGCCTTCCCACGTTCAGACCAAAGAGCAGAGGCACAAAGACAGGATATTAGCACACAGAGGTTTAACCCGGCCCTTCCGTTGTTGCAGTTTTTCACTGAATTGTTTGTAATTAATAAATCTTGGCAAGATTCATATCAATATGATTTGTGTGCTTTGCTGTGGGTCTTTAAGCTTCTCAGGGTTAATTTTTCTAACCGAAAAGTTAAAGACAAAGTTTCAGCACTGCAGCCTATCTTCATAAGTATTCAAATGCTGATTTGCTTCACTTATCTCAAATGTTATCAGCTTTAATATCAGGGAAATACCTTTGAAAGCTCTCCACAAAGCTCAAAGGCAAGTGCTTGTTGTGGTGGTGATGAATGTGGGTTTTCTGTACTTTGGGAAAGTTTGCTTTGCTTCTGAGGACAAAAATATTTGTGTGTGTGTGTGTGTGTGTGTATATATCTTTATGTGAAGTGCTACTAATAGGATATACTTTAGTTCTTTCTTAGAGAATATGGGGAACTAAGACACTTTTATTTTTTTTATCCTGATTTCTGTAAGAATGGCAATAGCAGAAAAATCAGATGTGAAAGATTATTTTTCCTGCTTTTGGTGCTTGCTCCTGTGTGTTCCGTTTCACTGTTTTTGCAGCCAGTTTCTTGCATTTATTTATTTCTAATTAACTTCAGTGCTGGAGAGTATTTCTGAAACTGGACAAAATGTTTGTAAGAGTATGTGCAGCTACCTTAATTTTTAGCTATGTCTGGAGCTCTTGGTGCCTGAAACTTGCCCCAGGGTTCGGCGTGGGGGCCGGGCGGGTCTGAGGTGGCTTGGGCAGCGCCGTGTGCAGGCCGGGTTCTGCGGGTCACAGTGTGTCGTCCCTTAGAGCCTGAGCTGCCCTGCTGGCACTGCGGTGCAGCTGGGGCTCGGGGAGGCCCTCGCCGCCTCCGCGGGATTCAGCTCTTGTGGGGCCAGAGGAATGGGGCCGGGCGGGCGGGCGGGTGGAGCGGCGCAGCCGGCGCCTTTGGCGTGCGGGCATAACCTGAGCTTAGCGCCGTCCTGCCCGCGCTGCTCAGGCGCGCCTCTGCTGCGGCTCTTTCCTGCTTGCTCGCCTCCTGACCACGGTTGCCCTGAGCTGTTTTCCTTGGACTTCAGCCGTTCCGCGCAAAGGGCTGATCTCCATCGTTGGTGGGAGCGCGGCGCCGTGCCGCAGGCCCCGCTCCGGCCGTGCCCTGCGCAGTAGGGTTGGGAGAGCTGCGCCGCAGGCGGCTCCTGCTCCCGGCGCAGACCCCTCTGCGCCTGGCGCGGGGCAGGCCCGGGGACAGGCCCTCGTCCTGGGCAGTCCTGCCGGGCTCGGTCCTCACCCAGCATCTTGCTGTAGCTTGGTGGGACCTTTGCAGACGCGCCCGCCACGGAGCCGCCTGCCGGGGTAGTCCCAGCTCCGCGTGGTGCTGCCGGGCCGCGCGGCGCCGGGGTCGCTCCCAACCTCCGTCCTGCGATGCTCGGGTGTGCTGCTTGCGGCCAGTGACCTCCTCATCCATCGCCGGATTTTTACAGTCTGAAAAACTGATGCGGAGCAACGCAGTTAGGCTTTCTGTGGTGTTTTGCCCTAGGACCAATTAAGACGATTGCATTAATTGGGCTTATTTTTTCCCTTTACAGCTGTTCAGTTTTCAAGGGGCTGTTGGGTTTCAGGCAGCAATTAAATCAGCCACCCTTGTTCCCTTGCCCATGACTGCAAAGCTTCCACGAGCATCCGAGACATTGCTGTCACCACCCGGCCCGCGAAGGGCCCGTGCCCTGGTGAGGCACTTTGTGTCTGGAGGACTGGCCTGGCACCCTAAAAACCTTCATATGCGGTTAAATAACTAAAGGCTTAGAGTCAGATGAGTAGGGGGGAGGTAACCACCTCTGCAGTGATAAAAGGCAGGAAGAAAGCTACTGGATAGGTGTGTGTATATATGTATGTGTGTGTGTGTATGTATATATATATATATATAATTTTTTATATGCTGGCCCAGCTGGATCCAGGTGCTGACACCTGTGCATAGGCTGCGTGACACTGCTGGTTAGTGCAGCGCGTTGAATGGTGCAGAACACGTGTTGGTTACATGAGTTGTTTTAATGGGCAGTATAAATAGACCTAGCTCTTAAATAAGGCAAATCCAGTCCCGTCCTGCAGTGCAGCAAGTCCGTTAATTCAGGATCCGTCTGCATCCTTCTAGGTGTCTCTGAAGATCACAGGTGACCTGATTTCACACGCTCGCTGGGGCTCTTCAAGCGCAGCGAGCTGCCTGGGGCTGCACTCACTGCTTTAGAGCAGTACCGTTCACTTGGAGCACTTAGTATTTAAAAAAGCATGCAGTAAGAATAGCTTGTAAGCAGATTTTTGTGCGCCCGGTGCTTTGTGGCATGGGCTGGTGCCCCTGGTGCTGCTCCGTAACGTGGCCCTGGGTGTTTTGAGCTCCCCTTGCTGAGCCTGCAGCTGCTCCTGTTGCACGAGCTCCCCGTGGCAGCACTGGCAGGAGGCTCGTGCTAGGGACTGCTGCTGCAGCCTCAGAAAACGCTGTGCTAATGGCTATCCCCAGTGGTGTCCATGTGTGAGCAGGGCTGCTCTTTCCTCTTGTCTCCTCTCCCTGGCTCCTCAGAAAGACACCCTGGTCTTTGCTCTGTATGTGGAGGCCATGAAATGCAGCAGGGCTGTGCGTAGCTGACGTCTTTGCTCGTCCCGCAGCCCTCCCTCCCCGCTGCGGCAGAGCTGGGTGCCCGCGGGGCTTCCCAGGAAAGCGACACGCGGCTGGCGGTGTGGGAGCGCTCTCGGCCGAGCGGCAGGACGGGCAGTGCCCGTGAGCGGCGCGAGGCCCCCGAGCCCTGCGAGGGCGGGAGCGGCTGCTGCGGGGCCCGCGTGCTGCTTGGGTCGCGCTGCGCGGGGCTGCGGGCAGCGCGGCCGCGTCCAGCCCTGCGGGCTGCTGCCCTGGGTGGGGGGGATGCCGTGGGACGCAGCCCCATGCGGTGCCGCACGCGGTGCCCACACACGGTGCCTGCCCGCACAGTGCCCATGGTGCCCGCACATGGTGCCTCCGCTCCGCCGCAAACCAAAGCAAAAGCATCAGCCCCACTTTTTGCTTTCAGTAATGTGATTTTTCTTCTGTGTGTTCTGTTGCTAGAAGAATTACTTGTATTAATAATTAATATTATTAATCTTGCTTTAGAAAATATTTCTATGCTTCCTGAAGCAGGTGAAAAATGTTCCCTTTGGTTTTGGAAATGCAGATCATTGCTGACAACTTTCCATACTATTATGGGGACTTAGAGGGCAATTTATTTGGGTAACTGTTTCTTACCATACCCTGTGCCAGGGTATGGGGGTTTTTCAGTCCGTTCGGCCGAGGCGAGTGCCCGCAGCCCCAGGCCCTTAAGCTCTCTGTGCTTTCCCGTGCTCTGCAAGGCCTCGCTGCTCAGCCGAGGCGCAGGGAGGCAGCGCCCGCCCCTCGGCTGAGCAGGTAACTTTCCAGCAGCACCTGGTTCCTCCCGATCCGGCCGGTGGAATTTTACCTCCCAGGTGCCTATCGGGGCCAGGATCGAGCGGGTTCGCGGGCGGCACGGCCCGCACCCGCCGTCCTTTCACCCTGTTGCTGGGCGCTGCTTTATTGCCTCCCGCGGCGCCGCTTCCGCATACTGGCGGCTGCGGCGGCCCTGCGGCGCACGGCGGCCCCGCGGCGCGGGCACGAGCGCACGGTGAGTTGGGCTGTCGCTGCCTGCTTGCAGCCTGTCCCGCCAGGTCCATCGCGGGGCGTTCTAGGGGTCAGCGGCTCCTCGCGCTCCGAATCCTGCTGTGGCGGGTTCTGTCCGGGGCTTCCGTGCCTGGGGGGAAGCACGCAGTGATCCTGGCCCCTTGGCGCTCGCGGTGGGATCCTTGACCCGTGGTTGCTGTTGTCCGTCTTTGGCGTGGCGGTGGTGGGGGCAGCGGGAGCAGCGGGGCCTGTGCGGTGCGCACTGGGCGCAGCAGGGCCGGGCAGGACCGGGCTCCTGCTGCGCGGTGCTCCCGCCGCCGCTCCGGAGCTGCCCGTGGGGACCGCGAAGCGCGGCGGGGAGCGGGACCGGCGCCTGCTCTCGTGGCTCCTGCACGGCCCTGCCTCGCTTTGCTGTGCGCGGTGGATGCTGCGGCCTCGCACGACGTGCGCCGCGGCCGGCGGAGAAGCCCACGGCCGGGCGCACGGCACAGCGGGAGCCTCTGCCCTCCCCTTTCCCTGCGCAGCTCCAGTGTGCTGCTCCCTGCAGGAGCAGGACGTGCCTGCTTTCCCTTTCCTTACATGAGTGCTTTGCTAATAGGTGGTGGGGCTGACTTGGCTCCTCGGAGCGGAAAGCTGCTCCTGGTCACCTAGGAACACGAACCAGCTTCACTCCCCTGAGCGCGGCTGCAGGGTCCCCGTGCCCCTGTGGCCTCCTGGCTGTTTGCAGGCCAGGATCTGCACCCGCCCCTCGGCTGTGCTGAGGCTGACCTTGCACAACAGGCCCTGGGTTTCCCTGGGCTGCCGAGGTCCCGCCTTCCTCCGCTGCTGTTTCGGGTGAATTGCTGTAATTCGGTGCCAATTACCAGTTTAAACATCTCCCAGGGCGTGGAAAGGTTGCCGTAGCGAAACGCAGCTGGTGCTTCTCCGGGCAGCAGGACGTGCAGGGTGATGGCTGCGCAGAGCCGAGGTGCGAGCCGGGCCAGCGCTGGGGGAGCGGCCGGCCTGCGGGCCCCCCCGGAGCAGCTCTGCACCGCAGGGCTGCGCGCTGAGCGGAGTGGCCGGCCTCGGCGGGGCCTCGCCACGCAGCACCGAGCGGGAAGCAGGGGTTTTGCTGTGGTGACCGCCGTGGTGGGGTGCCCGCGCCCGGCATTCCCTACTGGGGTGCAATTGTCAACCGCGGGGTATCTACCAGGTGGTATTTGGGTGCCACTCGCAAGGCTGCGACTGCTGTGTGTGCCATGGAGCTGGCGGCACCTCAGAGCGCGGCTGGAGCGGGCACAGGGCCGCCCGCAGCCTGCAGCCCACCGTGGCCCCCACTGCAGCCCCCGCTGCAGCCTGCAGCACACCACAGCCCCTGCTGCAGCCCCCAGAGCTGCCCCTGCCACAGCCTGCAGCCCCCACGGCCCCCGCCGCTCGTGTCTTGCCAACCCTTGTGCCTGCAGGAGTGTTGCAGGGCTCCAGGGCAGGGGGCAGCTGGTCCGTGCTGTGTGCCCAGCTCTCTGCCCATCCCGTCCCCCCGCTGTGTTTGGTGCTGTTCCTGCTGCTCTGGCTCAGGTATCAGCCTGGGCAGCAGTCCTGGGCTGGGTGACTGGAGGGCTCGGATTAAGGTGGCACTTGGCACTGGGTAGACACAGCCTTTACCTCTGCAAGCCTAGGCACGGCTTATCTGAAGCCTAGCTCAGCATAAAAGCAAGGAGGGTCCCTGGGGCTTGGTGCGGGGGTCCTGGCTTCCTGGCTCAGGACTTTCCCATGTTAAGGGATCTCGTCCTGGCTGCTGTGCCCTGGGCTCACCAGAAACCAGGCCAGGCTGGGGGGTTTCTTCCCTCGGCCGGTCTTCACCTGCTCCGGGGACAGCGAGGCCGGGCCCATCCTGCTGCCCCAGCTGTGCTGCCGCCCGCGTGCTGCGGGGGCCCCGAGCCCTGTGCGGGCCCCGCGCCCCGGACGCTGCCGCAGCGGGCGCCGCGCTCGGCGCTCCCGTGTCGTTGTGGTGCACGAGGCCGGGCCCCACCAGGCTGCGCGCTCGCAGGAGGGTCGGGGTGCGGATGGGTGGCGCCCCATGCGCTCTGGCCCCGCGTGCCCCTGCTCCACACGTGCTCTCGCAAGGGCCACGTAGCTCCTGCTCCTGGCTTGCTGGCTGGCAGGTACCGACCGGACACAGGTACCGACCAGGCACTCGCCCTGCGTGCCCGCTGCTGCGGGCGGCCTCGCAAACCCTGCGCTCGCTCCTGCGGAGAGGGGCCCGCGGGCCTGGGGTGAAGCAGCTTTTCCCACCTCGATGCTGTTGGGAGTTGCCAAGTCCGGCAGAGGGGAGGCTGCCGCGGCCGAGCGGTGGGGATTGCTGCTGACAGCGCACACGTATGTGCACATACATACGTGTGTACAGCGTGTGCGGGTGCAGTGAGGGTCCCTGTAGCAGCCGGTCGAAATGGCAGGTGTTTCATCGCCTCCACTGCATCTCAATTTTTGTTTTTGAGGAGAAGAAGGAAAAAAAAAAAAGGTGGGGGGAGAAGGTTCAGTCTTGGAAAACAAGTAATACTTGACTAGCAAAAGGCTTTCATCATCTTGCTGTGAAATGAATGCGCGCATTTAAGCAAGATTATTTTGAAGCCAGAAGTGCTTTGAGATGATGTGAAAGTTGATGAGCAGCTCTGAAACTTTCTTGTAATCCTTTGTCTGGAAGCGTGCTCAAAGCTGAGTTTTGCCATGAATAACTCTTACTTGGAATTCCTTGCTCTAACTTCCTGAAGGGAAGTATCCAGTGTTGGCATCCAGCTCCAGCTGGGAAGCCTCTTTATCTGGAGAGAGGCGAGTCGTGGGTGCCCAAGCAAATCTGTGGGTTGTGTCCCAGCCCGTAGCATGGCCCTGGAAGGGCCTGGCACCATCCTCAGAAGAGCCTGTTGTGCTCGGAAAGGACGGGGCAGAGGTGCCGAGGAGGCCGTGCGCTCCAGTCCCTTCTGGGCCTGACTTGGGATGAGGCCGGCGGCCCCGGACGGGTGCCCGGCTCGGGCTGTGCCAGGGCAGGCCCTGCGGCACCTTGCAGGTGGTTCCTGGGGCTGCCTTAGCGTTCTGGTGCTTCCCCGGTGAGTTTCCGCAGGGCTGCACACGCTGCCCGCTGTGCCAGGGTGCCTGAGTCCACTCAGCACGGCCGCAGGACGGACCCAGGCAGGTCTGCACGCGCTGCCCGCCGTGCCGGGTGCCCAGGTCCACTCAGCATGGCCGCAGGACGGACCCAGGCAGGGCTGCACGCGCTGCCCGCCGTGCCGGGTGCCCGGACCCGCTCGGCACGGCCGCAGGACGGACCCAGGCAGGGCTGCACACGCTGCCCGCCGTGCCGGGTGCCCGGACCCGCTCGGCACGGCCACAGGATGGACCCAGGCAGGGCTACCCGCGCTGCCCACCATGCCGGGTGCCCGGACCCACTCAGCACGGCCACAGGACGGACCCGGACGCGCTCCCAGCTGCAGCACAGGGGCCCGGGCTGCAGCGAGCTGTGCCGACGGGGCTGGCGCCTCGTGCTCCGCGGGGCACTGCTGCGTGCGAGCCTCACCTCCAGGGATCGCACGCTTTTCTGGCCACTCGTTCCTCCTGGGATCTCTTTCGTGTTGATTTTGATTCAGGTAGTGTACAGAGGTGGCCTTGGTGCAGAGACCAGGCGCCCCTCCAGCAGAAAGCACCAGTACCTGTGGCTTTGTGGGAGAGCTCGAGGAGCACGGGTGCCACCAAACACCTCTGTTCTGGTATCCTCTCTCCTTCCTTTTAGAAGGTCAGGGCCCCTTTGGCAAGGGCAGAATTGTCTGCATTTTTGGCATTTTTTCTATGCTGTTTTCATATGGGAATCTTCTTGACACTCCTAATCTGCAAGTTTGTTGACTTTTGTCTAGAAAAGTCGCTGACTTGTTGCTCTTAAGGATAGGGCATGTGCTGTAATGCCTCAAAGAAACGTATTGAGATTACCAGGACAGAAGAGCTCCATCCCATTCCCTCCAGCATCTGTCGTCTCTCCTCTTCTGCACACATACTGTTTTGTTCAGCTCTGTGCTGGGCAACCTGGCCCTTTGTAAGGAATGCTGTTTTCTCACTTTGAGAACTGCCTCGTGCAGCATAACTGCTGCTGGAATAATGTGAATGGACGAGTACTTGGAGGAGATGTAAATGCCCAGGGTCTTTGCTGCAATGGGTGGCGAAACTCTCGGTGCAGGCGGCCGGGGCGCGAGCGGCTGCCAGTGTCTGGGCTGTGCTGTGCCTGCCGGGGGAGCCGTGGTCGGGCCGGCCCTGCTCCTCTGGGAGCTGCTGCCAGAGAAGCCCCCGTGGAAGTGGCCCTGGCAGGGTCCCCAGGCACGGAGACTGAATCTTGCCATTGCAAAAGGGCTTAGGAGAGAAAAGCGTAAGGCTGCCGGGAGCTGTTAGCTCTGTTTCTGTAGCACGCTCTTCAAACTTAATTTTGGTGGTGTTTGAGCTTAACAAAGCCTTGTCAAACAGGATTAAAGGAAAGCACGCGCCAGGTAGCGGAGTCGCGTGGCGGAGCGCTGAGGCGCCCGGCCGGCCGCGAGCCTGCTCGGAGGCGCCCGCTGAGCGCCCCGCCAGCGCCCTGGATTGGAAACGGGGGCTTTGTCCTCTGCCTCTTTGCAAACCCTTGACGCTTCCAATCCGCACAAGAATATCACGAATATTTTACCTTGTGTTTGAAGACATTGCTTCATAGTCTAAGGTAGAATACATTTCTATGGAGTATGCACTGAATGAACTGGATTTCGAAGGATTGCTTGACGTTACAAATGGCCTTGTTCAGCAAATTGCCTTTTATTGCCATTATTCTGTTATAGTTTTGTTACTGTTATTTTATTACTGTTATCTTGGTTCTGTTTACCATTGTTTACTTCACTTTGGCAGGTAAGACTGGTTGCGTTTGCTGGGTGCCTTGGGGCTGTTCCCTAGCAGGTTGGGTGGGCGCCCCAGGAGGTTTCCCCTTCCAAACCAACCTTGGGAGCACTCCTGCTGCCAAGGCTGAGTGCTCATTCACCATTTAGAGCTTGGGAACTGATGATCCTGAAGGTCAATTGCTGAATAAACCTTAAACTGGCCTTCTTTTTCCTTAACAGGAAGAGTCTCGGATCCTCAGGGTGAAGGTGGTTTCTGGCATCGATCTAGCCAAGAAAGACATCTTTGGAGCCAGGTAGGTGGTTTGTGTTGAACGTTTCATACTTTTAAACACAATCTGCTTAGAAGACAAGGACACTATAATTGGTCATAAACATAATGAGAGCTGCTATTGCATGATTACAACCAGTGCAAATCACGGGATGTTTGTTGGCAGGAAAGCCGTTAATGACACTAGGGACTGTTGGTGCTCCTGGAATATGCCCCGCTCCACCCAGAGAACATCTCCTTGGGTCATCCTGTGCCTTGGCTGTCACGTGTAAGGAAGCGCTCAGCCTTGGGCAGGGTTTGATAACTGAAGTTCCTTCTCTCCCCAAATGAGCCCCGTTCCATGCAGGAGTGGCCGACAACTCCCGCTCTGTGAGACAGCTCCGCTCTCTGGTGCCTCTCAGCAGCAGCTGGGGAGTCTGGCCAGGCTGCCGAGGTCCTTGGGCTTGGGCACGCCTGGATGCCACCGCACACTTCTGAGGCTGGTGCATTTCAGATAGACAGGCAATAAAAACATTTTATCGTTATTTGGCTTCTGCCACAAGAGGGCTGGTGCAGGAAAGGGTTTGGCGTGAGTTGTGCTTTCTTGCTCTGGCTGTGGCAAGCCCAAGCTGTGGTCTTGGTTGAGCCTTGAAATCACTGGTGTGTTAAACTGAGACCCGAGGGGAAAGGAGCCTTCCGGAGAGGCCAGGGCAGTGTGCCCGCGCACGCATCGAGGCGTGGGGTGCGCACACCACGGCCGGCACCGCGCTTGGCGCCAGGAGAACCACTGCCAAACGGGAAAACTGGTTTTAGGTGGTCAAGTGGAAACACATAGACATAGCCACTCTGTTTGTTCTCCTGAGTCTTTTGTTTTGAAGGAGTTAGTCATGGGTGTAAAGTGAACATATTAAAAAAGGAGGTGGAAGAACTTTCCTCCAAGCCTAGGCTTGTTGTGTAAATAGTAAATTAAAGAATTGCATCCTTTGAAGGTGAAGTGAGGGAAACACTGGTTCTGAGCTCCAAACTGATGCAGAAAACATCCTTTTTCTCCGAGGGCTAATTCCAGGTTTGACTTTCTCTGCCGATCATAGCTCTAAGTTTGAGGAGATTCTTTACCAAAAACGACCCAAGTTATGTAGAAGTATCACGTTGAAGATAGTAGTAGCTAGTTTGGCTCTTACTGAAATGACTCTAACTTCTGAGTTTATAAATGAGATTACCTTGTTTATTTTAAATAGTGCTTGCAAATTGTCCCTTAGCTTGCCTTTCTAGCTTAAAACTACATGAAAGCAGCAGTTAAAAGTTTTTAATCAACTTGAACTGCTTTTGTGAAATTTGCCCCGAAGGTTCCCTGGTAGCTGTGTGCAGGGTATGGTGAGACAAAGCTCCCTCCTTTCCTTCCCCCGAATTAGCTGTGGAGAAGGCTGGCTCTTGATGCTGCCGCAGGCACTGAAAGAAGCGGCTCTCGCAGAGCTGCCCGAGCGCTGGCCGGGCCGCCCGTGCCCGCGCAGTGCCTGTGCCCACGCGGTGCCCGCGTGCCGGCCGCGCCGTGGCACCGCTGCCTGCTGTGGCACTGCGCCGCAGCTGGGGCCCAGGTGCTGCAGCACCGACGTAGCCACCGGAGGACATCCTGAGGCAACAGGGACTAGCACAGAGAAAAGCAGCCTCAAGTCCGCAGGACTTCCGTGAACACTGCAGAGCTAAAAACATAGGCTGGGACTATGTTTTCAGCCGCGCTGGGGCGGTGGCGTGCTCGGGCGCGAGGGCAGTGCAGAGCGGCGCAGCGCGTGCTCGGGTGTGAGGGCAGTGCAGTGCAGAGCGGTGCAACGTGTGCCCGTGCCGTGCTGCCCTGCTCCAGGAAGCAGCCCTGTGCAGGGGCTGCCCTCAGTGCGGCTTCCCCTGCTTGTTTTGGGGCCTTGCGTACCAGCCTGCGGGGTGTCCCCATTTCACGCTGCTTGAATGTCAGGCTGGCTTGAGTCATCCCCAAAAGCATCTTCCTGGCGTAGCTGCCGAGTCCACACTCTGTGATATTCTCCTGTTGAGGGTTTTGTTGGGAATTGATATGGAAGAGCTGATTAGATTTGGGCTCGATTAATAGATTTTGCTTTGGGGCTAGAAGGAGAGTGTAATGTTTGAACTAAGCCTGAGGGTGAGGAAAATGACAGGGTTACAAAGCAAAAAAACCCAAATTTACCATCCTGCTCAGGTTTCCTAGGCGCCAGCAATCGTCTGTGGGCTGCATTCTCCGGGTGTGGGCGCAGGGCTCGGCGCCTGGCCCTGAGGGAGTATCAGCTTCCCCTGGTATCCCCGGGGCTCCCCCGGTGTCCCCAGGGTGCCCGCTGGTGGAAGCCGCGCGGACGGGCACCCGTGGTGGCACGTGCGAGTAGACACATGGTAGTGCTGTGGCCGAGGGCCCGTCCTCGGTAACGCTGCTTCGGGGAGAGAGATGGTCGAATGACTGTGCAAACTGTTTAACGCTTGCTCCTAGCTGTATAAACGTCTGTTGTAAGGTGTTCAGCGAAGCCTTTGGTCAGAGGTTGGATTGCGGCGGCGCTGGCCTCTTGCTGGGCTCTGTGGCCCCGGTCTTGCAGGTAGTGAGAAGGTTTCTGTGCAGCCAGGTGAGCTACAGAGCGGGCTTTGTCTTGTAGATCAACATGGGCTTTTCTTACAGCATTTAATTAAATCTAGTATCAAAACCACCACTTACAGACTTGTGGAGGCTGAAAGCCACCTTTGCCTGAAGACACCTGTAGGAAACCCCTGCCAGTTCAGAGCGCTAGGGAACCAGGGCTTTTCTCCTGAAAGTGGCAACAAGAAAGATACTTAGTGCTTTTATTTCTGTGTTTTCTTTTTTGTTTTAATTTTGTGGCTTTGCTGGTGACTGTGGCATACGCGGGGTCAGTGATGCCTGGGACCGTGGTCAGGGTGACCCCAAGGCAGCGCAGCGCAGCGCGAAGCCAAGCGGTGCCGCCCGGCAGGGCAGTTGAACGTGGGCCGCTCCGGCTGCAGCTGCCCTGCGCTCGGGGCTCCCGGCGCGTTGGCCCTTGCGCTGTCGCGCTGCAGCACGAGGCTCTGCGACGGCACCGGCGCCGTGCCGGGGTGCTGGTGATCCCGCCCAGGACCGGCGCGGCCCGGCGCAGCCTGCCGCTTGGCCACCGACCCTACCGCGCTGCGCCGCGAGCTTTGGCGCTTTGCTTTGGTTTCCTGCTGTTCCACAGCCAAGCTTCCTCAAGTGCTGCGACTTACTAAATCCAGCTGCTGGAGGTACTTATAATCCTGTATGCAATTAAGCAATGCAAATTGTAATGTAATTTGTCTCAACTATGCAGTGCTCCAAACAGGTGGCTGTAACTTATTGCTGTTGGGCTCTCTGTGAGCTACCTGGTGCTCCAAAGGGCATGTTGGCCCATTTCCCTGCACGTCGGTGCAAGGTGCAGAACACAGCCCTGCACTGCTCCAGCCCGCTCGTTTCCCTGTGAGACGCAGGGCGCAGCCGCGCTCCAACACGTGCCCGTTTCCCTGTGATCAGAGTTGATGTTGCTGCAACTCGCTTCATTCACTGGGCCCCTCTGCTGCGGAGCTGCCTTCCTGAAGGGGATGCCGGGGGGCTTGGGGCTTTGATCGTTTCGCGTGACTCAGTTACAGGAATAGAATGCCCTTATTTATAGGTAAACTCTTTTATCTGTAGATGAGCTTTTACTGTGGATTTATGGAGGCTTGGCGGGGCGGGAGCAGAGCCTCGTACTGTCCCTGCGGGCTCTCGCAGTGAATGGTGGAGCTGGTGGCATCACCGTCACTCCAGTCATTTACCCCATGTGCTTCGCTCTTGTGCAGCAGTGGTTTTGCACCATTTTGTCAAAATGCTAGATGAAAAGGGGATCTCACAAGCCCCATAAAATGTGGGGTGTAATAACTCGTTTTTGTTCCTAATCCACTGACATGGGCCAGGGCGCTGGGGGCCGTGGCAGTGCATGGCAGGCAGGCAGCGCCCGGCGCTCGCACACACACGTGCACAGTGCCAGCTTCAGCACGCTTGCTGCCACCCACCTGCACGGGCCTATCTGAGCTGGACGTGTGGAAACCTCGCTGTGTTGCAGGGCTTCAGCAGGAACACCCACCGAATAAGGCTCCTGTTCCTGCAGATCTGAGCCTTAGCAGCCGTGAGGGGCAGCTATGATGGGCTCCTGTTCCCGGTCTCTGCTACGCTTGCCTTTCTTTTTTCTTTAGATATCGATCCGTTCAGCACCTGGCCGCTGTGGGATTGCACTGCGATAGGCAATACATGCGAGCAATAGGTTTGAGGTGACAGTTGGCTCAGCACACCATGAAAACGGGAAGGTTTCCTAGGGTAGCGGAAATGCACATGTTGCGGAGCAGGAGACAGGGAGGAGGCTGACTGCGGCCCTCATTAAACACAGACCAAGGTGTGCTCTGGAATGAGAGGTAGCAGATGGGGGATGGGAAGGGGTTTGCAGGGAGCTGCCGTGCTGGGTAACCAGAAGGCGGTTTGGTCACACTTTGGTTCCTGGGTTTGGGAAGCTTTGGTGCATGTTGAGCCCTGTGCAGGACGGTGAAGGGCCATCAGGCTGCCGGGCATCACACGGGCTCATCAGGCTGCAGCGCCGCGCGTGCCGCGTTGCTGCAGTCGCACAGCCCAGCACCTCTCTGCTGAAGGCAGCGGGGCCGGGTGCCCCGCAGGCCGCGTGCGCCGGCGTGCACCGGCAGCCGCTGCTCCGCGCTGCGCTGCTCCGCGCTGCGCTGCTCCGCGCTGCGCTGCTCCGCGCTGCACTGCTCTGCGCTGCTCCGCACTGCGCTGCGCTGCTCCGCACTGCGCTGCTCCGCGCTGCACTGCTCTGCGCTGCGCTGCTCCGCTCTGCGCTGCTCCGCTCTGCACTGCGCTGCTCCGCACTGCGCTGCTCCGCTCTGCACTGCGCTGCTCTGCACTGCGAGCTCGCGCTCGGCAGCCGCGGCCCGTGCGGCAGGCCCGGGCAGGGGTGTCCGTGTGGACGCCGTGTCCTCCTGCACCTTCCTGACACCTGTCTCCCTGGTCAGGATGGAGGCGCCTGCGCTCAGACTCTCCGTGTTACCTGCCCAAGAGCTGCCGTCAGCTGCTGCTGCACCCAGCGCTGCCCCTGCCAGGGGAAGGAGCCTCCTGCCTGCGTGTTCGAGCTCAAGCTTCTCGGTCTTAAATGGGTCAGAACTGCTGTCTTTCCTTCCTGTGCATCTGATCGCAGTAAATCACTGAGTGGAAGGGATCTAAGGTAGCAGCGGCCTCAATGTTTTATGTGCTTTCCCTGTTTCCTCCTATATTTAGGAGTGTTGCGTGTTTATGGTCGGGAGGCTGCGTGTGCTGGATCCCAGCCTGCGGTGCCCTTTTCTAGCAGGTGTGCAGAGCTGCTGCACGGCTGCCCACCAGCGGCAGAGGCAGAGGAACCTGGCAGATCTCCGCTTCGGGCCAGCAGATAACCCTTTGGGGCTCTTGCTTACAGAGCTCTGAAGTCAGTGTATGAAGAGTGCCACCCTGAAACTATTGCTGTGTGAATACATACAAAATACTCTGTTTAAATTGAAAACTAATGTGAATAAGCAGGAAAATATTAATAAGTAATATTATGCAACTAAGTACAATCTCTTGAGCCCTTGGGAGCATTAACAGCACGTTGCCAGCACGTAGCTCACACGCTGTTGGAAGTTAAAAATGCTGTTTTGGGCAGGAAGCAGACAGTGGTTCCCGCGTACCTGGGTAGGCGACGGTGCTGCGCTCTGCGGCGCCCCGTTAGCCGCAGCCTCCAGGTTCACCTGGCCCGTGGTCCAAGCAGGATCCCGGCTGCGCGGGGCGGCCGCGGCTCCGCGCGGTGCTTGGTGGCTGTGAACGGGCCCCGTGCGCCCCGTGTGTCCGGGCCGGGAGGGCGCCGTGCGGCCCCCATGTCCTTCCTGCTGGCACGCGCGCTCCTGTGGAGCGGTGCCCTCCAGCAGCAAACTCGGCGCTTCCCATAGCCCAAAAGGAAAGGAAAGGAAGACGCCATCCCCAAGGGAGACCGGAGAGGCCACCAGGCCTTGAACCGAGCGCCCCTAGGACCTGTGTCCCCTGAACGGGCGGCGCTTGCTGCCTGCTCCTTCCCGTGTTTGTGCTCTCCGAGCCGCGCTATCTTCCCCAGGCTGCGGGGAGGGCCGAGTGGCGCTGGAGGAGGGAGCAGTCGCGGGGAGCCCTTGCCATGGACGGGCACCGTGCGTGGAAGGGGCTGGAGCAGCCAGCTGCGCTGCGCTCGCCTGCGAGCTGCCTGTCGCAGCCCTTGCAGCGCTGCAGAGGGAGCAGCCCCTTATTGCACGGAAACCTCCTGAGCGGAGTGTCTTTGGTTTAAATACAACCAGATATCCTTTGGCCTGCGAATGTAGGGTTGGCTCGGCTGAGGCCCTTGGAGGCCTGGCCTTGCCGGCAGGCTGCACCAACAGGTCCAGCCTACGCAGCAGGAAGCCAGCGAGCTGCTCGTGAGAGGCAGCCTAGCCCGGTGTGGCCACGGGGCTGCGGGCCCCCCGAGCCACAGCAAGTCCTCGTGCAGTGAATATGCGGAGTGGAGGGAGACAGGGCCACTGCTCAGGGCCTTCCGCCACCCCTGCATTAGCTCCTTGCTCCCGCTTTGGAGCTGGGACGGGAGCCGCTCGGGAGGCCGCGGTGCCTCGGCAGCCGGGCGCGGGGGAGCAGAGGCCTCGGAGGCCCCTGGTGCTCCCGAAGGCGGGAGTTGCTCAGCTCGCACGGCGCTGCGCTCACCGCTGCCCCGCTGCTCGCTCTGCGTGCCGCGCCAGCCAGGGCTCTCGAGCCGCGCGGGGCCGGCACGGAGCACGTCCGCCCGGGCTGTGCGCTCGATTCCTGCCCCGCTTCCGGAGGGCGCCCGTGTGAGCCCAGAGCCTGCTAATAACCGTTTTGTTACATGACAGCTGCAGATCTGTTGAGGAATTTACCACGAAATGTGGTTGAGTAATAGGTGTTTTCCTTGGCCCCAAGAATAGGAAAGTATTGTCTGCCAAATGCTTAAAGTGCTGTGCATTCTTCTCCTGAATTTAATTTTAAAGAAATGAGTGATTCGGGATGAAGAGACAGGTTAAGGTATAAATTACCCTTAATAGCTCTTATTTTAATGTTAAGAACTGCAGTTTTTCTGACAGCTCTGCTCTGACTTTCCGCAGCCCTTCCGGGCCGTTGGTGCTGGACGCTGTGAGCGCCCCAGCACCGGCTGTGCCAGCGGAGCCGGAGCCAGAGCCGGAGCCGCGCGCTCCCCTCCGACGGCCACCCTGTCCTGCGGGTGCGCGCGCCGCTGCCTTCAGCTACAGCTGCTGAACCAGAAGCTTTTAAAAACTGAAGCAGAAGCTTTTAAAAACTGAGCTACTTATTTTGCTTGGCCTTACGTATTTGCAACCAACTTAGCTGTTAGAATTTGAGCCTGGTTCTAAGTAATAGCTTTCTGAAAAGCTTAGCCGTTATTTATAGACTT
The DNA here is from genome assembly GCA_013398315.1 of Nothoprocta pentlandii. Taxonomy (NCBI): domain Eukaryota; kingdom Metazoa; phylum Chordata; class Aves; order Tinamiformes; family Tinamidae; genus Nothoprocta; species Nothoprocta pentlandii. The sequence goes on from VZSG01000701.1 coordinate 36,542, forward strand.
CCGAACACCAGGAAGTTTAGTATTAGTCAGATGTATTCTGGTCATCAGGAGTTTGTGTAACTGCAATGCACAGAATTGGCCAATTACATTTCGGGTGTTGGAGCCCGTGTCCCGTGACGTGGCAAGCCCGTTGGCGAGTGCTGGGTGCGCTGCCGGGTGCCACCGAAACGCGGAGCCGTCGCGGGCCGGCACGGCCGGCAGCAGCGCCCGAACCGTGCGTGGGGGCGCGCGCGACGCCTCGAGGGGCGCTTGCCATGCGGCTCCTCGGGGTGTCAGCAGTGTTTGTCTGACTTGTGAAAATACTCAGGCAAATTGAGCACCTTTGCGCTTATAAGTATTTTGTATTTTACTGTCTTCTGGCTAGAGCACAATCTAAATTAACCGTCCGTATACGGTGTCATTTGATAGTGTGCATTTGGGGCAAGAACTGCGCTGTTAATTCTCTACCACTGAAATACTTTGGGTACAGGGATCTTCAGCTAAACACAAGGATGGTAGGGAAAAAGCCTGGAGAGTTTTCCTGTGAGTTATTGAAAATTCACCCTGGAATCAACGAGTGCTGGTGTCTGTAATGGAATGTCATCATAGGTCAAAGGAAAATCCAGTGGAGTCCGTGCAGACGTCCCGCTGCAGACGCCGCTCCCTGGCGCGGTGTGAGGGCGGCCTGGGCTGGCACGGCTGCCACCGGCCCACTGGAACAGGCTGCCCAGGGAGGCTGTGGAGGCTCCTTCTTTGGAGATCTTTAAAACACGCTTGGACGCAGCCCTGTGCCGCGTGGTCTGGGTGACCCTGCGTGAGCAGGGGGGTTGCACTAGATGACCTCTGAGGTCCCTTCCAACCTTAAGCACTCTATGATTCTGTGAGCCTGGTGCCGCCAGGAGCACCTCCGTGACGGTGCCGCCCTGGGCTGCCGTGCCCGTGGGGAGCCCTTTGGTAAAGGCACATAAGAGGGAGAGCGCGGAAACCTGTGCGGCCAGAGCCCTCGGCGCCTGTTCCCAGTGCAGAGCTGCCTGCGGGGGCGGTTTGGACTCGGAGATAAGCACTGCTGACTGCTTCTGAGGAGCCGGTTGGGGACAGTCCCTGGCACGGGGCTGGAGCTGCTTCCCCTGCTTCCTGGGGCGCCCGGGCAGCGCCGCCGCGCCGGGCCCCTCGCAGGGAGAACGGGGACCTGGGGTGCCCGGCACGCGGGGACGCCTGCTGCTGGCCAGGACGCACGGTGAACAAGAACAGGAAGCAAAGCTCTAGGGCCTGGAGCCCCCTCACCAACCTTGCCCGTTAGCTCATGTCTTCGCTCTGTGCTTTCAAGTACATCTTCACAGCAGAGCGTGAAAACATTTGGTATTGCTGCCAAATTACTGCCTGTTTACAAATATTTCTCCAAAATTACTGGCTGCACAGGACTTGAAGTTGAATTGCACAGGAAAGGAGTCGGTTTGAAGTGACTTTAAAGCACAGTTTCAGATGGGCATTTTAAATGTATTCATCAAGTTGCTTGGTAAGCAGGAGCACTGGCGTGCTATGACTTCAGAGGCTGTGGCGGGAGCAAGCCTGGCCTTCAGGTCTGCTCTTGCAGGCGCCGCCTTTGCTCGGCCTGCGAGCCTTGCTTTGCCATGAGGCTGCGGAGCGGGACCCTGTGGAGCAGGATGCTGTGGGGCCATGGAGCCGGGCACTGCGGGACCGTGGAGCGGGATGCTGCGGGGCTGTGGAGCCAGGCACCACGGGGCCGTGGAGCGGGATGCTGCGGGGCCATGGAGCGGGATGCTGCAGGGCCGTGTAGCAGGATGCGGTGGGGCCATGGAGCGGGATGCAGTGGGGCCATGGAGCTGGGCGCTGTGGGGCCGTGGAACAGGTTGCTGCGGGGCTGTGGAGCGGGATGCTGCGGGGCCGTGGAGCGGAATGCTGTGGGGCAGTGTAGCGGGATGCGGCAGAGCCGTGGAGCTGGGATGCTGCAGGGCCGTGGAGCTGGGCGCTGCAGTGGGGCCGTGGAGCGGGATGCGGCGGGGCCGTGGAGCGGGATGCTGCGGGGCCGTGGAGCGGGATGCTGCGGGGCCGTGGAGCGGGATGTGGTGGGGCTGTGGAGCGGGATGCTGCGGGGCTGTGTAGCGGGATGCAGTGGGGCTGTGTAGCGGGATGCTGCGGGGCCGTGGAGCGGGATGCTGCGGGGCTGTGTAGCGGGATGCTGCGGGGCTGTGTAGCGGGATGCAGTGGGGCTGTGTAGCGGGATGCAGTGGGGCTGTGTAGCGGGATGCGGTGGGGCCGTGGAGCAGGATGCTGCGGGGCCGTGGAGCGGGATGCTGCGGGGCCGTGGAGCGGGATGCGGTGGGGCCATGGAGCGGGATGCTGCGGGGCAGTGTAGCGGGATGCAGTGGGGCTGTGGAGAGGAATGCTGCGGGGCCGTGGAGCGGGATGCTGCTCCACGCGGTGCTGGCTCCCCTCCACGCGCACCTTGGCTCAGCTGCAGTGCCGCGGGGCAGCCTGTGTCGCACACGGGCTCACCGGCAGCTTTTGCCATTCCCGGGCCCGTGCTGCGTCTCCTGCACCCTGTCCCTGCCAGCCGCCTCCCTGTTCTTCCGCTCCCGGCCGCAGCTCAAAACGTGGGAATGCCGTCAGCATCGCGGGCTTCCAAGCGGGAACAGTTTGGAGGCTATTGGAGAAACGGCGTTAACTGCCTGCTAAGATGGGAAGCTCCTGAGTTGTTTTGATGAATATTTGGGTTCTGCTGCTGTTTCCCACAGGACACCGTGCTAATAAATAATGGGAAGCACAGAGCATTGAGCAATTTGCAGAGCAGTATTTTTTGAATTTTGAAAAAAAAATTGAAAAATCGGTATAGTGCCTTCTCTTCATGTAAACTTCAGCACTTACTCTGACTTTAATTGTTATAGTAGCAATAGCTGCATTTATGTTCCTCTAATAATGAATTCAGCATGATGTTCTGTTTATTCTTACAGTCATTCTACCACGTGTGATATTTATTTTCCACGTAGATTAAACATCTAGTAAGATGCGCACTCAAATACTGACTAGTGTTTGGCGATAACTGTTGCATAGCTGGGTTCTGAAATTTAAGTGTCGGAGAACCACAGCTGAGAGGGTCTCTGAATCTCTCTGATTTAATAGATGGATGATCTGAGTTGCTGCTATTTATTCTTCTCTGCAGAAGCCCCGGGTGCTGGCACAGACATCATTCCCATCGTGCAGGCTGTCGCCTCGCCCGCGTGCTGGAGCATCGCCTGTTCTGGCCGAGCGTTTCCCCTGGGCACGGGAGGCGGCACCGGGGCCTCGTGGGCTCTGCCGGACGGTGCCCGGGGCGGCACCTGGGGCACCCTGCGCCCCTCGGGGCGAGCGGGGAGCGCGGGCCGCGGCAGCGACGTGGGCAGCGGCACCTGCCGGGGCACCCGGTGGGTCCAAGGGGGTGGGGAAGCCGCACGTGGGGCCGGGGTGGCGCCCGGCACAACCCAGCTCGGGGCTCCCAGGCGTGGCGTGCGGAGCTGCGGCTTTCGGGAGCGTCGGCTCCTTCTCCGTGCTGCGGAGAGGCAGGGGGAGCTGAGGGCCGGCGAGGCAAGGCAGGAGGTAACGGGTCCAGGTGGCACCTGGGGCACCCGCTGTGCCCTGCGGCCTGCCAGGATGGGCCCGGGTGGCGGCCGAGGTGGCACTCGGAGCTCGGCGGGACGGAGCCGAGGAGCCGGCACTGGGATGGCTGCGAGGGGCGGCCGGAGGCACCGCCGCCGGGCGAGGCCTGCGCGGCTGGCGGGACGTGCGCCCCCGTCCCATGCCAGGCCGTTCCTGGGGGCTGCCGGAGCTCGGGCGCCCCCCACGCGGGACCCACCTGGGCCCTCGTGCACGTGCAGGGGGTCCCGGCGGCGGCAGCAAGCGGCAGTGCTCGTGTCCACATCGAACTGCTGCAGCGTGTATCGATTTGAGCTGATTCGGGCAAATAGATTAGATGTCTTAGTAGTTTGTTATAATCGCTTTGTTTCAGGAAAAATACTTTGAGTAGAAGTTCCTATTTTATCCACACTAAATAACAAATTTATATTGCGACTGCACGTGGCTGTGGAATTATGCTCCCATTAAATGTGACATCTTCTTTTGCAGTGACCCCTATGTGAAACTTTCTTTGTATGTAGCAGATGAGAACAGAGAACTCGCTCTGGTGCAGACGAAAACCATTAAAAAGGTAGGTGTATGGTTTAATCTCACAGCTTTGGAGGCCCGGGGCTGTTGGGATGCGCCTCTGGGAAGCAGGGGACACTGGCGCCTGGCGCAGACGTGCGGGAGGTGCCGCAGCACGTCTGCAGCGCGCGCTGGCAGGAGGAGCGCGTGCGTCGCGTGCACGAGGGGCAGGCGGGGAGGCGGGCGGGAGAACCCCCGCGTGGGCAGGTTACCGTGACGTGTGGCATGTTGTGCGTCACGTGCAGCGCTCACCACTCCGCTTCTCGGGGTTACGTTGTGATGAAAGACGCTTCTGAAATGAGGGGCCAAGAAACTGTATTTTAATTAGTGCTTGCTTGACTTTTAGCAAAAACAGTCTTCAAAACGATCCCGCTCAAAGTTTGATGTTTTCAAAATTGTTCCTCAATACAGGCATTTAGAAGAGGGACCCGAATGGCGAAAGATAATGCCATAAGAAAACCCCCCAAATGCACTGAAAATCCTTTCACTTGTAATGCGGAAGCTAAGCTTCCTTTAAAAAGAAATTTTGCAGAGCAGAATGGGGAGCACTGTTTTATTTGGAACACAAAATAGAAAGATCCACTCTAAAAATCAGAGCACCAGCTGTCATTTGTGTGCAAATCGATGCCAGGTCCGGGGCTGTCACGGACGCTCCGCGTGCTGAGAGACAAGCCGGGTGAGCAGCCTGTTCCCCTCCGACGGGAGTGTGAACAGCGAGGACCTGCCGAGCAGCCCCGGCGGCGGGTCGCACTCCGCGGGAAGGGGCCGCTCGCGGGCTGCACGGAGGATCACCCGCTCGCGGGCTGCACGGCCGCAGCGGTGCCTGGCTCGGGGCTGCCTCGTGGAAACGCGCCCTTCTTCCCGCGGCAACTGCCGCGTTCGCCATACCCGCTTCAGAGGAGTCCTTTTTTCTCTTATTTTTTTTTTAATTCCGGGTACTAACGCTGTGAGTTCATCTGTCAGTTCTTTAAAAGGTTATCCTGTTTCCTCAAACTGACTGCTCTGGGCTCTTAAAGCTTTGCTTCTCCTTTAGTGGTGATAACTCCTGTCTGCACACTGACTCCCGTCAGCTATTCGGCCTTTACTGTAATGTCAAGCATAATTTTCCATACCTAAATATGTTTTTTTTTTTCTCCCGTTTGAGCCTTATTACTTAGTAGCACCACTTCTTTCCTCGTTCCCTTTTTATTTATATGGTCGAAAAACCTCCTTCGTGCTTGTTTTGATATCCTGTGGAAGATCTAGCTCAGCTTGACTCTTGGCAGGTCTTTATCTCTGCGCTGCTTGCCCTTTTTAGGCTGCAGCTCTTTTTGCTGATGGGTCTTTTTCGTTGTTGTTTCTCTGCGAGCATCCTCTATGAAGCAGTTATTCATCCATTTATTTCTGGAGTCTTTCTTCACACGAGCTTTTCTCCTTCGCTGGTGTTTCTCGCTGGCGCTTCGGGAGCCGCTCTGCCCGCGTTGGGTGGGCGGCGGTGGAGGAGCCGCTGCCCGGCTGCGGGTGCTTGTCCCGGGGCTGCCTCGCGGACCGAGCGCTGCTGGGAATGAGCAGTTTTGGGAAGGCAGCTTTCCAGGCGCGCGCGTTGTGGCGGTGCGGGTGCGTGGCGCCCTTGCTCGGTGGCGCCAAGGGTGCCTCGCGCCCAGGTTCCTGGCACAGCAGCGCCCGCGCGGTGGCTCACGGGCCGGCCCGCCGTGGCCGGGCAGGGAGCCGTGTCCGTGTCCGTGCGGGCAGCGGTGCTCCGGGGCCGCCCGCCCGCGCTGCCTGCAGCGCTCGCTCCCGCCGCGGCCACGGCTCCCGCTTGGGTCCCTTCAGTGTGCTGAACCACTGCGTGCTTCGTTCTGCCCATGTTTGATTCTGGTTAGTTAAACAAAATTATGGTGCTCCTTGGACTTCTCAGAGGTTGGGAAAAATAAAGTACCTAAGCAAAGGAACCTTTTTTTATTTTTTTTTTTCCTTTTTCAATTCACATTATAAATCTGCCTTGATCTTTGTAGCCCTAAAATTGACCTTGTGGTTAAAATATGCATGAGTGTATATTTTTATAGTCTTCGTATAAGTGAACGTAGAGAATGAAATATTTTGGGGGTTGTTATTTCTATAGGTTCCTGGTGATTTAACTTTTACTCATAGAACCGTATTTATACTTGGCATCTATTCCAGGATCATCTGACTCAAATACTCTCCCACCCTGGGTTTGCTCAATAGAGAAGTTCTAAATCACGGTGACAGTAGTTTTATTTGTTGCGTTTGTTAGGACAAGCTTCTCTCTCCTCTGAGGACGTTTTTAACGATGTGCCTGCCCGTTTTGGTGCCTGCAGACTGCCAAGCCCAAGGAGACTTTAACGTGTGAAAATGTTCATTTCTTTTTACAGACTCTGAATCCAAAATGGAATGAAGAATTTTACTTTAGAGTAAGTTTCCCTTTATATGCAATGAATCATTGTTGTAAAATGTACAATTAATCATACTGTATTTCATATCATTGGGAAGAAGTTTATTTTCTTATTCCGTGTTAGTATATTTTTATAAAATATGCCCCTGTCTCCGTGTCAGTGCCCCTCAAGCCTCTGTCTGTAGCGACTGAAGAATAAGTAGAAACAGTGATGAGGTTAATAGAGAGATGGATTATTACACAACTTAGTGAGATTTTAGTGTAAGTTTTGGTCAGTGCATTTGAACAATTAACAAGTCTTTCCACTGGAGCATGCGATTTTAGCAGAGCGTGTTTGCTGTGGTTCCCAACTGCTCATGTAATGTGAAAAAATAATAAATATTTGTTTGCAAACACTGTGAAATTTAACCTATTGTGGGAAAAAGAAAGAAGTATAAAGATAGAGGAAGAAGATGGAAGAAGTAATTTCTCATGACTTTTATCGTGCTTGACAAATAGAATAAAACAAATAAAAGTATATCTTTTTCTTGTAGTTAATTTTTATCTTTTAATATTTTAAAGTGAAAATTACAGAAGAACAGCTAAAACAACATAGCAAAGTTTAAAGTAGTAGATGGACATTTCCTCAGGAAAAAAAAAAGAATATTTAAGTATCTGAAAATGGAGAAAGATGGATTGAAATAGTAATTATCAGAAGAGGCAGAATAGATTTAGGACATATAAGTGAATAGGTCAAAACCAGCATTGTTCTTTAGTTTGTGGAAATGTTTTTCCAAGGGAGTTTCCAGGGAGTTAATAACCAGCCAGCTGCAGCTTTCACTAAGGGAGGTTAGGTAAAATTTCAGTAGTTTTAAAATTTAATCTTAAACAGCTGCTCAAGAACAGGCCTTGTCTTTGTGGTGTGTTGCGAGCAGTAGCCGCGACGGTTGTTTAAGGAGGGCACCAGTTGACTATCTGGATTATATTTTTGTGGGAACTATTGAAATTGCTGTATTCTTGTTAATACACTGCTTTGGGGGTTTTAAATCGAGTTTTTAAACGTGGACAGAGTAGCTTTTAAAGGTCCCGTGAGCAGTTAATGTGAGTGTGAGTCAGTGAAATCCTCGTCACCAAATTGAGCGCTGTGTTCTGGAGCGCTCTGACCAGCGCTGGAGGAGAGGGCGGGCAGCAGTGCCCGGGGGCCGCGCGGTGGGTGCAGGGACATGGGGCGGGCAGGGGTGCCCGGGGGCCGCGCGGTGGGTGCAGGGACATGGGGCGGGCAGGGGTGCTCGTGACGCCGCGCGGTGGGTGCAGGGACATGGAGCGGGCAGCGGTGCCCGGGGGCCGCGCGGCGGGTGCAGGGACATGGGGCAGGCAGCGATCCCTGCGGCACCCACCCAGGCAGGGCGCATCCTCGTGTGCAGGGCCCAGAGCCACGGGTGTTTCCAGGGAAGGGCAGAGCGCAGCTGTTAGGCTGCTCCTGCTCACACAGACACAGACCTGGCGTGCTCTCGTGCTTGCCGTGCTCTAGCCACGCACAGCCTAGCTCTTGTTGTGGTCGTTGCAAAGTCGCTGAACCCAAAGTGATGTTTTCTTGCCTGGGTTTTTTGCAGGTGAACCCAACCAATCATCGCCTCCTCTTCGAAGTGTTTGATGAGAACAGACTGGTGAGTGCCAGCCTCGGCATGCTGCGAATCGGGGGGCTCTGGGTAACGGGCACCTCTTCAAGGTTTCTTGTGTGCCCATCTGTAAGTCAGCGTGCTGGGGAATGGGGGTGCCACACAACAGCACCCAAACACTACAGAACTAGCACCAAAATACTGCCCTGCTGGGTAGTGCCGACAGGGAGGGTCCTCGTCAGCCCCGTGTCCTTGGTGGTGCCCCCTCCCCGGACCCCTCCTGTGCCGCCCGCAGGCAGTGTCAGGCTTTGGGCTGGGTGCGAAGCTGCTGCCTCCCGCGCCGGCTGTGCCGCGGAGCTGAGCTCTGTGCTGCGCTGCGCCCCGCGTGCGGCCTGCACGGGGAGCTGGACGGGACACGCGACGCGCTCCCGGGGCCAGGCTCCTGCCCGGGGCCAGGCTCCTGCCCGGCCCTTCCCGCCTTACTGCTCGTTGCTTTCGGTACAGTTACCTAGGAAAGGTTTTCACAGGGGTGTGTGTGAAGCAAGCAACCCCGTCGCTGTGAACAGAGGAAGTGACATATTTTACAGCAGTGCTATCCTGGGAGTATGACTTTTGGCCACTTTTTTCTTCTGAAAATGCCAGTACCTCTGTGTTATTTACGGGTTAAGAAGTGAAACTTTTTACCTGAGTGCAGTGCTTTCTCTGCTGGGCATGCTGGCTTGTGAAATTAAGGATGTGGGACAGTGTGTGCTAGGGTCAGCATGCGTGTCCATGGAGGAGGAGGAGGGTCGCAATGGGCTGTCTTGACAGGACAGCACGTTGTTGTGAGAACTCGTGTGGTTTGAAGCAGGTCTCTGTTTCTTCCCTACACCCTGAATAACCAAAGCGACCGCCTTTACCCCCCTCTCCCGCAGGGAAAATGGAGATTGTTGGCTGCATGCGTGAGGCTCGGTGCGAGGGAGGCGGGTTCCCCACAGCGCCTTCCAAGGCAGAGCAGCCACAGCAGAGCTCGCTGCGCTCGCTGTCCTCACTGTGCTCACTGTACTCGCTGCATGGGAGCACACCCCGGATCCCAGAGCGCAGGGCAGCAGGCACCGCTGGTGCCGGCGTTGCCTTCAGGGCCACAAGCCGCTTGCAGCGCAGTCCCGTGGCCCCGAGAGCCCGCGTGGCTGTGGGCGCTGCGGCAGCTGTGGCCGGGCCGAGCGGGCACACACGCTGCTGGGTGCGCGGGGCGGGCGTGCGGCTGCGCAGCCGCCCGCCGGGCTCTGCCGCTCTGCCCGCGGTGCTGGCGGGCGGCCAGCTCCGCGCTGTGCTCTGCACGCCGCCTGGGACAGACAAGCGTGCAGGAGCCAGCGGCGCCTGGCCCCGCTTCCCACTCAGCTTTGCTGCCTGCGCAAACGGGAAAGGAAACTTTGTGCCCTGGCACCCTGCGTGTTTCACCGGCGCCCGTTCCAGGGAGGCTGCGCCGTGCCACGGTGCTTTGGAGGACAGCGTGGGGTAGGTCACGGGGCGCCTGCAAGGGAGACTTCGCAGGGGCGCGAGGCGGCCGCCGCGGTGCGAGGGGAGCGTGCCCGGGGTGCTCGCGCGCCGGCCCAGTCGCCCCGCACGGTGCAAGAGCTGCAGCGGCTGGCGGGGTCTCTCTGCTGTGCCTGCCTGCGCGCTGCTGGGGCGCTCACCGTGGGGCCGCCTGCACGCGGCCGCTCGCGCCTGATGGAAAAGCAGCAGCTGGGGAGGTGCCGTTCCAGGCTCCGGCGGCAGCGCAGACCCCGCCGGCCCGCGCCGGAGGGGAAGCGGCCACGTGACACCCGCCGTCCTACCCCCGCCGGGGTGCGCGGAGCCGCTCGCTCCTACCCAATCATGCCTGGAATGCCGCTCGCCACTCGGGCTATTTCTGCTATCCGTCGCTGCCCGCGCCGCAGTGCCGCCGGCTCGGCAGATGGGAGGCCGCTCCCCCCCTCAGGCTCCTCGCTGCCGCGCGGCCTCCCCACAGCCATGGCCCACCGGCTGCGCCTGCACTTCGGCGCTAGCCGCAGCAACACGGCGCCCGAGTCCGAGGTGCTGGAGCGGGACAGGGAGGACGACTTCTTCACGGCCTTCCACACGCTGCCGCGGCGCAGCGGCCCCCACGCGCTGTCGCGGCGCAGCGGCGGCGGCGACGAGGACCTGCAGGAGGCGAGCTCCCTCAAGCGCAGCACGTCCATGTTCATCCCGCCGCTGCAGGCGGGCCCGGAGGCGCGTCCCACCAGGAGCTCCTCGGTGCACATCTCGCTGCAGCGCGCCGACGCGGCCGGCACCCCCGCGGACGCGGCCCCGGAGCGCCGCTCGCCGCCGAGC
>VZSG01000701.1:82135-99302 GCA_013398315.1 Nothoprocta pentlandii
TGAAATCCTGAATTTCAATCCATGTTTAGGGGTTTGTGCTGGAATATTGCATGGTGCTTTCCTTGCCCTGCCTTTCACTAGATTAAGGGTGCTGTAAATCTGTCCGTGGTGTTTGCTCCGGGCTCTGCAGCTCGGGCACGTGCCTGCCTGCAGGGAGGCACCTCCTCATCTGGATCATACCCCCAACATGGGTTCTTCACATGTAAGCTCTTTGACACAAATCAGAATTTTAACCTAGTTCTGCTCTGGGTTCATAAATCTTTTCGAGTCGCTAACTACTAATATTGCTTTAAAAATATTGTTTTGTTTTCTTGTGCCGTTGCCTTTAATGATCACTGTTTTCTCAAGTTGAGCACTAGTGGTGCTGTAGGTAAATGGTGCCACGCTCTGTTATGTGTTTATTTACTTTGTTCTAAATCTTTCTAGCTAGTCTAGACTTATGCCATTTTTATCTAAAGAAAAAAGTATTTAATATTTAATTTATGTGTTCAACCTAGAAACACGGATGCAAACTTCCTTTCCCTTCAGCTGCCTCCTGCAAGCACACACTATTTATTGTAGAACTGATAGACTGGGAAGACAATTTGGCTGCTGCCGCGTTGCCCTGTGCGGACTGAACCTCTACCTGTTCTGTTCTGCTGAAAATATAAGAAATGCTAGAGAAAATAATAAGTAATTTACTGTTTTTTTTTCTCCACCTTTTTTAGTCAGAAAAAGGGGTTGCAGTGAAATGGAATGTTTTGAAGAGACCATACAGTTACCCTGTTACTTCATTGTCAGCTATTCCAGGGGATGTCTAAAGCCCGTGTTCTCCCGGGTGGAGTGCCACAGTGTGCGTGAGCCAGGGCGCCTGGCTTGGGGGGACCTGCCCCTGCTCCGCAGCGTGTTCCGAAGGCTGCGATTCCGAAGGAGCGGAAGCGGCCGGAGCGGGAGTGTCCCCGGCGCCGTCCTCCCCGCGCGGCGCCTGGGGGCCGCGGGACACGCGGCCGAGTGGAGCTCTCCTCGCTCGGCCAGGGAGCAGCCCGGGCAGCGCTGCGGGGTTCGGCCCAGATGCTCCCTGGCTTTTCCTGCCTTTCCTGACTCTCGGAGCTCTCGGGTTATGTTAAACAGGCTCCCGACCACCTGACAGCTCCTTGGCTTGCTGGGCTCCCGGTCCCCTCACCTCCCTTGCGCGGGGCATGGCCGGCAGCAGGTTCCCGGTGCCGTGCGGGACGCTGCGGCTGCTGGCTGCACATCAGCAGCTAGCGCATTAGGCGGCATGTTCCGCTGCGCTCGGCGGGTCTCTGCGTGCTCGGGGTCGGGCAGCAGTGCCCCGGTGTCACGGTGATGTCCGTGTTGGTGCTAAATGGTGCGACTGCGGGCAGGAAGGACCAGCGTGGAGAGTATTGGACTTGTCGGACTGCTCCGAGCAGACAGAGAGGGGTGGAGGAGTTCGTGCCTTAGGACTGGTTTCCATGACATAGATAAGCTGGATAGTTGGCAGATTTGTGCTTTTTGACAGACAGGAAGACAGGCTTCTACACTGGGCTGTAGAAAGACTGTGGTAGCGGTAGGGACAGGCATCATGGCCTCGTCAGTAGATAAAAAAAAAAAGAAAGTTGATAAGTATGGTTGGTAACTACCATTACCAGTGGTTTAATAAATACCTTATGAAAGGAAGCAAATAGGGAAAACCTTGATGGTGTTGAAGTACATCTCGAGGGTGTGCTGCTTTCCAAGGACCATCTAACTGAGGTGAGTGAGGGATCCCGCTATGGAGGAGCTCCATAAGATCATGAGTGAGGGATCCCAGCACAGAGGAGCCCCAGGTGTGTTGTGCTGAGGAAAGGCCGAGCACGTGACGTGAAGACCTGATCTACAAAGCAGCTTGGGGCTTAGGGTTTGCAGGCTGTGCTGCTGCTGAGAGGGTGACCTGCCCTTCGCTTGTCAAGCTTATCATAAGAACAATAAAGATGGGATGGGGAAGTCTTCATTGATGTGTGCCATCTGGACACAAATCAAGGTTTTGTAAGCTCAGTGTATTCACGTGCTCCGAGGAAAGCTCCCCTGTCTGCAGTGAGGCTCCTCTGCAGAAACTGGCTCTGCAGACACAGTGCCCACAGCCAGGGCTGGAGGAGCTACGGGACGGAGCCCTGTGTTACGTGCTCCTCATTGCTTTGGTCTTGATCGCCATGGGAGGATCACGATGCAAACGCCTACTCTGTTAGAAGCAGGTTACTGAATCACTTCAAGCAAATGTGGAGGTATGAACAGCACTTAGCCATGTATTAGTGTAACATGCAGGAGACCAGACGAGCCTGCACACCAGCACTTTTTAAGTTTAGTGAGGAGGATACTCTTGGAATAGATGTAATAATGAACGAAATGGGGAAATGTAATATGTGATAAGCAGGGAAAATGTTAATGTGTCTTGTGAGGTCCCTTCTCTGGAAGATTTGACTGCAAGATAAGAAAATAGGGGTTCTTGGCATGGATTTTTTTTAATTGAACTTCATTACTGTGCTAATTTTTGAGGTTACGGCAGGAAAAGGCGGTAACTTTGAAGGCAATTAGTAAATTAAAATAGCGATGATCAGAAATTTGATAAATGGAAATGGAAGACAAATGCCAGGGCAGGTACAAGGCACAAGGTGCAAGGCTCCAAGGATCTTACCCTTGTATGGATTGCCCATACTTTCTCCATTTTTTACTTAAAATTTGCCAAATTTAAACACGGTTTATTAGGAATGCATAACATGATTATGCATAATTAGTTCTTGCTTTTGCTAGTTTCTGGTAATTTGCCTATTTAGGTGTGCTCAGAACGAGGGCAGTTTTGCGCTGCGGAAGGCTGCAGTGCAGAGCCTCGTGACGGCGGCACTGCAGGTTTGCACCTTGCTCCAGTTTATGTTGTCCCACTTCTGCTTAGCGAACACAACTGTGGAGGAAAATCCACCGCGGTTCTTTCCCTAGCTGACTTTACCTTTCTTCATAATATGTTTTTCATTTTTGTATGGAATTTATTTTCCTTGCAAGCTAGGGTCTGCAACATTTGCACTTTATGTCAAATGCAGTTCTAACATCCATAGTTTGCTGAACTTGGAAGTTAAAGCAATCCTTGAGAAAGCTAATGTCTCTAGATAACAGCTTTGTCTGAAAATAACAGTAATTAGGAATATTTGTTTATTAGTCAGGAGCTTAATGTCTAAATAATAAGCTGGCGGTCTGTACCACCGATTCCTTTGCAGAGGTGCTGGGTCTTTGCCAGCGTTAAGGGAGACACGTGTCAAACGCTCTACAGGCAGTGCGCGTTGCCGGGGGTTCCAGGAGTCGCTAGGAAGGAATCTCTGCGATACCCATCTGTGAGTGCTGCAGCTGCGGGCGGCGTGGTGCAGTGTAGTGCAGCGTGGTGCGGTGCAGCACAGTGCAGTGTGGTGCAGCATGATGCGGTGCAGTGCGGTGCAGCACGGTGCAGTGTAGTGCAGCGTGGTGCGGTGCAGCACAGTGCAGTGTGGTGCAGCGTGATGCGGTGCAGCACGGTGCAGCACGGTGCAGCATGGTGCAGTGTGGTGCAGCACGGTGCAGCAAGGTGCAGTGCGGTGCAGCACGGTGCAGTGTGGTGCAGCGCGGGGTGGTACGGTGCAACACGGGCGTCCTGCACGACGCTGCAGGCCCTGCCCCGGGACCCTCGCAGCGGTCGCCTGCTTGCGGCGCGCTCGCACAAAATCTGGATTTTCTTATTAAAGCTAATGCCCAGCTATGACAACCATGTAAACTTGGCGCGCGGGCGGCACTCGGCGCTTCCTGGAATCCGGCGCGTGGGGCGGCTATAAATAAGCGGCAGGTTGTTTGGGAGCCGCGGGGCTGATATCCCGTATCGTAAACAGCAAGGGGTGGGAGGCGCTTTTCCCTGGACACACGGCTGCATTTTGATGACTGCCATATATATTTTATTTTGAAAATCAGTGTCATAGCAGGTGAATGAATAGCACGTGTAGAGCTGGCACAGTGAATGGCGCTGAGTGAATCTTTAATTGTGGCATCCCGTGTCCATCACCAAAGCTTCCTTCCTTTGGGAATGTCATTTTTGACAGATTGCAGCAGCCTACGAGAACATGCTGGAATTTGTGGTGCTTAGGGAAGACACGCAAACGATGGGTAAATTGTAAGCAAGCCGAATGAATTGTGAAGGTAAAGAGGTTGCTTATGCCTGCGAGCGTGGCGGTAGAGACGCTGTGACGTGTTAGTGCTGAGCGAACACGGTGGAAAGCAGGCGCTGCGCTCCTGTGGCGTGCGCGCTCCTCATGGCTGCCCCTGGCCGTGCCGACCGGCCCGTGCTCCCCCGGGATCGGCGGTATGGAATCGGCCTGCCTCTTAATGTGGGCCTGTGTTATACGTACATGTATGTATAAACACCTACAGAGGAGTGCTGTTGCAGGTGAGCCAGTATGAGCCTGCACAATGAGCAGACCGGCTTACATCTAACGGAATTATGATTATATGTAATAATCATATGCTATACCTATACACTAATGCATTATATGTTAATATGGAATAATTAGAATGATATATATTATATCTACCACCATAGATACGGTATCTACTAGAAATAGGTAGGGGGTGGGAAGAAGCAGGAGGGCTCTCCCGGGTGCGCCGGCTCTGCCCTTTCTCTGGTTTTGGTCTGGGCTCCTGTGGGTGCCGCTCGCTGGCAGCGCTCAAGCTGGTCCCGAGCAGGGCAGGGCAGGCAGCGGGTGACTTTTTGCCTTGATCTGAAGCGGGCTGTGTTGCAGCTTCTCCATACCGTTGAGCTGCAAAGAAGGGCTGGCGCCGAGGCCGGGGCCGGCTCCGCCTGGGGGCAGCCCTGCACGGAGCCGGCCCCAGGTGTCTGTGTGGCCGGGATGCCCTCTGGGCGGCTCGTGGGCAGCTCTGTGCCTCGGGTCGGCTGGCACGGCAGTGCCCCCGGTCGCGGGCAGCGGTGCCCGGGCACCCACGGGCGCCCTCGTGCCGGGTGCACCCTGCGCCGCGGCCCGTGTCCCGTCCCGCTGGGCCGCGCGGCCCTTGTTGAGGCCGGCCGGTCCTGCGCCTCGCCGAGACTGGTCCCGAGACGCGAGCGGGCAGCTGCGGGTGCGGGCGGCTGGCCCCCGGCCCCCCTGGTTCCTCGCACCGCTGCCACGCGGAGCACGTGTTGTTGCCTTTGGCGCAGGCAAGGCAAACAAAAACTGTGGATTTCAGTCTTAAATTTTGGAATTGGAGCTGTTCTGTCATCACTCGTGTTGGAAACCGTTAATAATGGAGCGGTGACGTGCGAGCTCTGTGCCGGAAGCCTGGAGCTGCATTGTTTTGGCACCTCTCGGCTGCCAAAAGTGTGACTCATTAATTTTTTTATTGGCTGTAGAATTGACCTGAGAAATTACTTTTTGGAATGTCTAACGGTGCTCGGTCAGCAGCTCGGTCGGAGCGCCGAGCGCGCGGGCCAGTGTGCGCCTCGTGCCTCGCACCCTGCACCC
The DNA here is from genome assembly GCA_013398315.1 of Nothoprocta pentlandii. Lineage (NCBI taxonomy): Eukaryota > Metazoa > Chordata > Aves > Tinamiformes > Tinamidae > Nothoprocta > Nothoprocta pentlandii. The sequence continues at coordinate 87,622 of VZSG01000701.1, forward strand.
CGCAGACACCCCGGTGCTGCTCGAGGTGCTGCACCCGCAGTGGGAACGCGTCCTCCGTCCGAACACAGAGTCTTCACGAGGTTCTGCACACAAAGTGCTTCCGTGGCTTGTCTTGGTTCGGCGGCTGTCAGCTTTGGCAGCTCCCTGCAGGCTCTGACTGCTTGGTCCTCTGAGGGGTCTAGTGCTCGACGTTATCACAGGAGCACAGAACCATGTTACCTGCCCAAACGGGTTCATCACTGGCTCCTTCCTGCAGATAAGCACGTACCTGGGGTTCACCTTGACGGACCAGATGCACCTAGTGACTCTTTCTGGGTCATTATTTTATTTTTAACTCTAATATTTGTTTCTGCCTAGTGAAGTTTTTGTTTGGAGGGATTATATCTGCAGTTTGTGCAGTTCTGTTTTGCCTGGGCTTTTTCCTGCTCCCAGGAACATCACCAGGTTTATACGGGAGTTCTGTTAGGGACCTCTCGGTTGCATGGTGGGTGGTAGTTCCAGTTCATCTTTCAGATACCTGTGCACACGGTAGTTCACGGAAGAATGGATTTTTACTTGATGCATTGAATTACGCAGAGCTGTCAGACAAACACGAAGGGAAGCACTTCAGTGTTTAACAAACACGCTGCGGGCTGCGAAACTGCCGGCAGCGAGCGGAAAGCGCTCACTGAGTGAAGCGGAGATTGTGTGCTGTGCTGCACATGATTTGAGTTGAAAAGGGTAGAAACCAGCTATTGCAAGATAGCAATCTGGTTATTGCTGAAATAATGATCCCGAGCCATATTTGTTCTTGCTTCATTGTAGCTGGATTGCTCCTTATCTCTTTTATTTTTGCCCTCGCTGCTTTAAAGGTGACCGTAGAGGTAAAATGACTCTTCTTTCTGCTTTTCCCCCCACAACAGACTAGAGACGACTTCCTGGGCCAGGTGGATGTGCCGCTCAGTCACCTCCCGGTAAGCCCCACGCCGGGCCGGCGCCGCGGGCGGCTGCAGCCGCAGGGCGCAGCGAGCGCCGCGCAAGCAGCGCACGGCAGGGACCTGGCGCTCCTTTTATGGCAACAAAAACCCCAAAGGACACTGTCTTTTCACAAAGTTCTTTACTTTTTAAATGCATATATCTATATATCACCTGTTTTATACTTCTCATAAGTAATTTCTGCTATTTGATGGTATATTATTATATTTATAATATTATATTGCTAACTACTTAGAGTTCTGTTTTCCATTAGCATTTAGTAAATGTCGCAGATGTTCAGCATCTTTATGGCGTGTGAGAAGTGGGAGAGTTGGTTTTGTGCTGGGATGTGTGAACGTGGTAATTGTGGAAGATACTTCAAATGTTTACATGGAAATAGAAGCATCAGTTTTAGCAGGAATGTTTTATTTTTTCCCTAATTTGTCCTCTTGCTGTTGATGGACGTTATTGTGGGAATGGCTTTATAGCGGCTTTCGCTTTGCCATGGGTGTTTGGACGCGCTGTCCTTGTTGGCTCACACGGGGCGGTGGGTGACGAGTTCTGGGGGAGAAACCTCCTTCCATGGCCATGATGTGAGGTGTAGGGTTATTTTATCACCATGCATGTGTGTGTTTCTGTTTGTATGTAGGTATGCATGCACATGTGTATACATTGTTTCTCAAAATAGCACGTACATAACAGTTCCTAAAAGCTTCAATTTTAAGCTGTACGTGAGCTGCTGACATTATGCTCCACACTGCAAAGCCACGAGAGCCTTCGTAGCGCGTGTGGAGTTTGCCAGCCCAGGATGTTTAACAACAGAATGATAGAAATCCTAAAGCTTCCTACTGTTTTTACATAGAAAAGCCAACTTTGTAGAAAGGCTACAATACTTGAGAGTCACATTCACTGTTGATATGCTTAAAATTTAACTTATGAGCTATTTGAGCACTTCCTCCAGCATTTCACTGGGAATGGGGTCTTGTGCCTCGCCAGAGTTGTGGGCAGGGTGTTTAATTTGCCATTTTGCTACTGCCTGCAGACTGAAGACCCAACCATGGAAAGGCCGTACACGTTTAAGGATTTCCTCCTCCGACCAAGAAGGTGAGGGGCTTTGTAGCTAGACACACTTCCTGCGTGCAGGTTGCCGTCTGCAGCTAGTGACTGTCCTCCTTGCCTTGCAGCCACAAGTCGCGCGTGAAGGGTTTCTTGAGGCTCAAGATGGCTTATATGCCCAAGAACGGTGGCCAAGAGGAAGACAGCAGCGACCAGAGGGAGGAGTCTGAGGTAGGGCCTGAATCGGGACCCTGCTGCTCTCTCGCATCAACGGGATACGGGAGCAGTTGTACGTTGACAGGTCCAGCACACTGAGAGAAGTGTGCATACAAAATACTTCTGTGATATCTATCTATCTATCTATATATATATATGTACACACACACACACACAGAGATGTATATGAAAATTACAGGTAATTACACACACAGTAGAAGTATCTAAATCTAGCATTTGTATAAATTAAGAAGCTGCTAAATGTAAGCTGAAATGTCTTGGGTACTTAAGATATCAGGAATGTAAAAGGTTCCAGTATATTTTTTATAAGGATTTAATAAACAGATACTTTTATGTATAAAATATATCTCGTAATTGATAAATGTTAGGAAGTCAGAGTTTCTCTTCCAGAAACTCATTTTCAGCAGCCTGAGTGCCGTGCTGCTCTCCTGGCATAGGAGTTGCTCTCTTTCCGTATAATATTGAGTGTTTTGGAGTAAGAAGTGCATTTTTATGACTTCCATAAGATAGTGATAAAATGCTTTTAACCGCTTAGATCTGTGATTTAATTTTGAGGAATGGGGGAAGGGGATATTCTCCCTTCTAACTGAATTGCAGTGGGCAGTGGGAACGCCAGGAGAAATTCTGGCCTGTGCAGAGTGAGGCAGGGGAAGGAACACCACATTTATCAGGTGTTGCCAGCTGGCTTCCAGGGTGGCAGTTTGCACAGGCCACCACTCGCACTTGGCCAAGTAGGTTTGGGCATCGCTGTGTGAGGGATGGATGGGATTTTAGGGGGTTTTTCTGTCGTTGAAATGAGGCACGCCGTCAGTGACTGTTTTTGCCTGAACACTTCGCTTTGGAAAATTTCAGAGCCTGGACCTATGTGCTGATATAAGTAGCAATGATGCAACTTGTCCAACTTTAATTATTTTTCTTCTTCCCATTTGCAAGCATGGATGGGATGTGGTGGATTCCAATGACAGTGCATCTCAGCGTCAGGAGGAGCTACCACCTCCTCCGCTGCCTCCCGGGTGGGAGGAAAAGGTGGACAACCTGGGGCGGACCTACTACGTCAACCACAACAACAGGACTACTCAGTGGCATCGACCGAGTTTAATGTAAGTGACCAAGTTTAATGTAATGTGGTAGTTAGTGGGGTGTGCCAATAAGGGTAGTGGTTTTTTCAGACCAGCATTACTGCTTGGAATTTAGAACTTCAAGGTTTATCAACCCATGAATCCTGGACTTCACTAATTGGAGGGGAGGCTAGAAGCAATATTGTTAAGTGTTAAAAAATCAAAATAAAACTTATTTATTAATTCCACTTTGTGCAAAGTTTGCACAAATTCTGCTCAAGTCACTAGGCATCTTTCTCTCTTGATGATGGCATCAGACCCATGGAGTGACCTCATCTTGGTGCTGAGTGGCTTTTGAGTGTTCCCAGCAATTTCAGCTTTTTCTGACCTAATTTAATCTTTGGTAGAAAGAGAACAATGAGAAAATTCTTATTAAATGTATGACTTGATAACCCTGCTTTAGACACTGCCCTTAACAGGCTCCTCCTGGCCTTGGAGCGGGACTCTTACATGCGAGTACTGCGTGGGCTGCTGCGGTTGTGCGTAGGAGTTAGCCGTAGGCTGTGCATAACTGACACGAAATGAGATTTGAGGCCCCTTCCCCTGCACTGTGGCTGCTTGGAAAAATACCAGGAAGTTGAAATGTTTAGGGTTCTTATTTCTTTAAACTCTGCCCTCGCATTCAGCTTTATGAAAACAGAGATTGTTTTTAATTCTTCCTTAATCTCCCTGGCAAAGGTCGTGTTTATGAAAACAGGGAGCGCAGCAGCGAGGCCCCTGTCTGTGTCCCTGCTCGTGCGCGTCCGGCCGCGCTCTGCGGGCCTCGGTGAGGGCCTCCCGTCCCCCGGGACACCTGCAGGCCCCGGCACCGGGACAGTTTTGGGGACAGCCCAGAAAGCAGCAGTTCTCCTTTGAATTGTTTTTCTCCAAAACGTTTAGCTAGTATTTATCAACTAATTCTTAACACTTTTCTTGACTATTCATCAGCAATCACATTATGCAAACCTGCTCTGTTTTTAAGACAGTTTGCTCTTTTTCTTTGATTTGATTATTCTGAGCTGGAACTTAATGATTAATTTTTTTTTTCTGTAGGTTTTGAACAATTAAAAAACATCATACAAGGAGCTAGTTACTAAGTGATGTGAATCTTGTCAAATAAACTTGAATTTATTATCATTATGATTGGTAAACATAAATAACTATACAATTAGTTCTTATAAATAACTTTGTCTTAAAAATTCCAAAAGAAATTAAAAAGTTTAAAAACTTAGTCTTATAAATTAAAAATGTTATTGTGAATTACTTGGTTTAGCCCAGTGGGGTAATCTGGTTCTGGATTGAGAAATGTCTGACTGACAGATCTCAAAAAGTAATCCCCAGTGCTGGAAAGCACCGTCCCATGGGAGCGCAGAGCGGAGGCCCCAGGGCTGCTAAGCCAGTACTGTATTCGCCTGGGTGATTTGGAAACCAGGGCACAGTTGCTGCTCATTAACTTTGTCACCTCAGCCTTTGTTCCCTTGCAGTCACGACAGGGAGCCTTTCCAGAAAATCTGGGGATGGTGCTGTCTGGCTTGCTTCCTATGGGTTTGTGAGACAGAGGAGGGAGCGTGTCGTGAGGCTGGTGAAGGACACACACCTGCTCCCACCTGCAGACGGGCCATGCCGACAGCGAGTCGGTCACCAGCGCTGCCTGCTTTGCGGTCCCTGCGTGCAGGAGACGCGGGTGCCCTGCAGCACCGCCCCTGTAGGGCATTTCCCTGAGCGCGTGGTGTCCCGAGGCTGCAGTCGCCAGCCCAAGGGAGCCGAGCGCGGTGCTGCCGTTGCTGCCGTGTGCTCCACACCAAGGATTACTGGGAGAAGGGCGCAGGCCGGCCCGCGCCTCGGGAAGTGGCACCGCTCAGGGACCTGGGCAGTTCCCCATCCAACCGTTGCTGCTGCGGGCTGAGCTAGCGCGTGGGTCCAGCCAGGTGCTCAGTTTTTAATATAACTTTGGTTGTTTTCTTGTTCTCCCCGCCGTGCAGCGACGTGGGCTCCGAGTCGGATAACACCATCAGGCAGATCAACCAGGAGGCGGCGCACAGGCGGTTCCGCTCGCGCAGACACATCAGCGAGGACCTGGAGCCAGAGCCCATGGAGAGCGGCGACGTCCCTGAAGTACGTCATGGGGCCAGCCTCACACCTAACGCCACGCTCGTCTCTCGCATTTCTCAGCTGCTTGCTCTAAGTGCGGAGTAGTTCATACCCAGTTATGGTGGGAATTGCCTAAAGAAGATACCATCACAGAATAAAAGTCCCAGAGAGAGCCCTGTATTCAGTCTCACCTGCATTTGTGGATGGCTGATGTTCTATGCACAGTGCTGAACACACGGCAAACGCAGGGACCAATACTTAGAGTTCCAGGCATTGCTTGTTGCAAATGGGTTGATGGAAACGCTTTCAATAGTCTGGTTTGAAAAACTGCGGAAGAAAGCTCCAGGACTGGGAAAAGTGGGGAACTGGAAGCAGGGTTTTTTTGTGATAATGCAAGTTAATATTATCAGGTGATTGGAACTGCCATTTATTTCATTTTTCTTTAATTTCTTGAATTAGTGGGAGAATTTTTTTTCACTTCTTTAAGAATTCTAAGATATTACTTCTCAATGCCATTGTATACTTTTCAGTTAGACTAAAAGAAGGTTATTGAATATTTGTTGGCTTAAGTGAGCTTCTTGTTCAAAAATAATAGCATTTAATCTTAATATTTTATTAATCAGAGGCAATTTGTCAACATTATCTTTGGTTCACTAAATATTATTCAGAGCAAAATGGATTGCTGAGACTTATTGCACTCATCAGCTACTAATAACTGATTTTTAAATACTTATGAAATTTTATTAGACATTTTATTTTGAATTGAAAATTACATTTTGAACACAATTTCAAATAGCACATATATATATATAATGGCAGCTAATTTTTGCTTAAACTTTAGTTAATATTTCATCAGCATTTTGTCTGTTGAATTGTAAAGCATTGTTTAATCTCCACACGAAGACCACTTGAAGGCAGCATGAAACCCTTCTTATTTAATCCCACAATGCTTCCTACAGAGAACAGGGCTTGTTTGCGTTTTAGGGACCGCTTTATTTCATTTAATACTAAGCCCACCAGTAGACCTGAAAGCAGCATCAGGATGCCTGCCTGTTTCCCTATCCCATGTGATAGCAAGCCCCTCTGCGGCTCTTGGTAACTCCTTATGCCACAGAAATAGGTGAAACGCCTGTTTGTGATACAGTGAGGTCTGGAGACACGCTCCAAAGACACTCAGCTTGTCTTCTAAAGTGCTAAACAGGGTTTTTTTCCTCTCTTTTGCCAGCCATGGGAAACCATTTCAGAGGAGGCAAGTGCAAGTGGAGATGCCCTCAGCTTGTCCCTTCCTCCACCTCCGTCGTCCCCAGTGTCCCGAACCAGCCCTCAAGAGCTGTCCGAGGAGCTGACCCGCAGGCTCCAGGTCACTCCTGACTCCAATGGGGAACAACTCAGCTCTTTGATTGTACGTGATGTGCTCTACTTCATCTGTGCAGTCCTCTGTTACTGTGATCTCTTAGTTTGACCTAGTCTAATTTGTTTACATGTGCAAGTTAAATGTGTCTTCAAAAATGCATCTGAAATTTACCGTAGAACAAACTGCCTTAAGGAACAGTCACAGCTCCTCAGTTCGGGTTTAGTGTTTTCTTCTATGTGAGTTTGGCTTCAGAGTTTGCTCCGGTTATACCCAGGGAGTATGGGGATACCGTATATGTGTAGGGAAACAAAATAGGTCATGCAATGCTAGGGAATATCAAGCTAGGACTGTCCCAAAGGAGAGAGGAAGAAGTGCTAGTGCTGACCCTTTTCCAGAAAGAACCTTTACGGTAGATGTCTTGCAATGATCTGGAGGTCAGGTAGCGGCTACCTCAGCAAGTTACAGCGCTGGAGGCCCAGCTGCTGCGTAAGAGACGTTTGTGCTTTACAGATACCTGCAGGTTTCTGTAGGCCTTCGCGGGGAGGGCAAGCAGCTCATCAAGTAGGAGCAGTGGCAAGGTCAGCACCTACATTGTTTTTTACACTGAAAGTAAAAGATAAATGGTATATCTACAAAATAATCTTAAATTTATTATATTATTTAATTTTTGATAATTAAAATAATTCAATTCTGTACAAACTAGCTGTTTTATGAACCATTAACATATTGGTGCCATAAATATTACAATCAGACCAAAATTGCAAAGTGCCTGTTTCAACCCATGGCACTTTGCACATGAAACAAAACCTCAGTATTTCTATATAAGATAAAAAAATATATATAAAAAGCAAGTTTCTCAGGTTCTTCACCAAAAACTGATTCAGCAGCAGTGCAAATAGTGCCAGGGGAAGTTGACAGTTTGCCCAAGGTCACCTTCACACAGAAGCTCCTGCGGTCTCTGATCCTCTGTAGTGACTGCCGGGTGGATCTGAGATTGTCTGAGCTCTCACTCAAGTACGGAGCCTTCTGACGGTGCGTGCTGATCTGAAACAGGGGGTTTCAGCTGTGTGAAATGTGGCCAATACAAGGTTAAAAGGCTGTTCTGGAGAGGCTGGTGGTTAATGCAAGCAAGGGAAAAGGCGGTTTGAAAGAAAAGGCTTTTTAAATGCTGATTTTTTTTTCTCCATTTTATGGGATTTCTCATGAAAGTACAAAAAGTGATTGTTCAAGCCGTGCCTTATGTCTTGAGAAACGGGTACCCTCCATGGGGATGTTTCAGAATTGCACAGTGACACGATCACCTAATTGTTGGGGTTTTAAGGGATCTCTGTAGATAACCTGGTCCAACTCCACTTGAGCAAGGTCAACCAGAGCAGGTTGCCCAGGTTGGATATGGTCCAAGGATGGAGACACCACAGTCTCTCTAGGCAGCTGTTCCAGTCCACCAGCTGTTCCACCCTTCCGAGATGGAGTGTGGAGAACCTATGCTTTTAATTGCTTCCCACTTTCTATATTAATATTAAGACTAAAAAAAAAGCAACTGAAATTCATATATGTTTTGTGACAGTGTAACTTAAAAGACATCTTTTTTTTTTTCTTTCAGCAAAGAGATCCTTCCTCAAGACTGAGATCTTGCAGTGTAACAGACACAGTTGCTGAACAGTCTCAGTTATCCTTGGTAAAACAAAGCTAAATTTTATTTCTTGTTTTGGTTTGAATGCTTTCTGGCTCTGGATTACATCATCTCCTTTGCCTTTCAATTCAGATCTGGATCAGTTACTAGTATGGGCATTTGGCTGTGGCAAGTTGTAGTGTATACCAAATTAATATCGTCATGATGAGCGAGTGAAATGGTGAAGTGTGTAAGAGAAAAAGCGAGGAGGCTGCGGGCGCCTCTCGTGTGTCTGCCCTCGCTGTCCCGCACGGAGAGGTTGTCTGCCCAGGCCGTCAGGAGGGCAGTGCCCGCGGCCTGGAGCAGCAGCACCCTGCGGGGTCTGCGGTGCAGTCTGGCCGCGGGCATGCGGAGACAGCGGCTGCGCCCGGAGCCCGTGCAACCTCGGGCACCTAGCTTTGTGCCCCGTAAACCGTGGTTTTGGAATATATGAGCCTGCACATGAGAAGTAATAATGTTAGACTGCTGTAGGTAGTCTTAGGAGGAGGCACCCCCAAGTGTGAACAGAATTATACATGTGACATAAGGAAATTAAGAACTTTAAAAATGGATTTGTGTTTTACCTGTCACGCTATAACAGTCCCGATTGTGATAGCCCCTGTACAACAGAACTCCGTGACATGCCATCTGTTGTACTTGTACGCTCTGAGTGGTTGAAGCAAGCGGCTTTTCTTCTCCAAATTCATTTAAGTTAGAAGTTCATGTAGATCCCTTAAATATATTCAGGGAAGGTGCTAACATGTTTTTCACAAATGTAGCAGTCTTGCAGCGTGACGATGCACCTCTCCACTCTAAGGGGGTAGCAGGTTCTACGCTTTTTTTCCTTCCCAAGATCTGCTTTTGAGTGAGGTTAGTGAGGGTGTTTCAAAACAATTTGATAAAACAAATGGTATATTTTTTGGAAAAACTTATTCTACAATTTTTTTTGAATTTTTTTGTTAGAAATATGTTGTGTATTAAACCACAAATAAAAAAATATTATGCAATTTGCTGTGGAAATACTAAGCAGAACATACTAGTAAGTTCATGACTAAAGCTGATGTCTCTCCTTCACTTGCTGTCTGCTGGTGCTGTTACAGCAACGATGCTGCTTTTCTCTTTGGGCTGGTTTTCATGTATTTTAGAAGTTATTTAGTATATTTAGATTTACTAGTTTGCAGATACTGTTGATCAAGGTAGTGCTTCTAAAGTATTATCCATCTCTGCTTTTCTGGGTAAAAATGCTGTGGTTTCCATCACAATTGCTCCAAATCTGTCTTCTCTCTCTAGCAGAAGTTGCCTTCTCTTGCAGTCTGTTCCAGGGCTGTTCTTCTTCTTTATTTAAAACTGGGTTTCTTTACCTAATGTGATCACATTGGGCTTACTTGGGATGTCTTTTTCAGCTGATTATTGTAGAAACTTTATTTCATTAGCAAATGTTGAAATCAGCAGAATTTAAAGCATTTCCCTAATACCAGAATGTTACCTAATCTCACTAATTTTTAATCCTTACTGAGCTAATAATACTTTATATTCTAGCAACTTCACTCTGCTTTCTTTCTAAACAAATTGCTACTCTTGACCTTCTTAATCTTCATCGAAATTTTGAAATATTATTTGAAATCTTCGATTTTTTTGACTTTTTCTCTGTACTCATTGATGACCAGAATTTGTCCATATTGTTTATCAGTGAGAACATGCAAAATATGTTCGTGCCTCAGAACAACTTTAACCGTATTACACACCGAGTGAACGTTCTCAATATCAGAAGTAGTGAATATATAAAATTGGATACCGGAACTCTTTGAATTAGTTCCCTCCATGTTTTGTGTGTGGAGTTCTGACTGGGTCATCACTGATCGATAACTTCGGGTTTTTTTGCTGTTATTTTTGCGCTATTTCAGTCTAATTGCTCTCCGTTAACAAACTTGAAGGTATCTATGATTCTTTCTTCCTAAAGATATGAGAATAGTCTGTGATCTTCATCACTAAATATACTTATCTGTAACATTAATTATCATTTAACAGCAGAGTGGTCCATCTAGGAGAGCTCGTTCTTCAACTGTCACAGGTGGTGAGGAAGCAACGGTAATAATCCTCTTTATCAACCACTATCTGTAAAATGCGGGTTGGCTTTAGGTCTTGTACAGCAATACACAATTTTTCGCAAAGCTGAAGTATGTTGGATGAAGTACAACCACTAAATCTATGGTTATATTGGTATAATTTTTTATATTTTGAATTTTCTCCGGTTGATAAAGATTGCAGGTTCACTCTAATACTAACCTGTTTGAGTAATGCAGATATACTGCCACTCAATTTTAACAAAGTATGCACTAAGGAAATACCATAAACTTATGAAAAATGAGAGAGAGAATGCCTAATTCTTTAAATCCTATATGGAAAGCATCAGGGAGACACTTCGAATCAATACATGTGGCTACATTTTTAACTTCTGTCTCCTGCTCTCCATTAGTCTAATCCATCTTAATTCCTCAAGTAGACATTAATTTGAGAATTGTGGAGATAAAGTCATGCATCACGTTGGGCTTGATGGACATCTGAACTGCCAGTTTTCATTTTCCAGTAGTCATTCAAAAGTCCAAGGCTGATTTTCAATCTGAATTTCATTCTGAACATCAACCCGAGTGCTTTATTGAAAGTGTAAATCAAATAAAGCAGTTCTAATTTATATTTGACGCCTTCAGAAACATCCATGCTTTTTTAAACAGATTAAATGTCAGTCTGAAGCAAGTTATTTCAAAGAAATCATTTTCCAGTTACTATGATAATTAACGTTCATGAATATATATATTCATGTACTCCTATACATATATACATACACATAGGAATATGTACTCCTATATGATGTTTCAGGGAAACAAATATAATGTAGAATTGGCATGCTTCATATTTGTGTGTGGGATGTCAGCCTTTAATGTGGGTGCTGTGCATCACTTCATAACTGGATATATTTGCTGGTATTTTATTTCAGAATCGGAGGAACCTACCTTGTATTCCTTGTGTATATCCCTTGTGTTCCTTATGTGTATATACACACCTTGTGTTGCGTTCTTGCAAGGAGGAGGCGTGTGTGTGGCTGCGGAGCTTGCTTGGCGTGGCGGCCGCTGTGGGCAGCTTTAGTGAGGGCAGGTCCGGGGAGCCGCGGCAGGAGGCGGCCGCGGCGGCCGCTGTGCCCCGAGGGGCCGCCGCGCAGCGCCGGGGGTGGTCGGGGTGACGG
>VZSG01000701.1:116304-192990 GCA_013398315.1 Nothoprocta pentlandii
GGCCTGTAGTTACTCGGGTTCTCCTTCTTGCCTTTTTTGAAGACTGGAGTGATGTTGGCTTTCTTCCAGTCCTCCGGCACCTCCCCCGTTCTCCAGGACCTTCCAAAGATGATGGCGAGCGGCTTGGCTAGGACATCTGCCAGTTCCCGCAACAAGCTTAGTGAAGATAAAACAGTTTTCAGAATATGAACCTTAGAAAGAATAAACTCATGGCTTGAAGATCAGTTTTTTAAAACATCACACGTGGAGTTAGTCTCTCGCCTCTTTAATGCAGTTTTGTGGAGTCCTGAGTGATCAGATTTCCAACTCTTAAGATCTCCTCAGGTGGAAAGGGGAAGAAATTTGCCAAGAATACTTTTTATTTTGGATAAAGGCTTGTGATTTTTAGGGGTCACAGTTCATAGCAGATTAGTTACAGCATAGTGTTATCCTAATTGCACTTTTGTTAATAAGGTTATTAACAATCACTTGCTTGAGCACAATTGCTGTTGGACTGATTTATCCATTTATCACGGGCTTAATGCTTGAGATACTTATCTACAGTATATTGTACCAATTCTTATGCTTATTCTCCCAACCATGAGGATAAATGGAAGAGACTATTTGGAGAATTTTGTTGCAAGATAATCAGGGTCAATCTTTATCCCATTAAGTAAGTTATACGGTTTTTGGGTTTTTTTTATGAGGAAACAAGATCAAATCTGTTTTATGGCTACATCATCCTTCGTCTTAATGATTTTAATAGTATTTTTGGTGCCGTGACAGACACAAAGACATGCCTAAATTGCATTTCACATTGAATTTAAATAATACAAGCATGTCAGGAGATTCCTTAATGGCTGCAATAGAGTGATACGATCATCAGAGCATAACTTATTAGGATTTATTGTTAGCTTTTCCCGTCTCGTCTTCCCCAAGAGCAGAGTGAAGCGGCCGTGTCTGTGCCCCCGTGGCGGCTCTGTCCCGGCAGGGTGCAGGGAGGGCTCTGCATCCCACCAGGCCGAGCCCAGGCAGCCCCTTGCGGCTGGTGGGGCCAGAGCCTCTGGATGCAGCTGGAAAGCAGGTTCTCCGAGGCAGGCAGCCTTCTCTTCCGTTGCCTCTCCAATCCCCAGGGAAATGATGTTGTCTGACAAAAAACAGGGAATTCCCGGCTGCTGCCTGCGTGTGCAGCAGTTTTGTGTCAGAGCCACATTCTCAACTCTTGCAGAGTGGCTTCCCAGTCCATTCCTGCTGCGCTACTGAATTCCCAGCTTGTTCTGCACCCGTTCCCCTGGGTGCTCAATAGTGCTGCTTGCCTTTGCCATCTGCAGCACAGTCTGGCCGCCAGAAGCACGGACAGGTTTCGTCCGCGCGGTAGCGTGATGGCCGATGCACTCGAAGGCTCCCGTGTCCGGTACCATGTAGGAGAAGCGTCGTTCTGCACAGCCATGGACGGTGAGGAAGACTCTGCTGTGTGGTCCTTCACATGGGCTGCCCTGGCACGAGGGCAGCACCGCAGCCGTCCCGTCCCGCGTGCAGCAGCTCCACCAGCCCTGGGCGCCAGGTCTCCTCGGTGGTGGCGCCCAGTGTAGGAGCAGGGATCTCTGAGGACCCCGTGTGACAGCAGCGGTGGTGCTGGTGGCTCCACCGATCCCCAGTTCAGGCAATGGGTTTAGTTCAGCCATCCATTGCACCTGGGCGTTGTTTTTGTCTGGTGGCTCCACCAATCCCCAGTTCGGGCAATGGGTTTAGTTCAGCCATCCATTGCACCTGGACGTTGTTTTTGTCACTTCTGCCCTATATCTCCCTGTCATATTGCTATTGATCGAACACGTGTCTGTATTCACGGGCAGTTGCCTGAGTACGTGTGGGGTGGGCGTTGGGCAGCGGCACTTTGGTCACAGACGGGTTCAGATCCGGGACTGGGGACATGAGAGGGCCACACGCTGCTGCTGAACGCGCCCCGCGGCAGCGGTGCCGTCACCTCCTCTCCAGGTCAGGGAGACCTCGTTCGTGCAGCGCTGCAGAGCAGAGCTGTGGTGCTGGGCACGTCCCCATGGCGCCACTGCCCGTGTGGCAGCGTCCCTGGAGTCCCTCGCCTTTCCTTGCCTGTACTTTCCATGTTCTTTGGGGTTGGTGTCTCTGTGCAGCGCTGGGCAGTGCTGAGTGCCACCAGCAGTGTAAGTCCCATCCTGCAGCATCGCTGGGAATTTTGAAACCTGAAAGAAAAGAAAAGTTTGGTCCTGAAAGCTCATTTTCCCCCCGGAAATGGGGAGGTCGTGCGCAGTGCTGCGGGCATAGTGGGGTAGTGGGGGTCCATGACCCGAGCGTACATGGATGTAGAGAGCAGGGGGCTCAGCTCCTGGCTTGGTGCAGACAGGCGGCAGTGTCGCCCTGTGCCACAGCCGTGCCATGACTGTGTCTTTGTGCTTCTCCGACAGGCGGTCCCGTATTCCAGGGAATTCAAGCAGAAGTACGACTACTTCCGCAAGAAGCTGAAGAAACCCGTGAGTAGGACCCGTGCCGCCTCGGGGTGCGCTCTGCCGGAGCCGGGGGGCAGAGAGCCGTGGGGTACATGCAGAGTCGAGGTCCATCTTAGTCTGTCACACCTGCCATCATCCTACTTACGGAGTTAAGAAGAACAGGAATACTAAAGTTTGCATTTGATTAACTGATTTCTGAACAAAGACCTTCACAGATCTTTAAGGCTCATGTTTTCCTCTGTGAATGGAAAATCAACGTGAGGCAGCCGCAGAGCAGTCACCGCGAGTCATGGCTCGCCCCGGCCCGGGATAACTGGGGTTTAGCCGACAGGCTTCTGGCGGGACAGGGCTCCCTCGCTTGCGAGGACAGAGCGTGGAGCACACAAGGCACAGAGTGCTCCTGGTCCGAGCAAAACCCAGTGCCATCCCCACCTCAGGAGGAAGCTCAGCCTTAGCTTGTCCCTCATATGGGCTCCTTTTCACAGGGCACCAGCCCCAGCTGAAACGTGGAGAGGGACTGGCCAAATTCTCCACCTTTATACTGTGAGATCCTCGCATGCTCCTCTTTAGCTGCAGGGGCTACCTTTTCCCTTTTCCCTCACAGCATTAAAAGGTAGTAGTCCATAGGCCTTTGAGTACAGCTGCCCGGACACATAAGACTTTTAAATGACAGTAAAAAAAGTGAACCTTAAAAATGGTTGTTTCAAGGCTATCTGATCAGGAAAACTATACCTGGCTATAGAGGTCAGGTTTATGCGTTCACCCAGGCTGCTGCTGCTTCCTTCTACAAATTCTCCCTTTTCTACCAGAGTTCTCTCCCATGTCCTCTGAATAAGTCTCTGGTTAAAGGGCAGTGGCTCAGAGAGCCTCCCAGGCCTGGCCGCAGCGCTGTTTGCTCAGGGCTTGGCAGGACGCTTCTCTTTTGTTTAAGCACTGTGAATGTTTTGTTTAAGACCTGTGAATGTTTGTATTGTGTTAATGACCTCCTGGCACTTATGCATTCTGAGTGGAAGGGCTGCAAACAGCTTGTCCTTCTCTCATGCTGTTAGGTGAAAATGCCCTGAAAACAGGGCATAGCAATATCATTTTCTCACCTTTTTATTGTTGGTTTTCCTTGTTTTGTCAAATGCTATAGAAATCTCTGAGCCTTTAGTGGAATCTCCCACGTTCACCACGAGCTCTCATCTCGCAGCCTTAGGGGGCAGCTTCATACCCAAGGAGGTCAAGCCTGGCTCTTAGTTGTTGCCCTCCAGTGAGTAGCTTGTCTGGTGGCTGCTTAGTGAGACTAACACGGGCAGTGTCTCTCCTCTCACGCAGGCTGATATACCAAACAGATTTGAGATGAAGCTGCACAGAAACAATATTTTTGAGGAGTCCTACAGAAGAATCATGTCCGTGAAGAGACCTGATGTGCTAAAAGCCAGGCTCTGGATTGAGTTCGAGTCAGAGAAAGGGCTGGACTACGGTGGTGTAGCCCGAGAATGGTTCTTTCTCTTGTCCAAGGAGATGTTTAATCCTTATTACGGTCTGTTTGAGTATTCAGCAACGTAAGTCTCCACTGAAATATTTCCCTTCATAACGTGGTATACGTTAGATTTTGTGTAGGAGACAAAGTTAAATTGGAGGGTGGTTAGATGCTCCTTCGTGGCGCATCACCTTCGTGGCGCTAAGCAGTCCCATCTCTCTTTGGCCCTCTCCTTTCTCCTTTGCATTTCAGCATCTCCTTCCTGTTCCCCCGAGGCCGCACAGAGCGTTTCCAGCTCATGGCCGTGTTCAGGCTGCCCCGCAGCCGCCCGCCGCGCGGCTCCTTCTGTGGTTTCTTGTCCATATCCAGTCCACTTCTCCTTCCCGCAGGCGTGGAACAGGAGCAGCCAGGGCTGCCCAAGGAGGGGTTTCCCTGGGTGTCCCAGGAAAGTCTTGCCCTGTTGTTAGAGGGAAATGATGCAAAAAAAACTAATTAGCTGAAAATGCCTGTGCGTTAATAGAATTCACTGGGTAAATGTTTGCCATTTTGAAATACTGTTTTCATTTATGGACGTATGTGTCACTACAGATAATTTAAAATAAATTTATTTTAGTTTAGTTTTAATTTGATGGAAAAGTGTAATTTAAATTGCAAAAATTTAAATTGCAAAAAATCTGGATAAAGACTTGTTATCGGTGGTAAAGATTTTTAAAATATCTCACAATAATCTCACAAAATATCTCAAATATCTCACAAAATATCTCACAATTGTGATAAAATATATCACAAATGGCATATTTTTACCTATGTTTCTGGGAGAAACCCCAGAAGAAAAATTTGTTCTTCTAATTCTCCATTGTGCAGTTTTGATGTAAAACTATATTTAAAGTTAATTTTGGAAAATCCTAGTACACCCAGTGAATAAGCACTACAGGTCATACAGCTGCTCGTTTACAGATCACCATTCCAAGCATTATCTTACTTCTCATCATTTTTACTTAGCCTGCAACACATAAAATGGCACGGGAGGTGGTGAGGGTCCGCAAGGATGTCTCGCGGAGGCGAGCGGGAAGCCGGGCGCTGCGCGATGAGGGCGGGCAGGCGAGCGGGGCGCTCGGGGGAGGCGAGGGGCAGCCCATTCAGACGGGACTGTTCAGAGTTTCTTTCGTCTTTCTCCCCCAAGGGACAACTACACGCTTCAGATCAATCCTAACTCAGGGCTTTGTAACGAGGATCATCTGTCCTATTTCACGTTTATTGGACGGGTTGCCGGTCTGGCAGTGTATCACGGGAAGCTGTTAGATGGTGAGTCCTACGCTTCATGGCTGTGACACCGTCACCAGGTTTTTATTAAATAAATCACTTGAGTGATTCCAGTGCATTAGAGTGCAGTATTTTGGGAGACAAAGTCTGGGTGCACATAGTGGAGCTGGAGCCCTGGAAACTGCACTGCTGCTTTGGCGGGTGACGCTGTCAAAACTACAGATACCTGCAAATGTGTTTTGTTCTTTCTCTCTTGCTACCTCTGCCAAATAGGCTCTAGCCCCACAGGAGGTAATGGCTAAATCTGCACCAGCTGAAGCCAGTGGCAGGTGCGAGTGCCACTCACTTTCATCTCTAAAATCTGTGCTGATTTAATGAGAAAAGAAGATTTCTGCTTAACTTTGAAATCTGGGAATAAGCAAGGAAACAGACTTTATAATCAGACTACATACTATTTAGAGGCAGTGCACCACCACAGAGGCTCGCCGTGCTGCTTTTCAAGCCTCTCCTTGGAGAGGAGAACAGCAGTTTAAATGGCACCCTCACGCCCTTTGAGCCCCCCATCCTCTGTGTTCCTCTACCTTAACCCCCCAGCATTACTTACATTCATGTGGTGGAAATGCTGGTCCTCGGCACCTCAGTGGAAACCGAGGCTGCTCTGCTACCGGGGCGTTGGCGGCGCCGCTGCCGGCGGGAGATCCCTTTCCTGGGGCGGAGTCATCCGGGAGCGGTGGATCTAATGCTCGTGCCTCTGCCCTAGGCTTCTTCATCAGACCCTTCTACAAGATGATGCTGGGGAAGCCAATAACCCTGAAAGACATGGAATCAGTGGTAAGACAGCGCTTAAACCTCATCAGCATGAGCAGTTCTGAGAGGTTTTCTCTGGTGTGGTTTTGAAAAGCTCAGAAGTCCAGGGAACTGCCTGTGGAAAACACAAGGTCAAAGTGGCAAGAGCTTGAGGAAGGGGTCAGCTTGTTTTTCCCACACTTTTCCCTGGGTAGGAGAGCAGTTCCAGGACCAGGGCACCAACAGTGGTCAGGGATGCGGGCAGGAGACTTCCCACTGCGCCAGCTCTCCCTGCAGAGATCAGGAGGCTGCGGCGGAAAATCCGCCACTCACTGACATATCAGCACCCTCGCTGCCGCAGTCGCTGAATTTTGGCGATTAAATGATGTTTTAACAAAGCAAATAAGTGAGTTCTCATCCTTCTAATCCCTTTGGAGTTCTAGTGTCAGATTTTCTTTTTAATACTTTATTTTTAAATTAAATTGTACCTTGAATTGTCACATTTATATGCATTGTGTAATTGTAATCTGCTGCAGGACAGTGAATACTACAACTCCTTGAAGTGGATCCTGGAAAACGACCCTACAGAGCTGGATCTCATGTTTTGCATAGATGAGGAAAACTTTGGACAGGTATGTGAGAGTTATCTGAAAATCTCTACTTCCATCTCATTATTGGTTGCTGCCAAAAAGTAGTTAAATACAGAGCAAAGTCTCCTGGTTTGTGGACTTGATTTGAACCGCTGACAGTTACAGTCCAGAAGTGCTTTGTTTTGTCTTTTATACCGTACAGTCAGATGATGCAACAAAAAGACATATGCACATTTTAAAAGGTGCCTCATTCACGAGCAGTTCCCTTTGTTACACCCCAGAAGGGTTACACGCACATTTAAAACCTGAGAAGGGAGTAGCTGGCGATGTGGTCGATGGGCTGGAGCCATAGTGCTTTTTAGCAGTATTAGCTGCAGCAACAGCCTACGCTGCAGCAACAGCCTATGCTGCTGTTTGTCCTGGATTTACAGTCTGCCCTTACCAGTAACCCTGTTAGATCAAGGTTCCAAATGCTTCTGGATGGAAATAACTTGGGTACAAATAAATGTCCCAGGAATAGGTATTCATGTTAATGTTATTTGAGGATCTAAAGACAGATCAATTGACTCCATGCTCCAGTTTCTGTGTGCTTTTGAAAACCAGACTGCAAAATTTCTTAACATAAGCACACAGCGTGCTGTTAGGAACAGTTGGATGCATTTCTCAATGCTTGCTCCTTCTTTTCATTAATACAGAAACTAATAAAAACTACATGGAGATTACCTGTATTTTCCAGTCCATGTTACATGGAAAATAACAAGAACAAATAAGTTGCTTAAAGCAGAGCTCTGGTGATGCCCAGTGCTGTCTGGTGGTGAATTTCTATTAACAATGACAGAAACTGCGGACATAGGCAGGGTGTCTGCCCGTGCCTCCTCTTCCAGGGAGGCTTTAGAAACACATGTAGGTTGAGACTCCCTGATTTATTTCTTAGTCTACCTTCTTATTATTAAATCTTCCTAAGTGTCATTCTGACGGCATTTATAATTTCTTCTGTCTTGAACATATGTGTGGGTTGCTTCTTAATGCTTCCTTGATGTAATTAAAATGATGGTACATGAGGCATCTTTCTTTGTCCTCTTTAGAGAAATAAATTAGGGTTTTTTTTTTTTTTTTTTTTTTTTTTTTTTTTTTTTTTTTTTTTTTTTTTTTTTTTTTTTTTTTTCCAGAGATGTGCTAGTTCTTGTCTGCAACATTTCTTAGTTATTGTTTGCAATGTTTCAGTGTTTCCCCACCTCCTGGCCCTGGGACCCTCCCCGTGATGTGGCGGGTAGTCCTAAGCGCTGGAGGCCGAGGTGGCACTTCTGGTCTAACGATGCCAATGCAGATGTCAGGGCGAGCTGGTGGCCAAGTGTCCCCGTCTCTCAGGGACACGACAGTTTTGGGTTGCTTTGCAGCAGAAGTGATGAATGATTTTTTAGTTCTCCTGATCATGTTCTAACTTAGATAAAAGCTCACTGAGCTACAAATTTCAATAGTAGTAGATATAATAGATAAAATCTGTAGGTGAGATGCAAAACTGGTATGTGACAAAAAAAATCTCGTGATTTTTTTTTTCTTCTTCTTCCTACCCTTCATTTCTTAAAAGCAAGCAATAGGTTTTAATAGTTCCTGCTACAGATTAAGAAATGGCATACAAAAAAATATGCAGCAGGTAACTCAAAGATGTGCAACAAGGAGAGCAGTCTTCAGAGAGCAGAGGAAGGAAAGCTCTTTGGCTGTTATCCTGATGGCTCTGAAATATTATTGCCATTCCTTAAATGCAGCATATCCTCCTAGGGTACAGAAGGAAGCAAGAGCCCCAAATCGCCGCGCATCCTCGCGCGCCTCCCTCGCACCCGCGCCCGCCCAGCTGGGTGCTGAGCAGGGGTGAAAGCAGAGCGGCCCCTTCCCTGCTCTGCACTGGCCTCGCTGAGCTGCTGGCCCACACGAGGTGGCTCCGGAGCGGGGCCGCGCTCCCGGCGCCTCCGCACTCCTGCACTCCTCTGTTTTCCCATCCAGTGACAGACACTCGTATCCAACTGGACTTGTTTTTCTGTTTGTTGAAGCATTCGGTGTAAATCCAGTGTTGGGAGGAGCCTTCCTGCCTTCTCTGGCAGCTCCTTTTATTAGTTCCTGAGTTCAGTGTGTCACCTTTGCCCAATGGTAACACCCGGCGTAGCGGTGCCGAGATGGGCCAGGCCTTGCTGGCTGGGCTGCCGGTCCCTGCCGGCAGAGCCGGGCTGTGGCGAGCGCCGCGAGTGGAGCAGCCAGGCAAAGGCAGCAGAAGGGCTCCCTTTCCTCCCTCCTCCGCCCCAGCAGCATTCGGCAGTCCGGGCGGAAAGGGAACCGGAGACGGTGCCGGGAGCTGCCTGCGGGAAACGCTTCTTCACAGCCGTGCTGTGTACGTTGAAATCGCAGCACCTCCCTGTGAACTGTAGTGAATTTGGGTTTTCTGTTCACTCCTGCACTCTGTGGTGCCCAATCTTTGCCATTTTGCAGTGTACAGCCTGTGCTTTCATTACCCAGCTGAACATGCCGGACCAGGCGTTGCCTGTCGGATGTCTCGGCTGTTCCCCAGCTAAGGGGCGTGATGCAGAGCTCCTTCTGGCAAGGGGTCCCAGGCCAATTTGTCCTTTATGGTGCCATCTTTAGATGTGGAGTATTGCAAAGGCTCTAGCTCCCACAGCATAACAACACTGTGATACTGCTTCGAAATACTGCTCAGTAAAGGATTTCATGAGAAGTAAGACTGAAATAATGACGCTTTGTTTTGTTTTTCTTTTGAAATACAGACGTATCAAGTTGACTTGAAGCCAAATGGGTCAGAAATCATGGTAACAAACGAAAACAAAAGGGAATACATTGAGTACGTATGTATTTTTGGAGTTTACCCAGGGTGTAACAAGCAGAGCAGTGCTCTTGTGCGGATGAAAGCCCCGCCGATACTGCAGGGTGCAGATGAGCAGCGAAAAGAGGAGGCTCTGTCAGAGAGCCGGCCCCGCCGCTCAGCAGCGCTGCGCGTCAGCAGCGCCCCGGCCCGTCGCACTCCAAGTCACACACAGGGCAATGGTGAACAGACGAGGAATTGCACTGAACTCCATGCCTGTACTGCCACAGAACACATATCCAGTCTGGATGTGAACACCGGGCTGGCTAAAGAGAAAGAATGGGAATGGGATAGCATTTTATCAAATTAACTCGCCATTTGGATTGTCATTTGAGGAAGGGTTCAGGAGATCTGCACACATTGAAGTATTTTTCTCCTAAGAGAAAAATGGCTTGCTTGCTTCTTCATCACATTTTCAGTGTTGCATTACGTGACCTGACTGTAACGGGGGAACAACGAGAAATTTCTGCTTTTAGGAATTCCTTCTACAATTGCTTTCATGGCAAGGAATATGTTTATGCTGTCAAATCTTTAGTTTTTCAGGCATATTGTTTGTGTTTGCAGATGCAAAATATTAGACATCATAAACATTTCTTGTCTTTGTCATCTCCATAGAGTGCAGCAAAGAAAAGCTCTTTGAAAATGTGCATTTCAAGACGCATAACTGAATTACAGGCTCATCTAAATGCTTCTTGCATGGCTAACCACAATATTAGTTTATGTTCTTAAAATCAAGTTTTGTTTGCATTCTCTCACTTGGAAATGACTTACATCATAAATCAAAATTCAACAATTTATTCCCTGGAATTCTCTTATGATAGCCCTGGTCTAGTTGGTATGCTACAAAAAAAAAAAAATCCATCAAAAAAACCTACAAACCACAAGCCAACAAAACCCTGCAGTTTTAGTCACCAGTGTAAATCTACTTCACGTAACATCTGAACGGTGCATTCTCATGTGCGGGCAGTATGTGTGCTGAACATGTGAATGCTGCACAAAGAATATCTAATAGAAAATTTGGCATTTCATTTACCTTTTTTTTAATAACTAATTATTATTATAGGAAAGAATGAAAAAATTGACTAAATAGCTTCTAAAAATGCATATTTTGTATTATTTTGTTAAGCATTGTGAGTGACCATCAAAGGAACACTGTTCAGCGCTGTAATGCCACTTTTGCACATTCCAGTTTGCACATGCGTTGTCCAGTACAAGAAAAAAATAGAATAAATCAATTGAACAGTTTGTTTTTTTCTGAAGTCCCCTCCATAGCCACAACACAGGCTCCTCCAGTGCGACCCAAAGCGCCTAGATGAGCCCAGCGCTGCTTGCCAGAGTGGCCAGCATCCCATCATCTTTCTCTGCTAGTTTCACAGACCAGATCCGTGGTTTTGGCACCAGTGCCCCTATCAAAAATCAGCCAAATTTATATTCTGTTTGTAAAACAGAAAATATTCAGTTCAGGATATAAAATATTCAACAAATATTTGCTGCTTTTAATAAGTATCTTATCAAAGTGACAAACATTATGATTGTAACTGTCAAATACACAAACTAGGTTTGCAACTTGCTCGAGCAGGAAAGCAACTGGATTCCTATGGCTCCCCTGGAAGCTGAGAGGTTTGGATGCAGCTGGTTAGCACTGAAACACCAGCAGTTTCTGCTGATGCTGCAGCTTTTATTCGTCCATCTCTTTGCTTATTGACAGATATTATTTAATTATTTAAGTATTTAAGTACCTAAAACCAATATCTGGGGTCTAAATCACAGCGTTGCTTTGAAAGAAATCCAGAATTTCTAGGCTATTTCAATGCACAAGTAAGCCATTTTACCATGTTCATCTTTGAATAAATATCCATAGATATTTATTCAGAAAAGAAAGATTAATGCCATGAGATCTGCTAGTGTTACATCAAACAGTGTTAGTGATAAAGGTCATACTTAAAAAAAAAAGGTTGAATTTTATGTGCAGAGTTTTAATGTCACATGCTAAATTGAAAATATTCATTACTAAACTTCTCTATGCTTGTCAGTGATTTTTTTCCACCACTCTGAAAGGTCCCACAAGGTAAATTGGAATGATTAATAAAAAGCTGATCATTTCCAGGTGTTTCACAGACAGGGAAACTTGAGGGATTGGAGGTATTTTTTTTTTTCCCCCATCTGCTAATGAATTTGTTTCTCTGCTGCAGCCTCGTCATCCAGTGGAGATTTGTAAATAGAGTTCAGAAACAAATGAATGCCTTTTTGGAGGTAAGGTCTTTGAAAGGCTGCTTTTTTTAAAAAAAAGACCAAAAAAAGAAATCTTTTAAAATTATGGCTATTTTTTGAGAGTCCAGAGTAATGTTGTTTTATTGATACAGACTTCTTATATCTCTGTATCCGGATCGCAGAAGTGGCGAGTTTTGTATGATTGCATGAGCTCTATAATGACAACGTTTATGGTTTCATATTTTTCTCTTCATGCGGTCATTCCCTTTCATGTTTAAATTACTTGAGCTTGAAAAGAAAAATGATTAATTTTTAAATTAGACATTTATAAAACTTTCACAATTGTATATTTCATTATTTTCCTACCCTGAAGTCAAAGAAAGATGGTGTTAAATAAAAAATTAATTGTATATGATTGTGATTTCTAACTTTGTCTTGCTTTCTTTCAGGGATTCACAGAGCTTCTTCCTATTGATCTGATAAAAATTTTTGATGAAAACGAGCTAGAGGTGAGTATGTGTAATTGCCTTCTAGAGACGAGCGATCAGTAATGCTTTCTGCAAACAGAGCTGTTATCTTCTGCATTCACTAATTTGTAACTGAATTAGGAGGCAAAGATGCTTTACTTATGGTGGGAAATGAGGACCTTTTCCCTCTAAATAATGAACCTATTAAAAAGCCCAACAAATGTTCATGTTTGAGTGAGGCAGGCAGGCAGCTTGCTGGAGCGATGCCGTTCCGCCTGCCCGGCCATGTGAGTTTGAGCAGGACGCTCCGAACGGTGCTGTCCATGAAGCACCCCCAGTGCTGGGCTGCGGACCTTCCTCCCGTGAGGAGGAGGAGGGGGACGAGGAGGGGGATAAGGAGCAGGAGGATCGCGGCTCCCGGAGCCCCTTCCTGCCGGGGGGCAGCGGGCTGCTCTGTGTGCCCGCACAGGCTGCTCACGTAGCCCCTGTGTCCCCGTGCAGCTGCTCATGTGCGGCCTCGGGGACGTGGACGTCAACGACTGGCGGCAGCACACCATCTACAAGAACGGCTACTGCCCCAACCACCCCGTCATCCAGTGGTTCTGGAAGGTAAGGCGCCCGCCGCGGCTGCGCGGACCGCACCGAGCGACACGGGGGGCTCGGCACAGACCCGGCCTCCCAGCTTGGGCCTCGGGCTTTAGATAAAGTGTCTGGAGTATCTGTGCATAAAATATTTTTATGAGTATATGTTCATAAAAAAACTGCTCAATTATTTTTGCTCATAAAAGCAGTAGATTTTTACAATAGATTTTTGCTTTTCAAGGAGGTGGCTCCTTTAAATTCTGAGAATCCTGCAGCTTGATACATACATTCCAAGTTAATTTGGAGGTTTCTTATGTCATTTTCCTGACCATTTCCTGCTGTAAATACCACTTCATGATATAAATGTAGAATATCTACTTGTGGCAGCAATCACTGTGCTACACAGCATGAGGTTTCACCAGTCCCCATGGTGAGAGGGCCCCGAAGCTTTGGCTCTGCACTCCTCGCACGGTGCAGCGCTGACCTGGGGCGGACGCGCCAGGGAATCACTCCCGTGGAGACAGGACGGCCGCTGCCGCAGCGGCTCCTCCGACTTGGGCCCGGTGGCACTCGGGATACTCCCCCTTTAACCAGCACCACACAGCTCCAAGTCTCACACTCCAGTAGAAACCAAGGGCATCTCCGGCTGTCCCCGGGAGAGCTAGTGATCGTGTGTCCCTTTGTCCGTAGGCTGTTTTACTGATGGACGCCGAGAAACGGATCCGCTTGCTGCAGTTTGTTACCGGGACGTCACGCGTGCCTATGAACGGATTTGCTGAACTCTACGGTGAGCTGCTTCCCGCTTGTGGTCCGTGCTGAAGGGCGGCGCGAGCAGCTCCGGGCAGCCAGTGCCGAGCTCGGAGCCCAGCCTCAGGGTCCTCCTTCCTGGAGCCAGGAACTCGTGGGGAACGTGGGGGTGTCTGAGGGGGGAGCCCAGTTTGGGACAAATCACCTGCTATGCAGACATCTTCCTTGCCCAGGAATGTGCATAAGCTTCCACTAAGCAAATTTTGACTGTCATCAGGACAAATAATCATGGCATATGAGGAAGACAAGGTTGTGATTTTATGCAAGCACATACATTTTTCCACACAATGTCTGAATTTGCTCTTTTGGCATTTTATAGTGTCTCAGTGCAAAGATAGCTCAACAAACTTATGTGGAAATAAGTACATCATTTCTATATGCGTTAGTGCAGTCTTGACTTCAGAGAGTTGGTACCAACTAATCCAAACCAACTGAAAACATAGCCTATAATTTGTGCAAATACGTTTGAAAATAACCTGTGGGTAGTCTCTGCAGTGTCCAGGAATTTAACCTCCACATGTTCTTCATTTTCAACCAGGTTCAAATGGTCCTCAGCTGTTTACAATAGAGCAATGGGGAAGTCCTGATAAACTGCCCAGAGCTCACACATGGTAAGTCAGAAAGGCATAAAAATAGAGCCCTTCACTCTCATCAAGGTCTTTTCTTATTTGCAGTGATTCTTTTTTCCTGTTCCTGGTACATGGAATCAATGAACTCTGAAAAGTCTGACTGAACAAAGCATGGCACAGGATGGTCTTCTTTCCATAAAAAACACCATTCTGTAGAATAAAACAGAATAAAGAATAAAACAGAATAAAACATAAGATTTTTCAGTTCTTTGCATTGTACAGGACCTTTTTCTTAAAAAAAAAAAAAATCTTCTTTTGGGTGTTTATTCCTATTCTTTTTCTCCCCCAGAGAGTAGAAAGTGTATCCTCCAAATTCAGAGCATCCCTGTTGAAGCTTTGAAAACATCTCATCTTTGTCAGAAAGCTGTTTCCTATCACCTGAATATATATATTTTTTCCTTTTCTAAGCAGGTTTTAACAAATTCCCACACTCAGTTCTGCAAAGAAATTTCTGAAACCCCATTTTGCAAACAAACACAAGCCTTTAGGAAGGTTTGCAAAGGGCACCATGGGAGATTGCCCTCATTTCGACAGTAAGATATACCCTATGTGAAGGCCTCCAAATAATTTAACCTCTTCTTTAAGCTTATGTACATTTTTCAATTACTAAATTAATCTTTTCTTTCTAAATTTCAGCTTTAATCGCCTAGACTTACCTCTTTATGAATCTTTTGAAGATTTACGGGAGAAGCTACTTATGGCAGTTGAAAATGCTCAAGGATTTGAAGGAGTGGATTAAAACAAGTACCTTTTCTCCCCTTCAAGCAAGTTCTGCTTGCACTTGTGCATTTGCCTAACGGACTCTGAGTGACTACGGCAGAACAGTTGCACAATGTTGGTTCATGGAGCAAACACTTCTACAGTGCAGTTGCCTAAATTCAGAAGTTTGAACTATAATCTGTGGATTGTTTTTTTCTGACATTTCCACAGCAAATTACCAACTGGTTAACATGTACTCTGATTACATTTCAGCAAGACTTGTTCTATTTATGTTGTGCCTCTGTAGGCAAAGCCCTTAATAAATATTTTACATAATTTCTAATGACAATGAATGGAATTAATCATTTTACAGGTATAGTATTACAACTCATGTTTACTTTTTAATTGATTTAGACATTTTCAGATTTTATTTCATTACAATTAAATATCATATACTTGGAAAAATGAGCATTTTTCTTATTCTTAATTTCATACCAGACTTGATGCCAGTGTCGTTTTTTCAAAGCGCATTTTGAGCCTCGTGTTCCCAAACCTTTAAAGAAATAGGAGAAAGCTATGGTGGAAGTTTTCTGTTCACAGGCTGTATCAAGAGCAACTCTAAAAACCTTTTCACTGAGCACATAAATATTTTTTGTCTCTAGAAGAAATAAGGATTGGATGTTGCTCTTTTGTATAGATCAATAGCATAGTTAAAAGTGAAGAGAGAATCATAACATAGCATGCCCAATCTCATGTTCAGTGAAGAAATTGCCTCATTATTCCTTGGTAATATTTACATGTACTATAAAACATTTTGGGGTAGGGTTGGCATTAATGATTTTAGGAAAATATGCTTAACCCTGTCATTACCTTTGTACAGTGATACTTTTATTATCCTTTCCTCTTTCCTGTTTGCAACGGAGGCATTTTGAATGAAACCTGACACTGCGTGATTTGGCACTATGGAAAACAGATCTGTTTTGTCTCCTATTTGTATGCATTTGCTAATGATAACTAAATAACTATTTTTTGTTTGTTTCTAACTGCACCAACTCTAAAGGCACTTTATGTAACACATGGAAGTCATATCTGTTTTTTATCATAAACATTAATGTGATTATATTCCTTCTCACTGCACATGTCTTTCTGGTGCAATATCTATCAATTGTGAATTTGGCTGCTGCTGATGTATAAAAGAAAAAAAAAACAGATGTAGAGCTGAGCCTGCAGACATGTTCTCACCAATTGTTTTTGTGATTTATTTTTTACTTAATCACAAAAATTTATTTAATATACACTGCTATCTAATCAATTTTGTTACTATGACATGTTGCATGCTTAAACTATAATGTCTGAGTTGCATCTGTTGTGTGATGGATTAAAAGTGACAGATTTGTACTTGCAGCACTGACGTTGACTGGGTGCCCTCGGGCCCGGGGCAGCCGGCGGGTGCCACGTGCCCGGTGCGTGGGCTGTGCCTGTGTGCCCGCTGCAGCGCGGCTGCCCAGCAGCCCCAGCGCTCGCCCAGCAAGGCGGGTCCTGCCCCACAGCCTGTGCCCGGCGTTACCTGCGGCTTCCTTACCGCCCTGCCCCGCACGGCAGCCAGGGCGCTGCTGGGCGAGGGGCAGCCGCTCCTGCGGCCACAAAGGGGACTGCAGAAGCTTCATGCTGCTGGCATCCAGCGAATGGTCGTGGCTTAGGAAAACTCTGTAGAGCTAGCAGGTACCCAGAGGAGTTAATTGTAATTTGAACACAGGTTAGGAGTCATTTTTATGAAACATATTTTCTGACATTCCTTTGAGACCTTTTGCATTTGGCGAGCAGATTACTCTAAACACAAGGGAGCAGGGGCCTGCACCCTGGCTAGCGAGGAGGCTCTGCACTCGGGATTTAGCTGACGGGCAGGCCGGTGCAGCAACAAGTCACATACAGTTATTTACACCATTCTTCTGTGTTAAGCACGGCTCGTTAGCGCATGGACTCCCTCTAGGCATCATCATACTCGGAGTCCTCCTTCCCCTCTGAATCTCTTTCCCTGGAGGCTCCTGTGTGCCCATGCAGGGCATGTTCCTGCCCCGAGCTGTGCATCAGAACCTCACAACTCCTGAGCATTTCTGTGACTCATGTTACAGAACTGAAGTGCACTCTGTGTGATGATCGTGCAGTAGTTCAGCTGGGGTGGAAGGAGAAGTCAGGCTGTGCTTTGGCTGATACTCCTTGTTACAATTGTGCTTTAACCCCTTCCCTCAGCCTCAAATTTGAAAGCAGGGTTGGCTGATACCTACAGCAACGTCCTTGCAGATGACAGATACTGACAGTGACCAAGAACTGAACGGTGACAGCAGACTTGTATGTTGTTGGGGTCACTTCTGTTTGGGGGTTTCTAAAGGAACTTCAGAGTGAGTTTGCCTAACATCTTCCCAGTCCAGTTGCTTACCTACACAAACTGGCAGACACTCCAGAAGAATTCACTGGCTCAGTGTTACACTGCAGGAGGAAAAACTGATGTGCTGGTGGCTCAGTTTATTTTTTGAGCGGATATTTTTTAGAAAAAGAAGTTTAAAGTTCCCTCTAAAGGCCTGGAGTGCCTCGGGACGTGGCATTAAGGTGGCTGGTAGTTTTGCTGGCCCGCGTGCCGCGGTGTGAAGCAAGGCCTGCAGCAGCAGCAGTGCCGGGGCGCGGGCAGCACCGGGGGGACTCCGCAGGCCCGCACGCCTCGGCCTTGCCCCTGTGAGCGCTGCCCGCTTGGGAAAAGGGCTGTGACCCCCGCGCGGGACACAGCCCCACGGAGCAGGGAGCTCCTCAGCCACTCCACCTCTGAGCTCGCTGCCCTGCTGCCCCTCGGGCTGCAGACCCTTCCCTGGGCCTGCAGCAGTACGTAGTCTGGGAGCTACCCCGGGGGGGTGGATGTGCTTCAGGATGTGCTTCAGCCACAGGTACCAGCGCCTATGGTGTGACAAACCCTAGGGACCTGCCTGCAGCTTTGCAGTACCTTAAACTGGCCCGCATTAACTTGGCAAGTCCTTGTCTTCTACTCCGCCCTGTAACACAAGCCCAAGTGCTGCTGCTGCAGTTCTAGGCTGGAGTCCAGACTTTCCTGTCTGACAACATGGAGATGTCTGAGTCCCTCTGAAACTCATAAAGCAAGGCCTGAGGCTCTTTTCTGAAAAAAAAAAAAAGTGTCTAAATATGTCAGTTACTCAAAATAGCATCTAAAATACAATAAAGCAACCGCTCCACTGGGATTTGTGCCATAGTACAGTGCCTTAATGCAGCTACTTTGCCTTGATTTGCTTTCACACACTCCTAGTTCAGGCGAGTCACCACAAAATGACCCAGCAGTGATTCAATGGTTTCTATCCACCCAGCTCAGTAAATCAGGATCATGAGACTGGTTTGAGAAACGTTAAAGAATCCCTAAAAACCTGTGTCTCGCTATAGGCGGTGGAACCCTGTGGCCGTCGCCTCTGGCTCGGGGCAGGGCTCGGGGTGCGAGTGCTGCGTGAGGCAGCTGGCTGCCCCCGCCTGCAGCCCGCATGCTCGCTCCGCATGCGCTCGCTCCGCGATGCTCCTGCCCGCACCCTGCGCGCTCACTCCGCGTGCACTCGCTCCTCTGCCTTCCCAGCAGTGGGAACACGTGGTGAGGCCCCTGACTACCTGAGCTGCTCATCAGTCACTGTAGTGCAAAGAAGGTAGGGTTACCCAAGTGGACATCTTCAATGTACATTAGATACAGAATGATTTCTGTACAAGAAAGTACAAGAACAGCCTCTTCAG
The DNA here is from genome assembly GCA_013398315.1 of Nothoprocta pentlandii. NCBI lineage: Eukaryota > Metazoa > Chordata > Aves > Tinamiformes > Tinamidae > Nothoprocta > Nothoprocta pentlandii. The sequence continues at coordinate 134,912 of VZSG01000701.1, forward strand.
TCTTCAGCTACCTGAGCTGATGTTGCACTAAGAGGCGATGCATGTCTGAAATGCACGGGGAGCTTAGGAATCAGAATTTAACCATATTAATGTTGACGCCCTACCAGAGCTGCCGTACTGCACATAGACCTTGGAACATGCCATCCATGCAAATCACACTTAGTCACACACCTATATATAAACTTGTAGCCAATCTGGTTCTCCACTCATCTCCCATCTACATGCCTTTTTTTTTTTTTTTTTTTTTTTTTTTTTCTTTTAGCCTTTTTTCTTTTTTTTTTTAGATTTTTCATTCTTATTTATCTCTAGAAGACACTGCATGTCTCCACATACACTAGCACACACGTCACATTTCTATGCTTCTTGAATCCATTACCATGGATTTAGAGGCGCATGAGTCTCTCTGCACCACGGCCCTGCACACGGGAGGGTTACAATGCTCAGAGCACCTCTGGAAACCACCAGAGAGGGACGCTGTTACAGTTCCTGTGAACATTAATTTTATAAATCAAATTTAAACCTGAGCTTGTTAGTAACTCCAAAGAGTTTCAAACATTCCAACTAAACTCATATAGTCATAATTTTTTTTTGTAAAACTGCCTCACACAAGGCAGCAATTCCAAATTATGCTAAACTACCTTAAAATTGATTTTTAAACTACTTATTTAATGCTCATTTTCACAACTAAAATAGCTTTAAACTGTGGTTGGATTTGATACACTATGGGAAAAGGTTTTGTTTAAGGGCAAAAATCATTCTTTCCATTTATTTTCTTAAGAGAAGTGAAAGAAATTGTAGTTTGTTTTCCTGACAGCAAAAGTTCAATGTGACAAAATGAACTCATTGTAATGAAACGATGCAACTTCATTAAATATTTAACAAAGAATTATGGAAGCTAGAGCATTTTATACTTCAAATACATTTTTTTGTCTAACTGAAGCTTTGTTTTGTCTGGCACTAGGGTGGACATTTCCTGCAAGGGCCAGCAGGCGCTCGCGGGAGCCCCTCTCATCGTGGACTCGTGGATGTTTACATGATTAGAAACAGCGGTTCCCGTTTCTTTCTCTGCAATCCTGTGCTTCCATTAAACACTAATACGTCACGTTTTCAGCTGAAAATAACATGTCACTCAGAGAGGTCTAGAGTAAATTCTGGGCCCCGATGCATAACTCAAGCAGACGCTATTTAAGGTGACTTCTCTCCATCGTTAGGCATTGGAACAATTCCTGTAAGGTTAGTCATGACGCAGCGCTCGCTAAAGACGCATCATTACATTAGACACGGAACTTGCACCTCTCCCAACTTCTTACTGGTATTCCACCCATTCCTGCACAGTTTCTTATAAATAATTTATTATTGAATTATCTGGTACGCAGTGAGCATACATAGAGCAGACAGGCTCAGCTGGACTGTGTTAGTTCTATCAGTGAGACTAACGGCTAATGTGCAACTTAGCTCTCACTAACTATCTCTAGGCTTTTATGAGCTTTACATTAAGCATCACTACCTGGAACACTGATCTGACCTGCACTACATGAAGGTCCATGCTTTAAAAACAGTTAAGGAGTTAAAGAGACAGCTTACAGAGCTTCAGTGGCCTCCAAGACAGCTGGGGTGTCCAGGGGCTGCACAGAGTAAGGGCAGACAAGGAGACTCTGGGAAACCCACCAGTGTCCGTCAGAGTCTCCGACGCCCCCGCGCTGGGAAGGGCGGCTGTGGACGGAGCTCCCGGGGAGCTCTCCGATGCTGCCGTGGGAGAGCGGCCCCTCAGCGACTCGGCCCGCCAGGATCTGCGGCTGTGGACTTGGCGCTATAGGGCGACAAACAAGGTGATGTCAGAAATAGGAGACCAACAAGGACACTTCAGGAAACCAGCCCATGCTGTTCCCCGCTCCCACCTTATCCAGGCCTCTACAGCACCATCTGCGTTTCCAAACAGCAGCAACAAATCCATGGTGCCAGCGCAACCTTCTCGATGGCGGACAGACAGCTGCGCTAGCCCTGCTCCGCAGCCTGTGCCAATGGCAAACACGTCCTGAGGAGGGGCTGCTGCCATTCAGCAAGCTGACAAGCTAAGGCGTTAAAGCCCCCGCAAGCACAGCTGCAGCAGCGATGCTCTGCAGCCACCCACAGGAGACGCTGCAGTAGCTGCATTTGCCCGGAGCAGATTATCATTTCCAGTAGTGAAAATTGGTGTTTTACTGCTATTCAGGCAGCAACTCATTGATGACAGGAGAAAAAAACATATATATTTATACTACCAGAATCTTTTTTCCTCCCTCGGCACCAGAGCAGGAAGAGCCATCTCGACCACAGCAGTGCTTGGGCTGGCAGCGCTGCCCGCGGCCATGCAGGGCTGCAGCAGAGCCGGGCCGAGCAGAGGGCAGACTAGAGCACAGGGCACTTCCAGCAAGGGTCCGTCCAAACGCGAGTGGCACGCAGCTCGGAGCAGGACCTCGGAGAGAGGATCCTCACTTTTAGTGCAAACAGCCCTTCAGTATGGCACTGGTTTCCAAGCACGCTCACTGACACAGGGCGCCGCTGCACCCCCCGGCCCAAGCGCACGGGGAGCTGTCCGGAGCGCGGCGCCGTCCCCGCTCGCCCTGCCTGGCCGCGGTGTGTGCCGCATGGGGCACGCATGCACGGCTCCCTCGGGGCGCAGCCGGATCCCGCAGGCTCCAGGGGCAGGGCTGCCCAGCGCCCTCGGGAGCGTCCCGCTGCTCCGGACCCAGCGGCAGGTCCCCCTGCCCACAGGGCTCCACGCCGGCCAAGGGCAGAGACGAGCAACGAGCGACCGCTGGGACGCGGGCACAGAGACAACACCAGCGCCCGCTACGGCTGCCGCGAGGGCTGCCCCAGTGCTGAGGGACCCAGCTGCAGCTCAACCACACTGCACAGCAGCACGCAGACTTTGCAGGACCTAAGTGTGAACACCCAGAAATTCATATCAGGTATTTATATCATGAGAGTTAGACACCAGTTTGGACAGGGAACAAACAGGAGACCAACGATCAATGTGAGAGTTACAGGTACTGCGAGGCCTTACGATTGGAACTGTATTTAATGAATATTTGGGCACTGAAAAACCTGTACTCACAAAAGATGAGGTTTCTTTAAAATGCTGCCCCATGCTCGCTTCTCAAAGCCAACCTCTTCTCTGTTTCAGCAGTTCTGAGTGTTTTAATGCCTGCTGAATGACAAGCTGAATTTCATGCTCTTTCATTCCAAACTGCAGCCACACGAAATCACTGTCATTTACGTTCTTGCATAATACTATCGTGAGAAAGGCCCCCGGGGTTTGCCATGGCAACCGGGCAGCAACTGCTCCTATTTCAAGATGTCTCCTACATAAGGAACACAAAGATAAATAATCTCTCAATGATTACCCATTTATTAGTTTCCTTAGCCTACTACCGACAGAGTCCTGTTCCAGTTAGTGTATTCTTGATCAAACGCGTCTCGTATTTTTACCCAACATTTTCTGCAGTTTTCTATGGCTGTTTTATTAGCTTGACAAAGTAGTCTCAAGTTTAGAGTCCAATGCAATGTAAATGTAAGATCTATTAACAACACGTACACATTGAACTAACAAGACTGGTCTAAATCTCTGTCCTCTCTGCCATACCACTGCCTTACTAATACGAGTCTTCTGGCACTGCATTTCAGTGCCTTTTGCTGCCTTTGACAATTCCACCATGTCTAACAATTCACCACTTGGATGCACTGGCCTCTAGCGTACTGTTTTTTCTGATATCCAACCATGGCACAATGCCTTTGCCAAACAGGTACTGGAGCCAGACTGAGTGCAAGAGCTGCCGCTACCTGCAGCTCGTCCCGCTGCGGGAGCGGGGGCAGACGAGAGCACCCTGGGGCGGCCGGCTTCTCCCGAGGATCGAAGCGCAGAGGCGGCAGCGCCCGCTCCCCTCCGCTCTCGGGGAGGGCAGGCAGAGCCAGGGCTTGCACATCCACACTGTGGCGACAGGCCACGCCGCACTGTGACCAGCCAACGGTGGTGGCTGCGGACGGGCATGCGGGCTCCCCGGGGACACGGGCAAGGCTCCTGCGGCGGGCGGCGCGGCACCGGCAGTGCCCCCAGCCCACAGCCTGCGCTGCCAAGAGTGCAGGGAGCCAGCGGGGCCGACCAGCATCAGGCAGGACGTGCTGTGGTGCAGGGACTGCCACTGTGGTAACACGGGAGCCTGAGCCGGATTCTACCCGCTCCAACCTGGGAAAAAGGAAGCTTTGCTTTGGACTTGAACCTCGTGGAAGGCTGAACGCCCTGAGTTAATTTAGTGTTCAGATGTAAGGCACGTTGCACTGCACAGCCAGCAGGGACCACCAAGCCAAGCGAGTACAAGTAGCTCAAGTAGCCAAGCACAGTGACACGTGGAAAGACAGAGCTGCGAACACAACGGCTGTGCTAGCGCGAACGTGGCTATCACAGCGCAGGCCAAAACCTCTCCTTCATTTTCACTGCATCTGTGAGAAGATCTGGTGCTTCTGCACTGTTCTGCTAACAGGGCCTGCCTGCCTTGCTCCCTTTGGGAGCTCCCTTGGGCTCCCCAGCTACTGCAGCGCATGTGCACACACACATGCCCACAAACCAGCGCAGAGCTTAGAGGGCTCCTCTAAGCTGGCAAATCCTCCACCGCCTTCTATCACTACTGGATTAGCTAGAGTTCATGCCCTTGTAGCAAAATCAGTCTTTAAACAGACGACAGAACTTTGAACCCTGCCCTACAGTTAAAGAATAACAGGGACGGATGCTCGATCAATAGTCGGCAAATATTAGTCTCCCGCAGTGGACAGAGCCTTCCTGCTGGCCTCTAACCATTCTGGTATGCTGATGCAGAGCAGAGCTCCAGGCGTAAGGGTTTCTTTACATACAGGGGAAAAAAGATAGGGAGGTTGGGGGTGTGCAGGGGGAGCCTTTGAAGCAGCTAAAAGTTCGTTTTCCTGCTCTTGTGCAAGCCCGGGAATTTTCTCCCTCTGCAATCCATGTAGGGGTCATCAGAGAACTGAGGGCTACCTCTTCTAACTTCAGCTTCCCTGTCTTCCCTTAACATTCCAGTCATTTTCTTTGCTTTAGCGCTTTATTTTTATGAACGGTATTTAGGGAAAAAAAAGAAAAAAAGTCAGATTTTAAGTAATTTATTCCCTAATCAAGCCTGCAGATGGTTCATTGTCCGTGGTTATTTAATAATGTAAATACAAATTGTGATAACGTTGTTATCTCAAGGGCTTGTTACAACACACATATCTTGACCTCCATATTTCTTAATTGTGCCCTTATGTAGAAAAAGCAGCACGCAGGCTGGATCATGATTCTTTTTTTCCCTATTTATAAAGCAATTGCCATCTTGATAATGAGACAGGGAGTAGCTGCCTACTGCTCTCGGAGGGGCAGGGAAGGCGGCCCAGCAGCTCGGAGCCAGGAGCGGGGCGAGAGCTGACGCTCACGCTGCGGCTTCAGCGCCTCTCGCGCCCGGCCTCTCCCCCACGGCAGCAGCCAGGAATCCTAGGGCAGATCCCACCCACATCTCGGGCCTCCGAGATGCACAGGAGCCACAGCAAGGCCATGCAATGCTGTTCGCTGCCACCTGGATGTCAAGAAAACTCAAGCTGCCAGGCGCAACTTCTCTGCCTGTTGGTTCTTAATTTTTTTTTTCCAAATATCTGAGCACAGACATGGGACATAAATAACCTTGCAGAGTAGCACCCCTAATAAATACACTGTATTGTCCCTAACAAATACACTTGTACATATAGGGACAGAGATTCCCTGCAACCCTATTGCCTATGTCTTTTTCTACCGGTGTTAGTGTGGTCCTCAAAGTAAACATTAAGCCAAGGAATGAGTGTTCTTGAACACAATCCTCTCTCTATATATGTGTGTGTGTGTGTGTGTGTGTGTGTGTGTGTGTGTGTAATTTTACCATACACAATGAGATTTGTGAAACAGATGTTCATCATCTCAGTTTCTGCTTATTCTCACTACAATCTTAACACTCAGCGCAGACTCTCTTCTTACAGCACAGGACATGTATTTTTTTTTTTTAATTTGTAGCAATAAAAGCATAATTTTTTCCCTCTGCAGTTGCACAGAACAGTGAGCACAAAGTCAAACTTGTCTCCAAGCAATATTCCCAAAAGCTTCACTCGAAAGTCCCATTTTCCCCTTTCACAGCTTTCCTTGGCTCTACAAGAAAGGGAGGAAAGGAAATGCCTCATCTTCTCCTCAGTTTATTATATCTCATGTTCACAAAGTTTGAATGTATTGCATCCCTTACTCTCGCCCCTTTTTCACCAGATAAATCACTAGCAAAAAAAATCAAGCCTATCATTAATATCCAATGTCCTGTAAAAAACACTGATGGGTGGAAGCAACTCAAAATACTTAGAGGGCAGATGATGGTGAACACGGTCACTAGGGCTCAGAAGTGAGTTTGTACCTTACTGTATCAGACAGCAGTTCAATCTACAGGAGTGTCTGAGCAGGTGTTTCGGGCACAATCCCACAGCTCTTTCTCCCTGAAAGACACAGTGCAACACAAGAAGTTGCGGGGAACGCGAGGGGTGAAGGCAGAGCTCAGCGACGCCGCTAACACAAGGAGCGGAGCGGGCCAGGCTGTGCCTGCAAGAAAACAGGAACATTTAAGTGGGGCCAGAGGTGTCTGTGCCTGCTACAGGCACCTGAGAGTCTTCACGGAGGAAGTCCAGAGTGTTTCAAAACTTAGCAAGTCCTGCAACTACACCAGCGCGAGACACGTAACAGAGAGGACTGAGGCTCATTTGCCTGCCATTGCAGCTAATCCCAAGGAAAGAACAGTCACTCAGTCTTCATGTTGAACTGGCTTTACTAATTAAAACAGTGCAATATGCATATATGCCTATATACACACGCATGCACATATATCTGTATCACCTCTTATCTGTGCCAGTGGTCTCTGTTTGGACAGCCTTGTTTGAGCAGATCTGTCCACGTCCTGAAGGACAAGAGTCCAATGACCAAACAGTTCAGCTGGTCATCTGCTCAGCAGCCCGCTTGGCCTCGTCATCCTTGTTCCTACAGGGGAGCTAGGACAGGAGGAAAAACTCCCCCAGAACAAAACTTCCTGGACCCAACAATATCTTGCTGTGTTGCACAGTGACTTCCTAAAATGCTCAGAAAGAGTCAATGCAGATCTTTGAGGAACTCCTTTTAGAAAGGAAACTGTCAGTTACTTGTTTTCTCTCCTATAGCTTAATATTCAGTTATACAAAGACTTTTCCCTTCACTCCGCAGCAACTTTGGCTCCATACCAACTTGTTAAATGTGACTTATGAGCCCAAATAAGCAGGATAAAATGTATTTACCTTCTGCTATGGGCATCTTTCAGATTCAAAATGCATCATTTTGTCCTTGCAAAAGCATTCTTGTGAACTTCTGCTTGACACTGCTAACTTTGATAGAAGCAGCTTATGATATAATTCTAACAGATAAAGTTCTCATCTTCACCCTTTTCAGCAAAGTCCTTAAATTAATACACTAGTTCCCTGTTTTGACAGGACAGGGTGGGTAGAACCCTGGTCCTGTGCTGGACTCCCATCCTTCAGGATACAGACGGGTCTGCACAAAACAAACCACCCCACAAAATGCAGCAATCCTGTCAGTGGTGCCACCACAGGGTTTTCACCCACGGTATTCCGAGATCCGCATCACAACCAGCTCTCTTGGCACTGCACGGGCTCCGCTGCAGGGCAGCCAAATGTCGTCTCCTTGGGACGCGCAGTGTCTGACCTGCCCCTCAGGGTCCCACTTCCCACCACCATTTCTGGGCAGGGCTGCAGCAGCGGCTACGCTGCTAGGGCTGTTGCTCCCAAAGAATTACTGCAAACTGCAGCAGCGCAGGAGAACTTGAGAGAAAGGCTTGGACAGCACACAGCATTTTTTCTGACTTTACAAATAATATTAAATATTGAAGTTATGCATCTTTGAAAGTTCTTGCAGACTGTCACGGAAAGCATTTCTCTGGGCTGTTCTACTAGTGTGGCCGTGTAACACAATCAAAGATAGACCTGACTGAAGTTGTAAGAGGAGCATTTGTGCTATTTTTTTTCTGCTTTAACAAAGGTTAAGAATTTTAAGACATTAACTTCATAAATACGTAGATAAATTTCTTGTCAGCTAGTATTTTTCAGATTTTGACAAAAGGTTTGAAGTAGCTCCAAAAAAATGAATAGTTGATATGTTAATTAGTAATTTTGATTTTTCTTCTTATTAAATCAGTTTTCCCCAGCCATTGAGCCATTTATGGGCTTAATCTGCCAGAAGATTGATGTAAGAACTAATGGTGAGGGTTGTTTTGAGTATTTCTCACCTGCTGCTCTGTTCACATCATCTTGCTCTTCGCAACCCCTCTCAAGGCAAACACAAACCTCTCCTCCTCTCAAGCCTGGCAGCAGCTATGAACTTTCCCTCAGTGTTCAGTGTCAGCTCTGCCTCCCACGAGGCAAGAACCATCACCCACTAGTGCAGTTTGCAGTGCAATGCTCATTCCCTCACACGACAGGACAGACACAGAAGCACCACAAAAACAAAGCGTTACTGCCCGCACCACATTGCCTCTTTCTTCTTGAAGTTAGAGAATAAAAGTATGTGGCAGACAGACTGCTAGGATGTTAAAACAATGCAGAGTGTTGTCTTGCTCCCTTGTGCTCCCTCATCAGCCTTTCACTTGTCTTTTACTTAGGCTATAAAATTTTTAGCTTTAAAATGCTCTTTTCATGCAGTTAACACACTAGGAGTCTAATTTTATACTATAGTCTCTTAAGAGGTATGGCACTATAAGTTTTTATCGCTACTACCGAGATATTTTGTTTCCTCAAAGACCCGGCGACAATTCCAGCCCGGCCTCGGGAACACACCGCATGTGACACCAGCACAGGAGTAACAGCAGCCAGTGTCGCCCACCCTCCAGCCTCCCAGCCCGGCAAACACAACACGCACCCGCTGGTCACCCAAGGCACCACATCCGAGTCACCGCTCCCTACGTCCCCCTACGGGCTTCCAGAGAGAAAACCGCTGCTTCCCCCATGTTCCACAGAAAGCTTCCTCCCAAACACACAGGCTGCTGTTGGAGGTTGCAGCCCACCTCAAGTGTTCTGACATATGAAAGGAGGAATTCACGCTCTGGGTGCAGTGCCTGAGAGGAAGCAACAGTTACAGATTTAGTAGGGGAATTGCATGTGTGAACAGGATTTCTTTCCCCCGTAGGGACATGTGAAGCCCTGGAAGGCGCTGCCCAGAGAGGCTGTGCAGTCTCTATCCCCGACTGGACAAAGCCCTGAGCTGACCTTGCTTCAGTGGAAGCTGGACTGACTGGAGACATCCCGAGGTGCCTCCCGACCCGAGTTACCCTGGGAGCCCTAAGAGCCAGCTCTGTTGTCTGCTGCATGCAAGTCCTGCAGCAGCACTGCACAGGACAGGTGCTGATTGTTGGGGGGCTAGTTTCCACTGCTTTAGAGCTCATTGCTTTTGCTATTTTGGAACTGGTTTATTATTGGTTCAACTCCGTTTCAGCAGGAGATGCCTTTCATGTTCCTATCCTGAGGAGCCACGTTCCCGCATGCAGAGAGGAGCGGAACACAGGAGGGCCTCAGGAGGGAGGGCCGCCTTAGCACAACGCTGGCCAAAACCTCAGAGCAGGGCAGTTCCTCTCTTCAGGCTCTTGCTGACTGAGAAGTAATTCCCAATACTAGTCTACTGCTGGAACATGGGACTTGTTCATTGTAAGTGCAATAGCAGGCTCAGGAGAAGGTTTGTTACAAAGAAGCATGGAACATGCATTCGACAATTGTGAAACAAGCCCCATCTTGGTGCAGAAATCACCCCTTTCATGGATCACCCTGTGTTTGTTCATTTACTGCAAGTTAAAACAGGGCACTGGGTTACTGCTTGCAGAGGGCAGATAAGAATGATTAATATTTAACATTTTCAAGATCATGTATGTTATGCCTCTATCCCAAGCTGGCTGGAACAAGCTACCTATGAGAATACTGCACTTCGAGGCACTGGCAGTGCACAGGGGGTTTGCACGGGCAGGCATGTTGCACAGCAGCAGCCTCCACGTTACCGCCCATGCTGGTGACCGGGCATCCGCAGAGCACGGGGCCGCTCAGCACGCGGCCGCCTGCTGCACTGCCCTGAGTGCACGAGCTGGGGCAGGCGAGAGCGGCGCCAGGCTTCCAAACCAGCATCAGCAACGCTCCCTCAGGCAGGCGAGAGCTGCGCCAGGCTCCCAAACCAGTGTCCTGAGGGCTGCTCGGGCAGATGAGAGCAGTGCTGAGCTCCCAAAACGCAGCATCTCCCTGGCCGCTGCAGGGCAGCCCCATCCTCCAAGGGACCAACCCTGCCAGGGCTGAGGCCGCAGGAACCTTTTGAGAAAGGAGACAAGCAGACCTTGCCAAATGCCACCCCCTGAAAAATGGTTCCCTGTAGGAAGCGCAAACAAACCCGTTGACAAGTGCTCAAGAAACAGTATCTGCTGCAACAGTGCAGTGCGAGCGAAGGCCTGCACTCGATGCACTGCAGCCCCAGGAATCTTTAATGTAGCCCAGCTCCATGCACTGACCCCGAGCGGCGGCACAGCAGGCCCCGCTGCCACCCTGCACGCTGCCACCCTGCACGCTGCCACCCTGCACGCTGCCGCAGCTGCCCCCAGCCCCAAGGCAGCCGCATGAGGCGGCAGCAGGATTCCGATCGAAAGTAGGCTGGAAAAGTATCAGCTAGCACAAGGAGGAAATAAGTCACTTATCACTGGGGATAATGACTAAGCTGTGTATGTATGTCCGTTTTTTTTTTTTTTTTTTTTTTTTTTTTTTTTCAGTCATAATAAACTTCCTCAGAAGAAAACAAGTTTCAGGAATATTCTAGGAACAGCGGGTGAGTTTCAAATTTCATTTCATACAGAATTTATCCTACAAGCATAAAATTAAAAATGTACTTTTAATCAGTAAGCAGAAGAAGTAATCTCTGAATTCCTGAATAAACTGTGAAAGTAAATAGTATTAAAATGACTGCAATTTTCACAGTTTAAAAGTCTTTTCACTTGTATATGAAAGTTACTAGTTATTGCTCAGTCTTTGAAAACTCAAGCCTATCTTCTATTTTCAAAAATTTCTAATCCACGGGGATTACTAAAACAAGAATTGCAGGTGTTGAACTGATTTCCAGCACAACAGAAAAATCACCAAAAGGTGGAAAGTACTGCTTTCTTTTAGTGCCAATGGAAAGTTTTAGCTTAAAAACAAATGAAAACCTTCTTTGATTGAAAATGATGCCTCTGGGACTAAATATATTTTTTAGAAGTTTATGACATAAAGAAAATTGTAGCTTAGATATAGCTATTGTATTCTGAGAAGTGACAGCCAGATGGTATCAATGATTCGGCAGGGGAGAGGTGTCGTATTGCTTTACAGGGGCTCTATGGGGGCTATGAAATACAATTTCTACACTATAGAGACTACTATGCTCTATACAACATGTGTTCACAACACTAGAGAAACAACGCAGTGGTATATCCAAATAAAAATACTTTCATTCAAAATATAAGTATTTCAAGTGGGTGTTGCAAACTGAATTTAGATCCCCTCCCTTAGAGAAAGCCTCACCATTTTCATAAAGACTCTGCATTCTACATTTAAAAAGACTGGCCAGCATATTTGCTCCTCTTCTAAACACTAACAGGAAATCTTGAGAAGGAAATTACAGGAAAAAAAGTATTTTTGTTTGTTTGTTTGGTAAATGTATTCTGAGAGCAACACTGGGTGACTGGGGAACTAGAAAGCCTGTCAATGAACTGAAAGCTCTAGTCACCCCCCTGGTGACTGATATACAGGTGGCCGATTCCTGTTATTCACACCTACTTTCTTGAGCGGGGCTGCAGTCAGCTCCTACACCCCGTGGCGCGGGGACGGGCCCTTCCCTCTTCATGTCCAGCAGCTTCGTTGGGAACGGCGCCTGCCCGCGCTGCCACCATCAACGGGTGTTGCAGGAGCACACACGAGGAGTGACCTTGGGGCTACTCGCTGCTGCTTCGGTGGCAGACATTCCTGCCGAGGTACAGGGTAGCATGTTCTCTACTCTCAAACACCAACAAACACATGCCCTGAAGCCTTCTACAGAAGAAATGCTTATTAAAAGATTAGGACACTACAAAGGATTTGTTTCATAAACCATAAAAATCTTACATAAGCCACCATTTGTGGCATCCTAGGTAGAGTAGCACCCGTGACAGGAACTGCAGTTAATAACTTGCATGCAAATCTCCAGTAATATCCTGCTAGACATATCACTGGGGCTTCATACAGTTCAAGGGAAATTTTGGAATTTTGTCGAGTCCACAGGGTTGAAAAGGGTCAGCATTCCTTGAAAGGTGATGCTAGTGAATTTGCCATTATTAAATCCAGGATCAGTCACTCCCTATTCTCTAGCTATACGTGCATTTCACTCATTTATGTATTTGGAGATAACATCCTTTCTGTGCCCCTGTCAGAATTCAGAGACTTTATCCAGGGCAAAATCTGACACACGAAGCAGGTGTTGGGTCTAGCAGAACTGAGCTGGATCTCTCACTATGCAACATTGCAGTGCTGCCCTCCCATTTGGCAATTTAAAAGAAAAAAATCTAAATGCATCCTCTTCCTCAGCTTCATAACATACCAAATGACCTTTTAACTGATGGTCTCGTGATCCCTGCAGCAGAGCTGACATTGGACAGAGGAAAGGCTGCTCATCAAGGAGGCCTCACAAAGGGAGATTACCTCTTGTCTCAGCTGTCTGCAGTTCAGGCTCGCTCTGTATTCCTCTTTCAGATACAATTACGTTTTGCTATCGATGCATATGCTGCAAGTGATAGCATGAATACCAGATGAGCATGGAATAAGGCCTAGACTGTATACAGTTCTGGAACCAGGCTTAAGCATTCATGTTCATCACCACTATCTTTCGAATTACGACTCAGGAATATACTTTTGGCCATGCTTTACTACTCATGCTTTAGTAGACCGCAATGTGGAGAGAATCCCAGGCGCTGTTTTTGAGGGGCTCCTGCTGTCCCCTCCAGGATGACCTTGCCCAGAGCACCTCCCTCCAGCTCAAACAGCACCACCTCCGCCCAGGCCGTTCACCTGGCCGGGGCTAAACACAAGGCCATCTCCAATTTTATTAACCTCACCATTTCCCCTCCCCGTCCTGAGGCTTTTAGTCAGTTCCTGGATGTGAGATACTCTGGGGTAGCAAAGGGACCAATCGGGACCAAGAAGATGCCATATTCTATTGCTCTCCATTTCCACTCTTTCCTTTTCCGAGTTCTTTTGGATCCCCACTGCCATCCCCCCCGGCACAGTACTGCTTTCAGAGCGATACCAGTACAGGCCTAAACTCATGTCCAGTCAACAGAAGAGGACAGGTACAGACCAGGTGCCATCTTACCTCTATTGCTTGGCAAGGTGGCTGCTATGGGGTATGGCCTGTACCATATTTGACAGAAATACTATGCAGTACTACTGCAGAAATAGCACAATACTGCAGAAAGGGACAGTCCCTCCCTTTGTGACTCCCTGATACTACTGAACACAAAACAAAGGTTCATTCTTTTTCTAAAATGCCATTCACACTTCCCCACTCGGATATCTACAAGAGGCTCCCATTGAATAAGATGAAAATATACACTTCAGTCCTTGAGACACGTGCAGTTCTTTGAGACCATAAATTTTCTGGTGATTTATTTCCCCACCATCCAGAGATGCTCAGTTTATGAAGGGCAATTCTTAAGATATGCCAGATGCTCTTGGAAGTACCTAGCAAAGCTCCTACTTGCAGTTCATGATTTTTAAGAGAACAGTGCCTCTTATTTTAGTTGCTGAGTACTGGAACTCTAGACCATTGCATTAACAACCCTGGATTTGAAGCACAGAACATATCTTTCTTACCCAACTTGTCCATTGAAAGCTTCCTCACATCAGCCATATCAGTCCAGAAGAAAAGTCTTAGGAAGCTGTATCATTCAGTAAATTTAAAAACAGTGCAATAGATAAGCTTCTATAGCTTAGCAGAGGCTATTGTGATCACTTGCTCATAGCAAGTATCACTTTGAAATCACTCAAAAGTCTTGAGCAAGGCACCTGAGATGCCGTCACACCTGATTTCAATGAACACTTACTCGTTCCAGTGTGTCTCAACGGCAGTATAAGCCCCAAACTCTGCTTCTCCTGTTCGTAAAGTAGATTAATAATTACTATTTCAGAGCCAGCTGCCCTGAAAGAGCCATTACCTAAAGAAACACTAGCAAAAGAAATTTTTTCTTTTTCTCTGAGATCCTGAAATGAGGGTTTTGTGAAGGATACCATGGTTGCTCAGACCTACTGAATCCAGGAGTGAAATACCATATGAAACTCAATTTCATGCTGGATAGGATGTTAAAGGAGCTAATTAACTCAGAAAAAAACAGTATCTGATATGACTGAATACCACATCTATTTAAAAGCTTGCATTTAAGAAGAAAAGTGTCTGCAATGTCATAAAAAAATATTTAATGACTAGAATTCTTCATATTTCTCCTATACTTTGCCTCCAAAGATGTAAAACCACATCCACATTAGTTTTTGTTTAATTAGGAGAGCAGGTGTAGAGAATAAAGGAAACAAACGCCCACCAAGCCAGGCTTAGGTTACCTCAACTCTCTTCTTGCCTCCACATGCTCTTGGGACCAGCCATCCAACTGTGTCCAGAACTGTGCAGCAGAGGAATGACAGGTTAAAGCTTCAAAACAGACTTATGAAAATGCTGTATTCATTATTCTATGAAGACTTGACCACTTTCCACATCTGTAATCTTTTATGAAGATGGCAACACCCATAAAAGCAAAGCATTGGTGAAAGCCTTTCCCAAGGCCTTTTTAACTGGACTAATGGGAAGGCTGTGTGGGGGCAAGGCAGGTGGTAACTGTTCCCACCTGGAGGACACCTCACCAGGAGCTACCAGGTGTGGGGATGGATGGATGGATGGATGGATGGATGGATGGATGGATGGATGGATGGGGTCAGGGCAGGCTGTAGGCCAGGCCTGGAGCCTTCCCAGCCCTTCTGGAAGGTTCTGTGACCTCGAGGTTCCCTGTGTCAGGGCCTCCACCTTCCCTGCCCTCCTGCGAGGTTCTGCCACAGTGCCCTGGCGTTCCTGGTGCTCTGCTTGCTGCAGAAGGTGCTGTGAAGGGTGTTTAGAGCTGTCTCCTCCCTTCTGGAAGGTTCCCTGCTGTGCTCCTGCACCTCTGGCACTGTGCTTGCCACAGGAGGCACAAGCTAGAGCGTGGCTGCTGCCTTCTCCTCCCTGCCAGAAGGATCCCCGCCATGCCCTGGCACCCGGCCGGTGACACGCAGCTCCCCGCTCCTCACCAAAGCAGTACCTGGACATTTAGACAGTGTCAGGGCAGTAACGGCCCTGTGTCCTGCAAGGGGAGCAGCGGGGCAGCTTCATCGCTTGCACACAACATGGATGCTGGAGGGCGAGCCCTGTGCCTTGTCCGTGCCAAGCCACGGCCCCTGCCTTGGGCCTTTGCACCCAGCTTTGCCTGCAGCCCACAGTGTGGAAGGAGTGTGAGCGGATCTGCAGCCCCCAGCGCTTCCCTGCGCCTGCCAGGGCCTGCCGGGGACCTGTGCGGGGAAAGCGCATCATGGAGATAGCAGCGAGCAAGGTATGGGGTAACGGGGGGCAAGCGTTCCTGTCTGCGCCAGGCAGGCTGCCCTGGCCTGGCTGGGCCAGCGCTGCTCTGCCATGGTGGGCCCGGAGGTAGCGGCACCCGGAGACGAGCCAGGCATTCCTAAAGTGGAGCCCCAAAAGAGCCACGGCTGTGCTCTTCAAATGGCGATGCCTTATTGATAATTCTAACAGTAAATTAGTCCCTGGTGCATTTCATGGTGGAGACAGTGTCAGCAGGACTTCGTGCCCTTCATGTGAAGACACTCCCGGCTCATCTGGAATGGGCTCAGTCCTTGGGAAACGCACATCAATCCCCTTTCCTGAGGCCTAGCGGGAATCATGAGAGATCACGGCTCCCCGGTTAAAAACCTTTGCTCTACTTTGTACCAAGTTTTGAGTTAATCTTTCCCTATCTAGTAGCCAGAAAGACCAGAACAGATGTGGCAATCATTAACCACCAGCCGTTGACCAAGCAGGGTCACAGCGTTTCCCTCCACGATGCACGTTGTCCTGCTGCAACGTGTGCCCCCGACCACCGCTGGCAGCTGGGGCTGGCGGATGGGCCTCCTGCGGCCGCTTGGCCTCCGTGTCCGCTGCCCGGAGCCTGTGGCAGGGTTTTTCCACAGGTGAAAGTGCCAGCCCACAATCAGTTCGGCTCTAAGCGTGTTGATCGTGTGCTTATGAAAGAGATCTGAAGTAAAGCCACAAGTCCTGTGAGTGCCCATTCGTGCAGCAGGTCAGTTCTGGTGTTGGAACCTAAGGAAGTCTTTAAATATCGGCAGTCGTGGGACTGCAGAGTTGAGGTACCTGGTGCCTCAGCTGTGCCCTTTGAGCCATCTGTAGCTTTCATCTCAGGCTTTTCTAGTCAGTATCCTGTGCTCCAGCTCCCTCCTCAGCTGAGGCTCCACTTGTCCATCCCATGCAAACCTGCAACTGATGTCAGCCTGATTTTGGATAATTTAGCTGAACAGCGTGAGGTGTTAGGCCATACGCATGAGGAAGGGAAAGCTTTCCGAAGTGTAGAAAAAAAAGAACGAAAACCAATTCATGAAAGCCCCTTTCAGGTAATGTAAATTAGCTCTTATCTGAGTCTTCAGTTTGAGCCGAATGGAGAAGCTGGCTTTTCAAAGTCCACTCTAAATAGGCAAAGTAATTGTGTTTTTTTTTAAGCTCCTAACAAGCTTTCAAAGTGAATTTTGTTGAACCCATAATAGATTTGTGCTCAGAATCAGACAGCTGCAAAGCTTTATTCTTCCAGAGGGATTGTGCCACTCACAAGCCTCTGTAGGCGCATATCATTTCTAAACAGCATGAAATTATTCCCCTAATATCCTCTTGCTTCACCACCAAGATCTTCATGTGCAGAATACGAATACCTAACATCTTTTTTCCCCAAATTGTTTTTTTTTCCATTGAAGAATTTCATAATTAGGATATTACAGAGCTAAATCTTAGCTTCTTTCTCCTTGTTAAACCTTACCAGTGTGAAAAACAGTCTCACAGTTAAAAATGCCCCAGTGTGGAAATTCTGACTGTTTTTACTCTGTAGTAATTGTTATTCCTTGGTTTTTGGGCTGTTCCTTCCCTTTTTCCACAGAGAAGAGGCTTCATCTTCAGATTTCTATTTTGTTCTTTATATCTTCTGCTTTTATGTACAAAAATAGTAGGAAAGATGCTCTTATGTGGGCTGAAGTTCAGTCTTTGTACAGTGACAGCACAGTCCGTAGGAGCTGTGCATATGGGGTCGAACCACAGCATCACAGATTAGTGTGGGTCGGACGGGACCTTTGGAGGTCATGGTGCCCAGCCCTGGTGCTGGGCACTGCCGACTTATGCATTAGACTGAGCTTCAGAGTTAGATCGTGTTGCTCGAGGTCATAGTTACTTGTGTTCAAGGGGAGAATTCAGCCCTCAGAGGGATGTGCAATGTCTATTGCATTATTTGGCCTTCTGCCACCTTTGTCAACATTTAAACAAAACAGTTCTCTCTCTTTTTTTTTTTCTTTTTTTTTCTCAGGAATTTCCAAATAATTTGGCATCTGATTTCAAGGAATTTTGCCAAAAGCATCTGCAACAGTAATGGATGTTGCAATGCTGTTCCAGACTATCATCAGTGACTCCATGGCTAGTACTTTTATTGCAGGACTCCATTTTAGCAAAAACTATTTTTATTCAGAAACACATCCTCAAAAACACAAAATAAGTGTCAATTCCCCTGTCACGTAAATCAGCACATTGTAGTGTTTCACTGCTGTTTTTGGAGAACTTTATGGCATTTTAATTTGGAGGTTATTGCTTTCTTTTCATGATTAAATAAATATTTCCACTAAACTTCAAATGCACAGCCATATTTTCAGAATGGCACATGGCATTTGCACATGCAATTCTGGTGTAATTCTACAGATAACTTCTAAGTAAATATTTTCTACAAGCCCGGGCAGCCTATGAACTATTATTACTGCTGTTACTAGTAATATCACCTTTTTTATACAGTGTGTGTATGGAAACATTTTTTATTAAATACTAATACAAAAAAAAATAGTCCTTGCTTTAGGAGAATTTCTAAATATGGGCAGAAGGCATAACATTGAAGAAGGTGAGATTGAGAGTAGTAGATTTTGCATATGGCAAGTAGCAAAGTTGGGTTAAGAGCCCTAATTCCTGGAGTTACCGTTTGAACGGGACTCATTGGGACTCTAAAATGAATGGGAGTCACTGGGACTATAAAAATAGTATTTGTTACTGGGCATATATTTCTGCTTGTAATACAGCAAGTCTATTAGCAGTAATAATCACAGCAGAGGCAAGGTCCCCTTTTGCCAGAATTTGCATGCTCAGAGTATCCAGACATGCGAGTGCTGTAGATGCTATCCCGAGCTTGCAGAAATCGGTGGGAACGTTTCGATTGGTTTCAGCAGATCCTGGGCTTGTTTGGCATTTGGTTATGGGCCAGATGATGTGATTCACTCCAGAATTTTCCGTGTCACTTTCTGTTAATATCTTTATTAGGATTAAAAAATGAGTGTGCATAAGTGCATCCAAGCAGTTTCACAGTGGCTAGAGATAAACAGGTAGCTGTGGCTGTGCTTCTTGTTCTGCAGCTGAGGTTGGGCAGAGCATACTGCTTGGCGCTAGTTTTAGTCTAAAAGCAAGTGGCTGAGACTGTTATTACAGAATTCTTAATTTCATTACGTTTCTGCAATACCTTCTCATTTAACAGAGTGTGAAAAGTGAGTCAGCCTTGTGTTTTTTTTCTTTTCCCGTCTCCATTCTCCTCTTTCCTGCTAAAATGTCACCTCTTAGCATATTCATTTGTTCTCTGTGCTAATGAGGAGAAAATCTCTTTCTTTAGACAAATGGCAAAGGGCACGGTGAAGCAATCAGACCATCTCGTTAGGCAACTAACCTGGACAGTATTAATCATCGCTTCACCCGTATTCATTCTCTGTTGGCTACACAGGAAGTCAATTCTGTGAATACTTTCAGAATTGCATGATTTTCTGTTCCTGCTCTTCTTCTGGGAGGAAGATATAACCATGTGTTACTAATTCCTTCTAGTTATATATCCCTGTTTTTGTTTTTTGTTTTTTGTTTTTTGTTTTTTTTTTGGAAAGAGGCTAAACAATGTATTTTCCTGGTGTACCAGTGCAATGGTAGTGCTGCTAAGAAGCTCTAACTCCAGCTGCTTTCATTGCACGGGAGATGTGCTGCAGCCCCTCGTTCGCGGCTGCCACTGTTATCTGTGTTACCGCAGCACCTGACACTGGAGCGATGTTGTCATAGGAGCCATGCTAGGAAACCATGGGACATAATTCTTGCCATCACAAATTTACAATTGAAATAGATAACAACTAAATGGAGAAAAGATATGCCATAAATTGGTAAAGGTGAGAGCATTCTAGTGGCTTTTTTTTTTCCCTCTGTAATACAGTGCTGCATTATGTGTCTGCATTATGTGTTTGAACCTATTAGATGAGGACCATGCTCACAAAAGGAGAGCTATAATCCTTCGAGTTCATGTATATTGGGCTGTTCAGTGCCCGCTGGCTGTGCTTGGGAAAGCTGTCTTAGCAAGGACAGAAGCTGCAGTTATATTCTGTTACGATTCATTTTATATAAAAGTTGAAAGCAAGGCAAGAGTAAGATACATGCCAAATGAAGACCAAGCCCCAAAGCAATAAAGTCACAAAATTCCTCACCTATGCAAATTATTATACTGGAAACTTAACCATTTTTAATTCTTAAAAAAAATAGCAGCATTGTCAGTTCAGAATGAGCTGTTCCAAGCTGCTTGTGCTGTAACGGGCTAGAGGCTTGGAGGAGCCACGGGCAGGGAAGAGGGCGATGAAGTAGCAACACGTGAACGGCTGGGAAGTGCTGGCCTGAAGGTGCCATTTGGTTCTGTGGGGAGGGCCTCTCAAGAGCGAATCCCGCAGCAGCCTCTACGAAAGGCTGGAGTTTATTGCACCTTAAATGTGGGCATGCGTGCAGTGGTACGGTTGTGTAGTGTTGGTTATCCTGCTCTAGCTGCGGGCAGGGAAGTTGGTGTTCTGTTGCAGATTTGCTTATATCAAAGCAAGAAGAGAGCAAGCTGTTCATCATCCTGGTGAGATCCTGAGGCTTGTGTTCAATTCCTGGCTTTGCCCTCTGTGTTCAGATAGGGTTAACTCAAATCAGACTTATTTTCCCTAGCACATACGTATGTTCTAAAGTGACATGCATTAAAAATGCCCACAGGTTCTTTGGTGATGAGAACTGTGAACGTACCTGTGCAGAAAGGACAGTAAATGAGAATAAGTAAATGAGAAGAATGGTAAATTGCAGCAGTAATCAGGAAGGTTAGCACTGTGATCCGCGGAGCTGATGCGGCCACTCTCACTGAGAGAAGCACCCGATTAATAGGGAACTAAATAAATGCTCTTCATCTCGGGGTTAAACAAACATGGGCAGCTGGGAAAAAAAAAAGAACATATTTTGTTGGCACATTGGTGCAATAGCATTTTAAAGCATTTTTAAATACAATTTAACTTTCAGACAAGTTAATGTAACTTCCCACATTCCCACCTTTTTCCCTGCCCACATGTGCTCTGCCTGAAGGGACAGAGAAAACTGGGCTGTTGGGGCTTCTTTCTCTTCTTCAGTCTGTTTGACTAGAGGTGACTGTGGCTCTGTGCAGGGAGGGTCATCTCCCTCCCCCAGATCAATATTTTAATATGACTTATCAGAAAGAGAATGAGTTGTTTACTTTCAAACTCCAGGATCCCATAAAGGGCGAGGGAAGAGTGTCTGCTGGAACCAGAGGCTTTCCTGAGCTGCTGCTGCTGCGGAGCGCCCCGGAGGGCCTCGGCCCCCCGAGCCAAGCACAGGGATCCCGAGCAGAGCGTCCCAGCGGAGCCTCGCTGGTGGCCGGTGCTGGCCGCAGCACGGGACATGGTGAGTGCCCTGCTGGGCTTGCCTCACGAGGCAAGGGAACAATAACGGGCATTGGCAGGAATGAGAGCTCATGAGTTTGCAATGGGAAGCACATAAACCACGTGAACCTGCGGGCTGCACGTGTAATCCAAAGGGGCTTAATGCCTTATAGCTACAGTCTCAGCCTCAGATTTAACAGTGAGTAGCAACATTTTATTGTCGTCAGTGGGAAAGCCTCCCTAACCTCATCATGAAGGAGGCCAGTGGTGAGGGGGGTAGACGTCCTCAGCTTTTTGGGAGTGTGTGAAACCTGTAAAGAAGTGATCCACATTCACACACTTCTAGGAGACTCTCTTCCACTTCATAAAGAATGATGCTCCTACTTATAGGATTCTAATAATGTTCTTTGTCCCCATGTCTAGCAGAAAAAGTGAAGATTTGGGTTTGTCATGATGTTTATATATCGCTTTCCCTCTCCTCTGACCTATGCCTTTCTTGCTGTTTAACTCTGCTGCAGTGCAGTACTAAAACCTGCTGGTCATTTCTCTTCCTTTCATTGCCTTTCGCTGTTGGAGATGCAGCTGTTGGGCTGGCAGGTTCTGTGCCGGTGCAGAGCGCTGGAACTGCCCCTGCGCAGCCCGGGCCTGGCCCTCGTCGCACGCGTTTCTGGGAGCCCCATGCCAGGCTGGGCCTGCGGCGGGCAGAGCCTAATGAGGATAGCGTCTTGCCTGCCCCTTTCCTCTGGTGCAGAGAAAACTGAGTAAAATGTGCATGAGAGAAGGTAAGGGGGAAAAGGCAAATATTGTGATGACTTAAAAAGACAGGTGTAGCGGTTATGTCCTCTTGGTATCGATTTCTTATTATCATGGTAGAGTCAAATCCCTTCATGGCAAACAGCCTCAGGTTGGTGTTGCGTCCAGGGCAGCAGCAGGTGCTCTGGGAGTGACGCTGGATTTCCCATGCTAGTTATGAGAGGTGGTGCCGGCCTTGTGCCCAGGACGTGCTGCAGCTCCTGTCCTCCTGGAGGGACTCCCTCCTGGCGCTCCTTCCCCAGTGGCCTGACCTGTGGGTCTGGGCACCCTGCCCACCAGGTCTGCACAGGCACCCACGTGCACAGCCCCTTCCCGTGACAGCGCACGGGCCAAGCGCAGGGAGGCTGAGACGGGCCGGGAAGGTTGCAGCGCCGCCCCGGTGTTCACTGACCTGCTGCCTTGACGAGGGTGGGAGTGACAGAGCAGCCCTAATAACTGCATTTGAAAAAGCACGCGAGCGACATGCTAATCAGCAGCTCATGGTTGATTTCTCTGCTTCAAGGGCCACCTCACAACTCGGCTCATTTTGCCAGGTCACACCTGCACTAGAAAATGCTTCCAGGTCTGACGGTGTGTACTTGGAAATCCATCTAGTTAAACTGGGCCAGAGCCCAGTAAGTCCACAGTGACCAACACTGGTGAAATTTAATGGCATTTAAGGAAAAAGTTCAAGAAAAGACATTGCCTCAAAAGGTAAATGTTTTGGAGCAAGTAAGTGCTGCATTGGTCAGAGCGTGTTTTGCTCGTGCCGGTGGCTCCGCTTTGTTCAGTACATGCAGGCAGGCAGCTGATGCGTGTGTTGCAACCCTGCTGCAGTGCTGACACTGTAACCTCTGGTGCTTTGAGGCGCAGTTTGCTGCGTGTCCTTGGCTCTGTGGTCTGCACATAACATCAGTGTGGGGGCCCTGGCACTACACACGCAGCCTCTGTCCGGGCAGGCAGCCCCCACAGTAGATCTTGGTGTAGACCATGTCCTGGGCGCCGCCGCCGCAGCTCCTGTGCCACAGCTCCTGCACCACAGCTCCTGTGCAAATGGGAAAATGGGATTCTCCTGCGTGGCTGCGTTGCGTTCGTTGCGCAGGTGGCAGGTGTGCCCGTGTCATGTTAGGGAGCCACTGGTAGCAGTTTGTGCCTCCCTGCACTGCGAGGGGCTGGCATGGGGCACGCGGCGAGGCAGAGCGGCGGGGCTGGCTGCAGCGCTCGGACCTTGCAGCTCTTGGGCTTGCTCAGCGCCGCCTCCTGCCCAAGTGATGCTGTGGTCTCTTTGGGCTTTTGGGATTTTGTTTTTTCTTCAGGCTTCATTATTGTTATTAATTAGTTAGCAATATTCTACTATTGCTATTAATCCATAGTAAATTAACTCATAGCAATGTTAACTCACTAATATTAATTTACTAATTTTACTAATATCAATTTTCTCATTTACTAATATTAACGCACTGTCTAGCTTGCACTTTTGTAAACAGTCTGCTGTCTGCAAAGGTCCCGTTTTTTTCCAGTCAGTTCCCAACATGCTCTTGCATAGATGAGTAAGTGTATTGGTGGTTGGCAATCTTTCCTTGGCCACAAAGTGCAGAAGCGGGAGGCGTTAGCTACACAGGCTGCTTTTAAGAGGGCTTTGGCTTCTCCTCTCCTCCTCTTCCAGGGCTGCTGTGTATGAGTTCTTTGCTTCTTGGCACTGCTCAGACAAGACACTGCAGAGCTCTGCCCACACCTGCGTTACCACGTTCAGCAAAGCACTGTGCAGCAGGAGGCCCTCTGAGTGTGTGTGTGCGTGTAGTGCGGATCTTTTACAGGATCCCTTGTCCTGTACCTGCTCCCTGGATCACCGGCTCTCTCCGTCAGTAAGAGAAAGGCCAATGTCCGCAGGGGGGTCATCCCTCCCAGCTGCACGCGGCTCTTGAACAGCACAGATCACTTTCCAGGTGCCTGTCCCTTTCCATCCCTGCAGAGGCACCCATAAACCCCACCTGCAGGTGACACTGAGCTGAGAGGAGGGTTCCTCTCGAGGAAGAGCTGAATCCTGTCTGCCGCTTCCTTGCTGGGCTCTCTAAGCAAAGCATCACGCACGGGAATGCGCACACATGCTCTCTTCTCCGTGTTTTGCAGATCTCTGAGGCCTCCGTGCTGAAGCCTGCATGTGTGGATATTGCTCCTTCCATGGACTGGTGACTGCCAGAGCTGTGGAGTGTGACAATGGTGTTTGTGTCCAGTCTATCAAACGCCATTATCACACTAAATAGCTACTGGAAGAGAAGGCATCAATTTAGGAAAGAGCGTGAATTGTGGCAATACGTTTTCCCTCCAGGCCGAGGAAGACAGCAGCTTTGTCTATGTGTTTCAGGATGACTGTGCTCTTCTGCATGGAAACCACCTTAATACATGAGACATGAATGCTCTGCTTTGTGCCTCCAGATTCCCACCGTAAAGCAGCAGGCATCACCTTAGTGCTGCATATTTGATTCCTTGGGAGATATGAGTCATGCTCAGACACAGGGATTATAGTTTTTCGTGCAAGTGACTTTTTTAGTCTCTTAAAATGAGATCCCTGTTGAGT
Source organism: Nothoprocta pentlandii (assembly GCA_013398315.1). Taxonomy (NCBI): domain Eukaryota; kingdom Metazoa; phylum Chordata; class Aves; order Tinamiformes; family Tinamidae; genus Nothoprocta; species Nothoprocta pentlandii. The sequence goes on from VZSG01000701.1 coordinate 159,429, forward strand.
TAGAGCTAACGTTGTGAAATGTGCCTTAAGCTGTTTTGCAAGTATTTAACACCAATTAGTTGAAGAGCTGCAATCTGAAGCGTATTCCTCTTTGAGATCCATTGTTGCACGGTACCAGTGTAACAATGAACTGAAAGTGAATAAAAGTGAATAAAGAATGATGGTGTCAAATGTTTCACTGTCACGCAAATGTCTGCTGGCAGTGCGGGTTTTGTTGGGATCAAGGGGCCCTGAGCTCCTGTAAACAAGGCCAGCCAGCTTGGCATATTTGTCTTCCTACTGACTTGACATTTCTGTATCATATGGAAGCCAATTAGCTGATGAAGTCAAAATCTGGCACCTATTTAAAACTCACAGATTTGAAACATGAATTGACTCAGATTTCTCTGACTCAGACAACAGGTTTGAAAACAAGATTTTAGGGAAATCTGTGAAGAAATGAAGGTGAAGGACGGTATTGCTTATGCTTTGTGTCGGTGTGTGGTGCTCTAGAAATAGCACTGCTTGTTCGAACACGCTTTATTTGGCGAGGCTGCAGAGAGCTGCCCCCTTCCCTTCAGGGAAGGCCCAAAGCTGTCAGTGCACACACCGAACAACTGCAGCACACCGCGGCTGCAGCCAAGGCTGCCCCAGTTTCCGCTCCCTAACCCGTTTGCCTCGTTTGTGAAGATGAGGACCAGCAGAGTCCCTCTCCTCCCCAGCCGCTCTGTCGCCTGTGCTAGGAAGCTGGATGCTCCTCCTGACGAGCTTGTGCCCTGCTGTGCTGCGAGCCGCCTGCAGCAGGTGTCAGGTGGAGAGGTGTCCTGCGAGGACCGCGGCCGCCAACCGGGACGCCCCTTCCGCCTCTCTGAAGGTCTCATCTGCTTCCTCATCAGGCAGTTTATAGCAGACAGACAGGATGGGGTCTCCTGGGCAGAGCCCCGGGAGTCCCGCTGCTCTCTCCTGTTAGAGAGGAGTGTGCTCCTTGTCCCTGCTCTAGCTGTGTAAGTAGAAAGGGGCTGCAAGGCCTCTGCGAAGGGACAAAGACTGAGCTGCCACATAATGTAAGGCTGGATCCTGGCTTGTGTCTGCACGAGCAGATGATGAGCTGGAAAGACTGGTGGGCAGGAAGCATCCGGCACAGACTGGACGTCAGTGCAGCCCAGGCATTAACCTAACGGGCCATTGCTGCACGCTCTTGTGCACCGAGCAGGCACGGGCAGCCCCCACCAACAGAGCTGCAGCGCCTCAAAACCAGGATTCTCCTGCTGTACAAGATTCACTAAACCACAGAAATTGCACTGCCAGAATACAGCCTGGCAGACCCGCAGGAAAATGCAAAAAGCTGCAGGTAATTGTGGCTTCTTTTGGGGAAGGCCTAGGGTGAGAAGTGGCCGACAGCTGGGGGATCTTGGTGAGGGTGAGCTGCTGGCAGGTGGGAGGAGAGGAGACACGTCTTTCTGCTCTGCCCTCAAGGAGGAAAGCAAAGCCTCTGTGTGCATGGCCACCTGGGACTCGCCTTTGCAGCCAGCTGCTCCTTCAGCTCCAGGTGAGAGAATAAGGACGCGCGGCCCTTCCCGCCCTCGCCAGACCCACGGTGCCGCTGAGGGAGCCGGTGCCAGTGCTCACTGCCCTTCTCCCAGCTACTGCCGAGGCAGCTTTTCCTACAGAGTCACATCTGCCCTGTTCCTCTCCTGCCACTCGAGAGGCTCCCGCGCTGCCTCCCCGAGCACAACATCCCTGTGCAGGAGCAGGAGAGCCGCTCTCGCTCCGGACTAGGGCTGCGTGCGCAGTGCCCGCGCTGCCGCTCCGCAGCACGCCAGAGCAGACAGCCCAAACCAACCCGTGCCACTTCTGCATCACGGGCAGGGGCAGCACGGGCGCCCCAGGTGCCATTTGCAGGTATTAAAGGAAACCCATTTAAATGATTCAAACATCCATGTGGGCAAACGGCTCCTAACCTTCCCCTGGCTCTGCGGCAGGATCATAACAGTGTAGATTAATCCTCTATTATTTTCTTGCTACTGTGCTCTTGAAACTCAAAATGAAAAGTCATTTACTGAGGCTTTTATTGTAGAGCTGCATGACCTTTGCAACACCCACAGATACGCCAAAGTTTCCTTAGGAAAGAAAGAAAGCGCCATAATGAGCCAAGTCCCTGCCGTTTGCTCTTAGGTTACGTGAGGCTGAGCGGCAGGAGTTGTATTAAAAGTTCCCCAAGAAGCAGCACATCCAAAAGAGAACCCAGCAGCTCTTTCCTGCCACGGGTCTGTGCGGGCTGGCTTGGGGCACGGGGTTCTGGAGCCGCATCCCGCCCAGCGGGTGCCCCCACGCTGGGAATAGGTGTCCAGGTGCTCAAGTGCTCTAGTCAGGGCTAGTCAGTCACAGAAAGAGATGCAAAGCCTCAAATTTAGCATTTTTTTTTCTCCTAACAAACCTGAGCCTCAAGAATAATCTAAGTTTAATGGCAAGGATCTATCTTCCCACAGAGATGCTTCCAAATCGCTACAGTCTCTTCAGTCACTTTGCTTTTAAGTTTCGCGAACTATTGTGCACTCCTGAGCTGTCGCCCCCATTTCAGGGCAGGACTGACCTTTCCTGGAGCAGCCGGCGCTCTCCTTGTGCTGGGCTTTGGGAAGCGGCGCTGGATGCAGCCGCTGCAGCAGCTCCGAGCCCTGCAGGAGGGACGCGCGCCCATCCAGGTGCTGCTCCTGCAGCTTTGCGTGCCGCTTCCTAAGTGTTTGAGGGGCCAGCGGGGAAGGGACTGGGGAGATCAACTATTACTGGCCAATGACACTGAATGTATTCAAGACACAAACTGGAGAAAAGATCATCTTAAGTGTTATGTGCCCTATATTTTGTGCATGTGGAGCTATGCTCTGAAATCCATCAGGTGTTCTTGAAAATATTATGACTGGAGCTGGGCTACGGCACTTAAAAACGGGAAAAAACAGGTAAATCATCAGTTTATCAAGAGGGAGGTAAACATTAAAAAACCTCAATACCTGTAAGGCATTCAGGTGGTTATTTCTGAACAAGAAGAAACATCCTGTAGAAGCTTTATTGACTTTTCATTCTTGAGTGTTTTATCATTGTCAGTCCATGTAATAGAACTTAAATCACAACACATTAGTTCATCAGCTTAAATTACAGTGGTGAATGTAATTTAGGTGTTATGCGATGAAAAGCATAACACTGAAAAGCAAAATATTTAAAAATTGCTATTAGGACCCAGCACAACTTATTCATTCTGTGTGTTATCATGAACATCTATTAATGTAATAATGCAGCTGTGAGCAGTGAGAATCAACCTTGAAATAGTCCTTTAAAAATGGGGTCTAGGTTTTCATTTGCTGATGTGTATAACAGCAAGATTAAGGTGGGTCGATGGCTAGTTACAGATGAATGCAATTATTAAGAGACATTTAGGCACGGGCAGACATATGGCACATTAATCACCATTTCCCTTCTGTTTTTGATATGCAGCCTGGAGGATATGAAGGGAGCTCCCTTGGTATCCTGTCAGACAACTGGATTTTAAACTCTTCACACAGTGATAACACCAGCAAATTTCAGCAAGGAAACTGAGGATTTTTTTTCCAAGAAGGTCCTACATAAAGAGGATATTTCTATACAAAACAGACAGACAGGCAGGAGGACAGAACAAGAAAGCTGAGGAAGTGTGAGAGAGGAAGAGGCGACTCGGACACAAACCAAAAGCAAAGTCTCTATTCCCTGCTTTGCTTAGACATACCAAAGAGCAATGATATGTGAGTACCACGACTGAGCAAGGCTTTGAAACCGGTCAAGATATCTTTGAGCTGAGGTAAGCGATTAAGCTTTTTCTCCTTTTGGTTGCTCTAATGTCTAATTAATGTCTAATTATTTCAATGTAATTGCACTTGTAGCTGAACTCAAGTGCAATGACTGAATTTTAACAGGATCTTGTGTCATTATTATAACTGAAGCTTTTGTTCTAGTTAAAGCAAGAAGATGCTTTAATACAGCTAGGTTTTCCTATTACTGTCACTCAGGTACTCCACTGATAGAAAATCAGAAATTGTGATTTACTCAGTGTTGTAATATATCAGCAGTGTTAATATGCCTGTTAATAAACAAAATATGTTCAATAAACTCCTAGGCAATGGAAAAGCAACCAATTGAGTTGGGAAAGATGTCTATTTAATTCAAATATGATGGCTTGTTATTATAAAATGCTCCAAATATGCATTCACTTTGCAAGATCAATAATAAGAAAATCACAATTAGCCTTTGTGCAGTAATAGCAAATCCATTAAAACAGCAATATAGCCAGAATGAGCTCTGAGTCCTTAACTAATGGGCCATTGATGGGCTTGGTGTACAGGGACAGACTCTACGGGCTTCCAACGGAGGAAGATATTATAAAAGATTCATTTGTATTTGTTGCCATGGACATGAACGTGACCCTCTTTGCTTTCTCGAGCAGCGTGGTGCCTTCCCGTGTACTGCATTCCCTGGATGTGTGTGTGGAACGTAAACACACAGCCAGCAGCGGTGAAGAACTGCATCGACCCCAGGTTTTGACAAGTGCACGGGCAGGGCTCAGTCCTGCCAGCAGCTCTGCAGGAGAAGCCCTGCAGCTTTTTTTTACAGCTTTCAACCTCAGTGTTTTGTCCCACTTTTCAGTCACAAACTGGGCTTTGTGCAGAGATTCAGATCTGCAGAATCAAAGGCAGACTGCTTGTCCATGGAGCAGTCACAGACTCTCTTGAGCTTTCACCTTTTGAATTTTATGTTTAAAATTCACCTTTCAAACTGGCTTTCATGTATGTAATTTTATGCTGACTGCAATATAATTCAAATTTCTGCCACAGTGTTTTGTAACAGTCTCCTCAGCCGTTAACAGAAAATTATTAAAAACTCACCGTTCCAGAGGGCTTCGTCCAATGAAACATGAGGCTTCTACGAAGCAGCTCTCTGTCCAGCTCTCTGTGCTTCCTTTACACTCAGTGGAGAGAAACAGGCACTTCTTGGTGCAGTTCTCCAATGTGTTTTAGATGTGTTTTTCAGATGACCTGAATCTTGCTCCAGATCCCTCTGACTAGACTGGACTAGGATGAGCAGCCCAGGGCTTTACACCTGCACTGCAGCCAGGTGGTTTCTGTACCTCGTGTCATCTGCCACCCAGCTCTTACTGGCACTCACAGCTTTTCCATACCAAGTAGAACCTACTCTGAAATCTCCATTTTCTTTCAGCACTGATAGGACTCTTGCACTTCGGGCTTCCATATGGGTATTGTTTCTTGGCACCATGTTTTATTTAGTAATCACTCAGTTTAGCGATTGGCACCACTTGGCACTGCAGGGTGAGCTGTTCAGGTGGCAAGCTCCAGTAAACTTGCTGCACAGTGTGCTCCTTTGCCTCCAGTCTTCACAGAGCTACACTTGGGCATGAGGGAGAACTGTATCTTCCTCCAGTTCTGGCACTGGCCGGGCAGTCTGGGCCAGTCACAGCTCTTCAGCAGCCAGGCAGTGCCCTGAGGCACCTGCTAATGTCCCTTCTCAAACATCTCTACACTACACAGAAAAGTGGTCACACGTATTTTAATTGTAAATATTGCAAAGTACTGAAATGTACTCCACCTCTAGTGTGTGTAGGTTCTTTTTTTTTTTTTTTTCAGATGGCAGCTGTTCAGCATGGAGACTGCAGACTCCAAACCTCTATTCTGCAACTGAGTTGGTGCAAGTCCTAAAGCAGGAGGTTTATCCACCCTGAGGTTTATCATAGAGTCAAGTATTTGGGAAGCAAGGAATTCTGTGGAGAATCACGGAAGTTCCTTAGTTTCCATATATTTGGTGGTTAGCTGGTTCTCACTGTGAGAGAGCCCTAAAGATGCTAGCCCCTCCCTGTGGGGACAGAAGATGGGCAGGTACAACTATCAGTGGCTTTATCTTGCACTAGAACTATAACTGGGAGATGTAACTGGGAGAAAAAACACAGGAGTAGGATCACAACTACACAGAGATCTTGTTCTAGAGCAGCCCAAACAACAATACCAGTGCAAAACTTTTACTAAGTGGTATCTTAGATATATTGATGTTTACATAGCAGCTGATCCCACAGGGTCACTGTCATAAATACACAGGAAGGAAGATGTTCTCCAGTGACCTGCGTTACACACAAAGTCCAAGACTCAAAATGTGCAGATATAAGTGTACAGAAGAATCACAAGAAACCCAGGCAGGTGGCTTAGTTTGTCTCCAAAACTTAACCTGGTGTTAATTCTTACCTAGCTGGGTGCTAGAGTCAGCTCCTTTCTTTCTGCTGGCATCAGCATCTGGATGGCTTCAAAACAACATCGTAAGGCAAAGAACTCAAGTTATCCCACCCATCAGGTCACGAGTGCCTGTCACTATGAGGTGTCTTCCACAGGAGCCTCCACAGGTTGGGCAGTGTTACTCAATGCTCTGAAGCAATGAAGTCTCCGCTCTCTTACTTTCCTGGGTACTGGCCACTGTTTTCTTCACAGTTGCTGAGTTTGGCAGAGTTTTGCTTTTTGTGGACATTGGCTTCCTTTGTTTCTGATGAGTGGATTGGAGAGATTTCAACCCCAGCATCTCACAGTACTTATTGCACTGGTGAAGGACTTTGAACTGCTCAATGAAGGAAACGGAGCAGTTGCCTTTAAAACCATTGTATCTGTAAGAAGAAAGACAAAAACAAAGTCAAATGGAACTTCAAGACTCCCTGTCAGCATAGGGGAGGTAGAGTATGACTGTTGAGTCACAGGTAACTTGGAAACATTAAGCAAGACTATTCCACTCATGCTGTATTGAGAAGCATTAGCTCTCTTTTTACAGCTAATCAAACTGAGCCATTGAGAGGTGACAGAAAACACGTAATGACAGCAGCATTACTGACAGGTAATAACCAGTCAGTAATGACAGCATAAAGCAAAGGACCCAAGTGTCCTGGTTCTTCTGAGGCCTATGTCCTGGCTATTCCTCTCCATTTCAATTTGTTGGGAATGTATTGCCAGATACCTTAGTCTCAACAGCAGATAAATAAGTTGCATTTTACAGCATTCTTTCTAAACAGACAAGAGATGAGGCTGCCGCGGGAGGTGGTGTGGATCCAAATACACCTGCATCTTCTCTGCTGTCACCTGGGCGCTGAGCCCTGCGCAAGAGGCCGGTAAGGGCCCTGACCGCCTGCCTGGCCCGCGCGGCTCTTGGCCCGGCACGGGTCCCTCCATCCCCCTGCGTTTTGTGAGGTGGCTCGTAGAGACAGGGGCGCAGGAGGGCTCTGCATCGCTGCTCCCTGCCCTGCCAGGGCAGAGGGCTCCCTTGGGCTGGGAGCACTGCCCGCGTCTGCCGTCGCCGTGAGCACAGACTGCTTCTTAACAGGGTCACTGTGGCCAAGCATGTCTTCCACCAGCGGGTGGAAGAGAAGAACAGAGGCCACGCTGCCCCTGCCCATGCGTCGTGCCTTCCTAACTGTATGTATTTAGGAGTCCTTTTATCTCATAGATAGACTTCAGCTTCAAATTCTTCTCTGAAGTCAGAGATCTTGCATGTTAAATATGTATTTCAATGAAACAGAGATCCAGACGTATTTTACTGTTACTCGTCATGTGGAGCTCTCCATTCCGGGCAGGTCGGTCTCCCAGCTGAAGAGCGGTGACGGCGCTCCACAGGCTCGCAGGGGACGGCAGGATGTGCCTCCACGGGGCAGGCTGTGGGGGTCTCCTCTCGTAGCCAGGTACGGGTGCACAGCGGGCACGGGGAGCAGCAGGGCAGGGCCCAGGGCCAGGACCCGAGCTCGGCAGCACGGGCGGATGCGCTGGCACCTCTGGGCCCTGGGGGCTGTGGCGGCAGCAGTTCCCTTGGTGCCGAGCCCAGCTCCGCCCAGCCAGCAGCTCTGTGTGTCACACACGGTCCCCATCCACCAACCCGCCGGAGCAGAGCAGCACCCTGCCAGCAAAGGGCAGCAACTCAGCCTGGGGCGTTTTGATTCATTTGTCATGAGTAGTCAATGAATTCAATTGGGTCTTCGTGGAAACAAAGGCTAAATTCTCAGTCAGTGCCAGTGGCAACAGATTATTCAGGCAGCTGTTGTTAAAGCACCTCTCCCTGGTGGATGTGTCATTGCTGGAAGCCCTGTAGGTAGCAGGGAGGCGATTGCCAGCATCTGAGCAGCTCCTGCAGAGCCCTGGTAGCATCTGCTCCCTCTGATAGCTGAAATTCTCCATCTGAAGGGCCTCACTCCCCTGCACTTGCAGGAGTGGAGCCTGCAGAAATCACAAGGATAAGCAATCTCCATGGTTATACGTGAGCGGTTTCACTGCCCTGGCTGACGGCTACTTCAGGTTGTGGATGTAAAATGACCACACCACAAGTCTTTCTCTTGCACTCTCTCGACTTTTTTTCCAGGTAACCCTTTTGTTGCAGCTAATGGAAATTTCTTCATATGTTCTTCCCTGCTACAGGAAGCTTCAGTACTATAAGATATGATATTATTCATTTAGTTGTGGAGATAATCTTGGCATGAAAAATTTCACAAAAGAAAAAGCCGACTTCCATTGAGAACTTAAGGGAAGTCTGTGTGCCAGCTCCATTACTAGTTCTTACACCCAGTAATGTTTCTGAGCAATCTCTACTGCTGCAGTAACAGCAGCTATTGAACTCCAGAACTTACTAGAATAAAGGACAACCTAAATGCATTCGTCACAATCTTTTGTAAGGGATGTTGGGTCCCTGGTTCCTTAATTTAACGGGACACTGCTGGGTTCCAGCACACGCGGTCCAGTCAGGCAGGAAGGGCTGCCAGCACCTGCAAGTCTGTGGACGCGGCATCAGGTTAGAATCGGAATCTCTCGAGTGGAATATCTATAAAACTACACACCAAAGATCAGTGACCAGCCTAGAAACGATGGATTTAACTTAGTTATTGGCTAGCATGGCACCTAAACTAGTTAAAGAACAAATACTGATAACTGCATCAGCTGTTTTCTTGTATTTGCTACCTGTCACTTCCTGTATGTATTTGAAGGAACATCTAGAGAAGGAGCGGAGACAGAAACTCGCTCAGAATCTACTTTGAGTGAGAGTCACTCTAAATGAACCCATAGACTTTAGTTTTGGGATTCAGCAAATCGCAAGCCGCCTTGGGCTGCGCGAGCAGCTCCCGCTTCGGACCGGGCCGCAGAATCCTGCTCTCCGGGGCGGGCCCCGAGCCTGGCACCGGGGCTCCCAGGCACGCGTGCCCCCTTAGTCACTGCTGCTTTATTAATTCGCAGGTTAAATCACGGCCAGACAAAACCACTTCCACCAGGATTCCTCCCTCTCCAGTACTGTAGCTGCGGGTGGGCTCAGGACAAGCCTTGCCTGACCCTGGGGGTGCGGGGAAATGCCCAGTGCCGCTCCAGGCTGGCACTGCCCAAAGCCTCTTGCTGCCCCGCTGGGCCAGTGCAGGCCCCACAGCAGGCTTGCGCACCCGCATGTGGCAAACAGCGGTGGTGGCCGTCGCGGTGGCCACGGCACCCGTCATGGTGACACAGGTGGGACACCCATCAGTGCCATTGAACACCCATTGCAATGGCACAGGTGGCACACCCGTTGATGCCATGGGACACCCGTGATGGTGTCATAGGTGGGACACCTGTCAGTGCCATGGGACACCCGTGACAGTGTCACCACCGGGACACCTGTCAGTGCTGCGGGACACCCGTGACGGTGTGACCGCTGGGACACCCGTGGCGCGGCAGTCCCGGCGCTCCCGTCCCCGCCGCGCGCCGGGCTCTGTCCCCAGGGCCCATCGCGGAGCCCCGGCAGCCCCCGGGCCCTGCGGCTCCGCCGCGGTCGCGCTGGCTCCGCGCTGCAGATCCGCAGCTGCAGGGAAACCCTGCCCCCCAGCGACGAAGCTGCTTTATGTATTGCAGCTGCCGCGGGGCCTGGCGCTTTTCAGCTCACGGAGCAGCAAAGATGAAAGCCCAGGATTCCCTTGAGAGTGCTAACTGCTGGAAATATCAACCTCCCCCCAGCTTCCATGGGAAGCAGAGGGAAAATAAAGACCTCGGCTACATAAACGCTCACTCAGAAACCCTCCTGCAGAGTTGGAATAAATCGGGCCAATAAAAGAAGGATTAATGGCCATGAGCAATGCTGAACACACATGCAAGATTTTAATATGTGCTGCTCTGCGTGCTTGGTTTACGTAAAACACTGGGGGTAGATAATGGTCCTGAGTAACTCCTGCTGGCTTTGCACAGCCCCTGCTGCCAGTCTGCACCACAACACTGGAGCAACCGGACGCGCCGCATCCCTGGGCACGTCCTCGCGTTCCCTTCCTTTCCCCGGGCACCAGTTCAATGTCAGGTACATTCGCATTTTATCTAGTGCCTTTTTTGATCAGAAGCACATGAATGTTTTCCCATTCACAAAGGGGCTGTGAATTCCCAAGGACCCTTTGCCCGTGAAGCGCAGCTGCAGCCTTAGCAGAGCCTGAGCAGGAGGACGTGGCCAGGATCAGCGGGGCCCTCAGCTCTGCGGGGGGAACCATTAGAATTCACGCAGGCAACTGCATTCAACAAACCTTCTGCATTGTTGCTAACAATACAGGCAAAGAACACCTGGATCATGCTGTCGCTTTCAGCCAGGCATGACTAGGTACCTTCCCAACACGTCCAGTTTACCGTCTCTCATGGCTCGGGCTGCCTGTCACCAAAGGCAGCAACAGCCCGTGGCGCAAGGAATTCTGTACCTGTTTCTCCCCGTCCGGGCTGGCTGACTTAAAAACCAAACTGAAGACACTAATGCAGAGCAATGAAAGGAAAATACTAGATTAGAAAAATATCGCTTCCCTTAACAATATCATTAGCTAAATGTCAAATGGAATAATATGCAACATATTTAAGAATTTTTTTATGAAGGGAATGTCTGGCCGAGGAGATCCTCACTACAGCTTGCATTGTGCATTCGTTTTCTCACTTCACCTTCCTCTTCCTTAGTCCAAGCTCTGTTTTTATAGCAGTAGTTTCCCACGGAAAGCTAGCTAACCACATACATTAAAGCCTTTCTACAAATCTATTTATGAGAACAGTGTTACCTAAATAAAATTTTTATAACTAACTCCTCTGTTTTCTAGCAGGATGATGCAAGAATAATTCAATTAATTTCACTTTGGATCCACAGCTAAAAAGCAAATGTAAGCTCTGAAAGAATGCCAGCCTGCAAATGTTATGGATTTGTCCAGAACATTCTGACATCAAATGTTTAATAATTGAAAAAGTACCGTTGAGTTTTTTTTCTTCCTGTACTGCTGGGATACAGAAGAATTCACATTCAGTACAAGGACTGAGTACGTGTGATCAGCTCTGTCTTTTTTTTCTGTCATGAGAGAATAAGAATTTAAAGTTGGAATGCGGGGTACGGTGCCACGAAACAGAACAGTGACGACAGCACCATCACCCCTCGTGTGCACCACTTGTGTGGGAGTCTGACATACAGTCACCAGAAAAAATCTGCTCAGGGAAAGAAGTACTAGAAGAAGCACTTTTTTCTGATTAAAAAATGTAGCCATTGAGATTGAAGAGGTGAATTACTAAATGCTCTGCGATGGCATGCAATTGGTGACAGGAAATATAATTATATATGACACATTAACTCACCAGAACTCACTGCAGAGTGATACCATTGGGGAAAACAATTTGGCATGTTTCAGATAAGCATTAGCTCTCTGAGTATCAATGAGAGCAATTTTTTATATTTTTCCTGTAAAAATGAATAAGCATTACTCATTTTTCACCACAAAAACTAGTTGTGCTCAAAAATAATAACAATGTGGCTCTGAAATACTACTGCCTTTCTCGGCACGCGTGTTCGCAGGCCCCGCTCACCATCTGTACTCGCAGGTTGCTGCGTCTAGAAGCAGCCGGTGCCTGACGTGTAACTCAGCAGGCGACGGGATGGAGCCAGCCCGACTGCTTCTCTGTGCACGGAAAACCCAGGAAGCACAGAAAGCAGCTTTCTGATCATTTAAAATGCTCCTCTGCAGCACACAGGCGAGTACCAGCACTGCCACGAGAATTCTGTGTGCAAAAACTCCTGGTTCTGGCAAATCTTCCAGAGATCTGAATGAAGCCAAGATTCCGTGCTGTGATACTACTCCGGAACCACAGGATTTACTGGCTTATAATTAGTAGAAATGACAGAAGGAGCATTGAGGGCCTGTATCGTTACAGCTACGTTAGAGCTCGCTGGCTTCCGAGCCGGTCCGTGCACAGCGGGCAGCGCCCAGCAGCACCAACGCGGCTCTTCCCTGGTCGCCCCCACTGCAGCCTGTGTCCTGCTGCTGCTGCAGCCTGTGTCCTGCTGCTGCTGCTGCAGCCCGTGTCCTGCTGCAGCCTGTGTCCTGCTGCTGCTGCAGCCTGTGTCCTGCTGCTGCTGCTGCAGCCCGTGTCCTGCTGCAGCCCGTGTCCTGCTGCTGCTGCAGCCCGTGTCCTGCTGCTGCTGCAGCCTGTGTCCTGCTGCTGCGGCTGCAGCCCATGTCCTGCTGCAGCCCCATCTCCCTGAGCTGATACAGCACCAAGCAACAGGCCTTGTCAGTCACCTGCAACCCGATTTCACTCGAGATGTGCTTTGCATACACCTATGCTAAGGGAGACAAAAAACAAAAGCAAAACAAAATGCACAGTATATCCCCTTGCTTCTAGAATTAAATGAACGTGTTTCCCTTCCATAAATAGCAATAAAAAGAAATTAAATGAGATCAGATGAAGACTGTTTTTTCCACAGCTAAGCCAAAATAGACTTCCAGTGCACCCTCCCCCTGCATATTTACACTGCGAAGAGCCTGAGGCGTGAAGCAAAGCCATGGTGTTGAGAAATAATTTGTCACTCACCCCTTGGTCAATGTTGCTATGCCAACGTCAGTCAGCTTCATTCCTACACCTACAAGGCATCAAGGAAAGAGAGAGCTTGCATTACACGAGCATTCGCAAGAATGTCTTCACATTTAAAAAAGACATGGGTAGAGATATTAGAATACTTACTGATTCATGGTTTTCATTTCAATTGTCACCATTTTCACAGAATATTTTAATGTATATCAATTAAAAATGGGATATTTGTGCTCTGTATCACTAACAATTTCCAGAAATCAGTCTCATAACACTAAGTTACAGAGCAAGGTGATAAACAGAGCAAAATTTGTCCTCTCTGGTGGACAGTCCTGGGGGGGAGATGCTTATTGATGACTGCATTTTAAGAGAACCTCCATAATCTTTGTATATGCCATGAAATGGGTACAGTTATTTATGGTTATTAACGAGTTTCATGGTTTTATCTGCTTTAAAAATTTGACCAATATATAGCAAAAATCTGCTTTGCAAATCAGCCTGATCAATCAACTTTCGATCTACTCTTCTGGGGGAGGATCTGAAAACATTCTCCATTTGGTGTTCCCAAACACTTCTGTTTTCTTTAACCTGCCTCTTTACACATTTGCTTTAATGGCAGAAGTCAGTCCAATAGTCTGTAGGTTTTTTTCTATACAGAAAAAAATGAGGGTCTCCATGGACCATGTTTCTTTTGACAACACCCTACGAAATCTGGAGGAGGCTGCAGGAGAGCCGTGCAAGGGTGGTGCAGGAGGTACGTGTGTGTGTGTCCGAGCCGAGGAGAAGCGGCCAGGCCCGCGCTGTGCCCCATTGCGCTGGCGCTTGTCCTTTCGTCCTCCCTCCGATTCAGCGCAGGGCTCTGCTCTAGGTGCTTTGTTGCTAACGCTCCTGGCCTCTCACGGCCAAGGGCGCGGGCTGGTTCCCAAGATCCCTCTTCCCGCAGAGGCCTGGGCACAGGCCGTGTGCACCCATCCCGACGGCGCCCGGCAGGCTGCGCGGCTGGGCCCGGCTCGCGCAGCGCGGCGCCCGCAGCAGCGCAGCAGCACCAGGGCACGCGGGATGGGCTTTGCTCTGCCCTTCTTTTATTTAAAAAAATAGGCTTTTTCAGTAGCCAGGATTAGCCAGTCATTCCCTTACTAAGGGGACATCATGGAAGAACAGTTCGCCTGTCAAAAGCATAAGATTTTTTTGATTTTTTTTAAATTTTCAATCTCTCCTTTTTTTTCTTTCTTTTTTTTTGTAAGAACACCAGCCAAGCGAGAGTTTCCTCCCTCTGCTGCAGCGTTTAAGCCTTATGCTACAGTACGGGCCAAAAAAGGCTTGTCTTGGCTGCCACAGTGGGCAATTAATTAATTTCTTTCTATTCACTAGGGTAATGTGTATACCAAATAAACACAGTGCACTTTTAAGAGATTAGAGAAGAAAAAATCCTAACGCTCTCTCCTACCTTCTATTCTGACCTGCATGGGATGCTGGATAGAAAGAGCACACACTGATCGTTTAAAAATCTGTATTTGTATTGTTTCACCATTCACTTTGCCAAAGGCACTTTCAAAGAGGAAACCTCTGTGCTTAATGAAACTGAAAAAGATTTCAATGAAAATAAAGCATAACTTGTCGATAACTCGTCTGCAGTTCCTCCGGCACTGCAATGGCTTGAAGTTTGATTTGTGTGGGTTTGTTTTCAGTCTGGAGGGGGTGCTTCCAGGACACCCACCCGCCCTGTCGGGCTCCCCTGGCCACCGTGTCCTGCTGCGGCAGCCACTGCAGGTGCCACTTGCGGGACCGTCTCGTTTCCAGCAGGCCCGGCCTGCAGCGCTGCTCGCAGCCCCTTGCTGCCCACGGCCAACGCAGCCACGGGGACACGGAGGGAACCACGAGCGGCACGGCCACCGCTGCAGCACAAGGCACACACGGACAACGCTCAGGGCAGGCTACAGCGATTCCTTTTGGTAACCCTCTTTGCAATAGAGGGCACTAAACACATCTCAGATGCGGCCCTTCTATGTAAGAAGGTTCCTCTTTTGGCCACAGGAATGACCCAGCTGAGACCTGCGGGTTTCTTCTGCCCACAGGAAGGTAGGAGGAAATGAGAAGGAGGAAAAGGGCCTCTGGTGGAGCTGCAGAGGCAAGGAAGTGCTCCAAAAAATGCTGAAATCATTAGAGTTGCTAAAAAGAAGCTGTTTATGTTTACTAGAAGAAAACAGAGTAAGTACACGAAGAACTAACTTGAAAAAAAAATCAGAGTCTCAACCTGAGAGCTGAATGCGGTCCTAAGTCTGTAGATCAATCCACGGTAGGTAAAATTTATCTTCCTGCAGTGGCTAAATGTGTTACTGATGCCCCATTTAGAGATATTAAGAATACAACAGGCTTAGTGGCATTTCACTGTGTGACTCCTAGAGCTGTTGGCAATGTCCAGTCAGAGTCAGGTTGTACCACTTGTGTTGGCAGCAAAGGCACCTGGTGAGGATGGAGCCTGGAGATTTCTATGCCCTGAATGCTCAATTCTTTTGCACCCCTGGAGTACTATGTTTTCTGCACAAAAAGTTATTTTGATTCCTGAAGGCACTTGGGTTCACATTTGGGCATCTAAATAGGCGCCCTGTTCAAACTGCACAGTGCAGGCTGCAATGTGCAGTGATGACCCAGCCCTTCGCTGGGGGCTGCTCTCTGGCGACCTTGGAAGGCTCCCAAATTCCTACAGGAGCGCCCAAGTGGACAATGCCGGGCGGGAGGCCAGGCACAGAGGAACCTGAGCCTCCAGGTGAGGGGCACACAGCACCCAGCCACCCAGACGGGGAGTCCATCAGGAGGGATGTAAAAGCAGGGGAAGGGCAGAGCAGCAGCGGTGCCCAGCACTCCATGAAGCGCAGCCAGGCTCCCCAAGAGCAGAGCGCGCCTGGGGACAGCGCGAGCCTGCAGACACCGTGTCCCTGCCTCTGCATGCAGCCAGGGCACAGCCGGGGCCACTCCTGCCTGCAGAGTCTGCTGGCGCTACCAGCAGTGCCAGGGCATCGGCTTCCAGCGGGGAAGACCCTTCCCCACACGGCGCTGTGGAAGGTGCCCATGCAGCGCGGCCAAAGGCTGAGAGAAGCGGGGCTATGGAAGGAGCCTCTGGCAGCGCTGAGCCCGGTACTTCCCGCCCGTCCCACAGTAGGAACGTTATTGCTCCCGTCACACAACCCACCTTGCAGGTCCGTGACGAGCAAGCCCCCGTTGGTCCTCTCGTACAGCCAGTGCTGGAAGGTGCAGCACTTCTGGCCAGCCTCCGAGTCTCTGCGCAGGAAATTGATCTCCTTGCCGTCCTTGACGGAGTACTTCACAAATTCTCCCACCAGCTCCTCCTCCACCGTGGCATAGGGGATGTTATTTGCAGGGCGATGAACAAGAAAAATAGGAATGATCCTGAAATCAAGGGAGAAAAAACTGCTAAACCCCACTGAGCTCTGTCAACAAAGAAGCAAGAGAGACAGTTTGGCCGGTGAGCTCAGTGACTGCCCAGCTACCAAGTCTAAACCAAGCTGGGAGACACCCAGTAGCTGTTCTTCTGGGTAGCTCCAGAATATAATTACCTTCTGGTTTATGTCTTATTTATTTATATTATTTAGTCAAATTTAAATGTCCATGGTCAATACAAGCTACTCATTTTTGAGTATTAATTGCTTACAGTTTTAACCACTCAGTTAGGCTCATATATGAGTCAGTCTTTGAGAGGTTTTAGGCCCCTGCAAATGTTATACACTGCAGAAAACGCTTTGCATGAGACAGGTCTAAATGGAGGATTTTCACGAAAATAAAAACAACTACTTTGTAGTTGTAAGTATGGAAGAGGAAATACAAAAAGGCCTATGAAGAGATCACAAGGATTCTCACAACCAACTGGCTAAGGGAAGATCTGGAATTGGAAGATTCTTGAACTTTGTCAAATTTTGTATCCAGGTTAGAAGACTTCAATTAATTCTGAATAAACCTTTCAGGTAACTGCAAATTGGACAAAATTTACCTGTTTTATTCACTTAGAAATTGAGTTAGTCTATCCAGAAAGACTTGGAAAGTTTTTGAGGAATCTAGGCTAGGCCCGTTTATGAGTAAAGATGCACCATACAAAAAAATGGGTATCCAAAAAAAATGGATATCCAAAGTCAAAAAAAAAGTGTGGGTTTTGCTTAGAGTTCCCAGAATATGACGTGCATATCAATAGCCTGGAAGGAAGCACCTGTCCCATGGGTAACAGGCTAACAGGTAACACGGGCTCCGTGTTGCCTCCAGGTTGCTCCCTCGGGGCAGCTTCCTCCTCCTCATACTTAGGCTGCAGTAACTCACCAGGCAGCACTCATACTGCGGGATAAATCTCCCAAAGTAAAACCCTACACATAATAATGAAAGCAGAGAAGTGACATCAGTGTACATGAGGGCAGAATTAAATGCTGCTCTGAGATAATGTCGTTTGGAAAGTCGGCTGCCACCTGGGCTTTGTCACAGACCAATGCTGTATTTTACCAGCTAGCTCACAAAAAAAAATGGAACTGCCTCAGAACCAATGAAGAAGTGCCTGCCACCACTGCCACAGGAAACAGGTTCCTAGTTCCTTCCTTCTTGCAAACAGCCTTCTCCCTCCCAGCAGCACTGCCGGCGGGGGGGCACGGTCGGTGCCAGGGACAGATGGCTCCAGAGAAAGGGACTCTGCGAACAGCCCCCATGGATGAGCAGAGATGTATGTATGTATGTATGATCCCAACAGGTCCAGTCCTCTTCCACAGAGAAGCTTTACAGTCATCATCAGCCTGGTCATGGCTGCAGTATTTCACCACCGTGGCCCCAGCAGACACTGTTAACGCTGGTCCGAAAGGCCATGAGACCAGCAGAGCTTTTCTAACTAACAACCAGTGCAAGTCTCAGCACTTGTCTACTACTAAAGTAACCTGCCCATTCAAGAGATGGTATTGCCTTAGCTCTACCAGCATCACTAAAGTCACAGTTCCATTATCAGACTATGCTTTGTATTGCCTGTATGAGCACTCACAGGAAAAACAGGGACCATGGGTTAATAAAGGTGTCAGTGGTGCTCCCCTGTGGAAATCCAGCAGCTCTAAGACCACAGAATCTTCCTGTGTCTCTTCCCCCTTCATAAATGTCTAGCTGCCATGACACTGAGTATTGGAGCACAGTGCTCTTCTTTCCCTATCTTTTATGTATAGCCAAAAATGAGCGGATAGCCTAGGGCTGCAGCCTTAAAATTAGCACTTAAAAACACAGACAGCCTTTCTCTTGCTCAGGAAAGCCTCTCTATTTCCCTTACAAAATATTGCAAAGAATATACCTTCTTTTAAATATAACTTTGCTCTGGCAAGGAGTGGATAGAAGAAAGGAATCCTGCCTTGAAGTGTTGAAACTCAGAAGCCAAGCAAGCCATGCCTATGTGTGCTGGCAAGCAAGCCATGCCTACAAACCCTGGCAAGCAAGCCATGCCTATGCAGCCCACCAAGTAAGCCATGCCTATGCACGCCAGCAAGCAAGCCATGCCTATGCACCCCAACAAGCAAGTCATGCCTACACACACCAGCCCCTTTCCCTGCTCAGGACAAAGCGACCAGGTCTGCAGCCTCCTCGGCGCCTGCTCGGCACAGCAGCCTCCTGCCCTTGCCACGCGTGTGCTCTTACTCGACCCTCAAAACTGGAGGTTATATCCTGTCCGCACAGAGATCTCTCAAACAGAAAATTTGCCATATGCAACATATTTCCAGAAGGAAGCTTGACTTCCAAAAATAGTTACCTAAAATAATTCACCACATCTCTGCCACTATTTCCAATCCTGAGAAGGTTTCTTTAAGGAAACATTCTGGAGGTTGAATTTTAAGTGCTGCTGACACAACTTACTTGGAAAATCTTTATAAGCATCAGCTGTAGAAGCAGCACAGCCTCAAGTTTTTTGCCCACGTTTTACTGCATAATTACAAAGCTCCCACTGAGAAATCCTGTGAAACACAGTTCTGGGAATATAGTACCCCTGAGAATCCTTGTGTGAAAACTCCTTTTTTGCTACTGCCTTTTTTCTCTTGCAAACCCTGTGTCACCAAACTGCCAACTTTACCAAAGAGCTGTGAAGAAACCAGAGCAGCCATGCTGAGTGTGCCCAGTGCACACAACATACCCTAAGGGAATCGCTCCAGCCTGCCTCTTCCCTACGGTGTTGTGTCAAATGGCTGCCACCAAGTGGCATGGATATACGTTCTCCTACTTAGTAACGAGGGGAAGATTTGGTGCAGAAAACAAAAGCACGTGCTGTATTTCATTAGCAAAAGCTTAGCCTTTTGCAGTCTGAGTCAAGGCATTAAAATATTTAACTGTGGAGAGGATCCCCAGGACAAGTGACTGGCACTTTCTACGGAGGCTGCTGGGAACAGTTACTTCTAACCTTTTTACAGCAACAGAGCACAGCTGAGAAGATCTTGTGTCATCCAGAGGAGTTGCAGATTTAGTCTGCTGTCAAGCATGTAGGTCTTATCCATGAAGCAAGGCAGGTGGAATTTCAATCATCCTTTGCAAATTCAACTCTACAGAGTAGCCCGACACCAGAACAGCAAATCCTTTGGAAAAGATCTCTTACCAAACCCTCAAGGCGTCACTTCCCAGCCTCGGGGGCAGAGGTGAGTCTACACTCAGCTACTGGCCTGATGTACTCATACGTGAGAAATGGAAGACCTCTGATACGAAATAAAACAATCTTTTGGACAATTCAGAACCAGAGCCAAGTTTTCTCACTTAAGCCTTCCTTGCTTAGAAAACTTGCCTAAGAAGTGATTCATACTGACTTAAGAAGGAGCATGACTTCCCTCAAGATTTTTTTAATGGGAATTTGAAAGGACTGACATCTACTGCTGCTATTAGGTAGTATCTGCTCTTACTTTGTTAATATAAATAATTTACTCGCAACATATATCAAAATCAGCACTTTTTCTCCTTCATCTCTGCTACTTACTCTTTACTGCTTTTTCTCTTTTTCTAATAGAAATGGATGTGTTCTTCTCTAGAAATCACTCCTAGCAGTCAGTGGGCAGGTGTGCCAAGGATGATATATACATATATATATGTGTGTGTGTGTGTGCGCGTGTGCATATACTCACTCTGGTACTTCCCCAAAGCCTTCCAAAGGTTCAGCTTCTGCTGCATATATCTTCGCATACTCTCTTGCCGTATTTTGGACATAGCACTCCTACATTCAAACAGAGATGCCAATGGAATATCACTCAACATTTAACAGATTGGCTGTTGGAACACTGGGGAGACAGCAATTCCACACAGCTCGTGCGTGAAGGGGAGAGGGGCCCCTACCTGCAGTGCCAGCTTGTAGTTCTTCTGAACCAGGTCGTCCTTGCTCCTGGTGCCGTACATGATGGCGCTGTGCACTTTGAGCACGCAGGGGTGGCCGGGGCTGAAGAGCGGCACGAGGCCGCGCAGCACCCTGCTGCGGAAGGCCTTGCGGTGCATGCCCTCGCCGAAGTGCAGCTCCTCCGTGGCGATGGCACCACGCAGGTTCCCGCCAAAGTAGCTCTCGCTGATGGAATCTTCTCGAAACATGAGCTGCATGAATTCGATTTCTTCCAGACCTAAAAGACAAGGCCACTCTGTTCTGTACCACCCTTCGCTGGCAAAGGGGTAGACATGGGAGGATAAGTGATTTCTCCATTGAGGATTAATGAACAGGCTTTCAGCAAATGCAATATTTCACTTGTGTTAGGGTAGTGCTGGGATTCCACGTTGCTGTTTGTCTGTATTGTCTAAAGTCAGCCTGGAGAAATGGGGCAGCTCGTGTTCATACAGCAAGAATATAGCCAAAATTGGAGGAAAGAGTCACAAAAGCTGCTCTAAAACCTGTTAATGAAATTGGAAATGGGAGCTTCAAATGAACGTGAATTTGACTGAGCGCTAGTGAGCAACTGAGGGAATAGAGATCTTTCCAGTTGTGTTTTTGGGAAGACAGAGACAGTAATAAAGCTAATGTGCAGCAGTGTATGCACATACGAATCTAGGAGTGAAATACAACTCTGTGACCAACTTGCACAAGGCAATTTCGGGAAGCTCTGCAGTTATCCTGGCTTTCCAGCAAAGCCCAAAGAAAGAAGGGCGCTGCTGATACCGCCAGAGCTTGTTTTAGCTTTGGCTTGGAAGCCCTTCAGGGAGAGATTCTGCCCACACGTGCTTTCAGAGGCACTCGGCTGAGCCTCAGTCCTCATCCAGCGCTGCGCAGTGAGAACCTGTCCCCCAGTGCACTGGCCAGAGCAGCTCCAGGCCTGCAGACCTGCACGGTAAACTGTTTATCTCTCTGCAATCTGGCAAGCACAGCATAAGAACAGATTCATTAGAAAAGGTAGAAGAGTAAGATTTTTAATTTGTATGTGATTTCCAACCAGAACCACATTTCTATAAATTACCATGCCAAATTCATTCATAGAGCAACTGCATAAATTTGAAGAATCTTTAAATTCTGGATAATTTTGTACTGCAATCTTTTTCTAATCCCTACACATGGATTTTTAAGGCATCACTAAAATAAGCATGTGTGCCTAATTTTGTCACAGCTGAAAGTAAAATTATGGATTTCACAACTTCAAATTATCACTGAAATATGAATGGACCAAAAATAAAGGGATGAAAAGAAGTAGTTAAGTGCTGAGAGAGAAATGAACTAAAAAATTTTAACTGTATTTCAAATCTTCTTCCACTGAAGTCATCTTCCAAGCTTCAAAGGAAAAGATAAGTAGGAGCAGTAAAGGTGTACATCACACAATAATGAATTCTTTTCACTTTCCTTTCATAGTAATCTCCAGTTTAGACTACATAAATGACTCTGAAGCATAGAGCAAACAGCTCAAGTAAAAAGCTAGGATTAGAACGCTCTTTACTTCCACCTACAATGCTCTGCTGATCAAAAGCTACACAGTGCTGCTAAATGCAAATTCCTGTCTATTTTAAAGATGAACTAAATGTTTCACTTTATTCTTGAAGAAAAAGAGAAATCCACCGGCTGAGCGAAGCGCTTGGCTGGTACAGCGCGTTCCGAAAGGATACACCAACGTGCACTGCCCTCTCTGCAGCTGCAGCGCCGCGCGGCATGCGGAGAGGGCCTGCAGAGGAGCTCAGAGCTGGGCAAGCGCCCCGCACCTCTGCGTGGGCCCTTCCTTCCGAGCTGTCACACTGCAGACGACTTGCAAAGCCCCCGTGTTGGAGCCCCTGCCGGGGTGTGGCCGGAGCGCTGCAGGCGCGGGCAGGACGCGGCGCCTCCCCCTGTCCCCTGTCCCCTGTCCCCTGTCCCCTGTCCGAGGCACCACACAGGGAGCTGGCGGGAGCCCAAGCGGGCACCCGCACTCTGCTTTAGCAGCACGTGTCCCTGCACACACTGTGCTGTCCTACAGCAAGTATTTCACCTGGGGAATGTGTGGCTATGAAAGGGGAATTTTGTCTTCGATGGCACAGTAAAGCTGAGTGCAGAAGGGAAGGATATCTAGGAAATGCACAGCACCGATTCAGCAGCTTTGAGGGGTTCATACAGCTTCCCTTGGGGTAACTGTGAAAAGGTCACCAAGCTGGTAGCTAGTCAGTCTTTGAGGCACTTCCATCATTAGGCCTATGCTTGTAAACAAAATGTGATGAGATACTACAGCTGTAATGCAGAGGTGAATATCCATGATTTATAGAAGTTAAAAATCCAAATCCAGATCTGAAACAAACTTGGTATTTCTTAAGTAGCTCTCCTCCCCTGTTTGTTTAAAGTACAAATGCACCTCATAGAAAGATTTGTGATTTCAGAATGGCCTGGAAATGCAGCAACTGCTAAAACATGCTCCTCTACTGCACCTGGCTGTGTGAAAAACAGTGCAATAAACACAGGGCATTCGAGGGCAGTGCCAGCTTCGTGAGTGCAGATTTCACTTGAGAGATACTGTCTTTGAAAAAAAAGTATTAAAAAAGCATTTTCTTAGTTTTGGAGCAACCAGTGTTATATCCATGGAAAATGGATCTGAGACATCCAGGGAGCTTCAAGGGCAGCACAAAGAGTTTCTAGTGGTTCCTCAGCAGGAGGAGGCTGAGCCGGGAAAATGTGGGTGTGCTGCTGAACGGGATGGGTGGGTTAGTGCCGGCAGACACAGACACGGCTGAGGTACCGGGTGCCTTCCTTGCCTTGGTCTCGGTACTAACGATGCCTCCTGGGGTTCTCTACTTAGTGACAGGTTCAGGGAAGACAAAAGCTACCAGCGGTGGATGAGGATTTGTGTCTGCCTCGGTTCCCTTTCCTTATTTAGCGGGTTCAGGCCTCCGTGTCTGAAATGCTCCTCACTTGCTCCAGAGGGAACAGACCATCACTAGGAGCATCTTGGATACAGCAAACTTATTCACACATTTTTGCAATAGAAATAAACTACCTTGGGTCAAATTCACCAACACAATGCAGCTGCTTAGTAGCTCCTTGATAACATTGAACAGCCATAAATCCAGTTTAACTGGATGCTAAAAAGAAGACTTGAAAATAGTTTGCCACAGCAAATGAAAACCTCAGTCAATGAATCTGGTCCTTTAGGTTCTGAAGGCTGCAAAACATCTGGTGAAAATAGCAGTAATCATTTTAGTCATATTTTTCTATCCTTCATACCATTTGGAAACCAAAAAGAACAAAGATTTAAGCATACATGTAAGCAAATGTGTACTCACCCTCAAAATTCTGAAAACTTGAGAGATGTTCCAAAACTACAAGGAAACAAAAAGAAACAGATGTTACAGTCAAAAAAAAAGAACTGCCATTGTTATCCTTATCTATTAAAATTATAAACGGGGTTTTACCTTCAGAAGTCAGATTAAATTCAGCAGTCACCTTCCCATAAATATTCTTCAAACAGCAATAATACATTCCCTGGTCTTTGCTACTAGCTTTAGCTATTGCCAAAGAGATGGGAGAGTCATCCTGGGCCCTGGAAGAGATGTTAATTTTTCACATTAGTGCTTTTACAATATCTTTCTGATCATTCCATACATTTTTCCTTCTGGCCCTGGAATTTCTGGCTTCTGCATATCAATGCAAAGACTGATTTAAATGTGGTATGAGTAAGAAGGTATACACCCACTTCAATAGAAGCATTCAGCCTATTAACCGTTGCACAACAGATGCTCCTGCTACATCCTAAAAGAAAAATGTACTGCCCACGCGAAAGGCCTCTCGGCCTGTGAACCTCTTCACATACATGACACTGGGTGTCTACATATTCCGCAGCAAACCGTGTCCTCCCTGCAGGGACGATGACAACCTGGCTACTGCCTTTAAAAGCTGTTGTGCAGAGAATCAGAGAAGCTGTGCACGCTTTTGTTGCTATTAGCAGGCCAACATGATGCTTCATGACTCTTTGGCACCCTAAACAACTAATTTTACCCAACATAAATGTAATTTCCTAGCAAATATTTGTATTACTAACCAATGTGTATTTTTCAAAGCTGTTTTAATATGGTTGATTTTGTGTGTTGATGGGTTATAACAACTCAGAGATGTATTTCCGCTAATCACCAGCTTCTGAGAGCAGAGTTACGCTGTGCCGCGGGCTCCAGGCTCTGTGTTTCAGAAGATGCTCACATTAGAATACATCAAAGGAAGAAACGGCGCTTGGGTAGACACCAGCCTACTGTGCTAGAGTTTCATCTTGACAGATGTGAGATTTAGAACAATTCCACTGAACTCCACTGAATATTTTAGAAGTAAAAAATGCAAATAAGAATCTCTCTAAAACTTAATTATCACATTTTAATTTCAACATTTTAAAAATTATTATAATAATTCCACAAACGGAAAATTCTAATGTTTTGTTATCATATTCTTTGTTATTATTGAAAGTTTTAATTTGAATGATAAAACACTGCAAAATTACTCAGCAGAAATATATTCTTCTATGACAGATATTATAAAACTATCATCAAAATCAGTGTAGTCAAAACAATAAGAATCAAAATGAAACAGGAACTCTGAATAAGTAATTTATTTCCTCCATTGAAAATATCATCCTAACATATGGCTTTCTAGAAAACCTTTTAATTCTAGCAGAATTGTGTATATCATCTTATGAGATAGTTTGTACAAAACTTTTTAATTTTGTAAGAATTGTGTTTTCTGACAGAAATCATTTCCTTTTCTTTTGGATAAGATTAGTCTTGTGCTTTAAAACATTATAAACAAATTTTAAGAGCTAAAAATGTGGACATCTATGGAAGAAAATAACTTTTGTTTCAATAAACTGGAGTTCAGGTAAGCTTCTAAAGACAGAGCTTAGAAGTTTTTATATTCCACCCCTGTAGTTGCACTGCCATTGAGTTTAATGGCCAGATTGAGGAGTGATTTCACTTTCTTTAACTACAATTCCCTTTAGTCCAATCAGCTTAAAGCCCTATTTGCAGGAGAACATAACGTTCAGAGGACTGACCATGCCAGGCTCTCCACCGCACTCGAGTTGCTTTTAGTAGGTCTCAGGCACTCCCCTCTCCCACAGTACAGCCTTCCCTGTACCAGCCAGATGTGTTTATATCGTTTGGCCTGGCTGCTGGGGGTGAAACTTCACATGATCTTTCACGGTACTTGACAGCTGCATGAGGCTGGTTATGAATGGGCTGAAAGAAGCCACGGGTGATGGAATGCCAACTATGCCCAATATTAAAGAAAGAGCCGTGCGATAGTATTCTTTTTAATTACCCTGTTTAATTTGTTTTTTTCCCCAGTCATATTAATTTAGTTAACAGGTACAAGAGTGTACCACTGGCAAAATCAGTATTTTCCCAACAGCTATTCAGAATTTATCAGAATTACCTTCAGAAATATCTACTGACCTTCTCTGCAGTCGAGCAAGTAACTTGGAATCCTTGGTCCAGGTAATGGTGGAGTCGCCATGGATGTCGCCAAACTGGCAGCACAGCTTAATGTTCCCAGAGCAGTCAGGGAATAACTCTGCTTGTATCTTCTTCACCAGTTTGGGAGCTTGAAATGAAACAGCCACAGTTAAGGACTACAAGATAATGATAGCATTTTGGCATTGTGAAGGAGGCCCAGGATGGTTTACAAGTGTTTATAGTATGAACCTGACAATTCTATTCTTCCTGATACAGAAACTGAGACTGTAAAATACCGAGGTCTTAAAAAAATGAGCCAGTGACCCACATGGTCAATGGAAATATTCCCAACACAAAGGCATTTTGAATTTGTGGAATGAGACCTCATGGAAGATCTACTCTGGAAAAGCACCAACATGAAAACATTTCCTACTCAGAAATGTTTTCTCTGATTAAAAGACCAGCTGGTATTAAAGATACCACAAAGGCAGAACATATTATACAGTGACACAATGATATCTTTTAAGCTAATGACAGCATCATAAAATGACAGCATTAGCAATAAAACCTAATGTGAAGAAGTGAAAATAAGGCCCTAGGTCTTGAGACGTATGCACAGGAGCCACAAAAACATCTGTTTAGCTGGTGTGTTACTGCTTTTCACATTTTGCTTTACCTGTTGTAACCTCCTAGAGACTACGACTAGCAACTTGATTCTCATTTCAAACATGTTTTTCATGTCAGGTTAATATTGCTAATTTCATCAGCATCACTGATGCTGATGCTGGCATGGTGCTGGCATGGATGCTGGCAATGGTGAAAAGGAATGCAAAAGCAGCTATATATCTTCAGACACAATTGGGGAGTCACAGTGCAGGAGTGTAATTGGGAATATAAGCCTGTGGGAACATAAAAACATGATCCTCCTCGACTGCAGTTACTACGGTCTGTGTAGTTATACAGTAATAACTTGCTATACCTTCCTGAAAATTGGCTCATAGCCATCAATAAAGGAGAAGCTTCTGTTTCAGAAAGTAGGAGAAGTTCACAAACACATTTGTCACCCAGAGCAGGATTAGATTTAGATTGACGCACATTTGCTTGCAGTGTGTTGGAAAATAATTAATTAGTTAATAGTGCAGAATTTAACGCTCTAGTCAAAAGGGCTGGAAGGAACAGAAACAGGAATCTATTTTCTCCTACCTTTGCTGTCCTTTTTGCAGAGCAGCTTCCTTTGCTCTTTCCTTTCTTCCCTATGGGTCAGGCCTGCCTCACTCCTCGCAGGCTTTCTCACCCCGCTGGGACTTTTGCAGACGTTTCCTCTCTGCTCCAGACGCGGTTTCTTGGGCAGTGCCGCTGGCGGCAGCTTCTCCTTGGCGCCAGGAGCTGGGTGCCCTCCCTTGGCTGGGTCCTGCCTGCACCTGCCCGGCTCGAGCTCAGCAGCAGCCGGAGGTGTTGCGGGAGGCTTAGACCCTCCTTGAATCCCCGACCTTTCCCCTTTGCCTGGGAATGCGTCGTCCGCGGTCACTGCGAAGGAGCAGGGCTGAGCTCTGCTGTGAGGTGGGTGCTCCTGAAAACACTGGTCATCCCCTGAAGCAACTGGTGGCAAGTTACCTAAACCATCCGCTGCACTTGCTGACGCCTCTGCTTTTTCCGTTTGATCGGCACGCCGAAGAGACTCGGTAGATTTAGCCGAGTTTGCAGCCCCAGCCAGCGTGTGGGAAGAGATCAGGTCAAGGCAGGACTGCTGAAGGGAGTGACCCACACCCTGCTCCCCAGCCTCGGAGCTAATTAAAGCACACAGAGGAAGCCTGACTGCAGCTTCATTCGGATTGCATTCCTTAGCTCTTTGAATTTCTTCTTTCCCCTGCAATACTGCTTCATCTTTGTTCTTTTGGGGTACATTATGGAATTGACCTTGCAATGCTTTGGGGAAAAAAGCCAATTTATTCAAATTTTCATCCACTTTGACTACAATTTGTGTGGATTCTGTCTGTACTTGACTTCCTGTACTGGAACATCCCCTTGCTGAAGTACTAGTACTAGAGCCCTCCGAAGGGCCCCAGTGTACAAGGAATGGTGATGCCCCCTTTACAGTCGGTGGCTGGATATCCACTTGATCACTGGTGTCTTCATAGTCCTCGTTTGCCACGACGGGGAGCTGGGTTTGAGCCGTGCCAGGCTGTGGGGCGCTATGTGGTGTCGTGCTCCCGGAGGCGCACGTGTGACTCTTTGAAGAATTTGTTTTGAACATTTCAGGAAGCTTGGAAGTCTGGTAAACAAAAAATACATCTTGTTCTGACGTGCTGTGAGGGGAAACTGCAGACTGACTTTCCAAAACATGTTTAACTGCTGTGCCACGGGAAGCATCAGCCTTTCGTTCATTTTGTTCATATTTGGGCATCTCTACCAAAAAATCAGTTAAAAATGGATCCTCATTAGATGGAATGAATGTCTCTTCATGCTTTTCTATCTCTGTCACTTGGTGTATGTTTTGGGGTAGATTCTTACATGCTCTTGTTTCAAGAGCCTCACTTAAATCAGGCAATTGCATAAGGCAATGGCAGTTCTGTGTATTAGAAACAACTTGAAAGTCTTTACAGTCATTTTTTGAAAGATGGTAACAGTCAGAATTCATGTCATTCTGCGTGGTCAAGTCTGAGTGATTTCCTTTCGCCTGTAAATTCTTTTCAGCACTTTTAGATACAGCCTCAACAGAAAAGTGTTCATCATATGCAAACTGACTGGCATTTTCATCACAGCAGTTCCTGGGAAAAAAGTCGTTCTGTTCAGGAAAATAAGTACGTTTATTTCTTGATGGATAACAGTCTTTAACACTAGAGTATTTACCAGTATCTGCATCTGTGCATTTAGTTATAGTTTCATTTATCAAGGATATGTTCTGATCAGTATAAAGTAATTGTCCAACAGACTTCTCTGACATATAGGCTGGCTTTCCCTTGGCATATTCAAAATTACTGCTCTGAGTATTTTTTAATCTTTGAGGAGAATCTGCATCACAGGTTTGCAGAGCATTACTAGCAGGCGGCTTTCCTTCCTGGACAGCAGTCATCTCAACGGATCCACCATCGCCAGTTAATGTCTGATCTGTTCTTTGCTCCAAGCACTTCTCTACATTTAATACACTATTTGCTGACATATGAATGGGTAGTGTTTCTTTTTTATTTCCAGTACTAGAACCTTGACATCTACCAACTGCTTCTACCCTGTCAGCAAAAGAAGTGTTTCCTATGCATGCATGGTTACATGCTTCATCTGTTTTTAGGAGGATATTAGAAACGCTGCAATCTTCTTTCTCCATTCTTTTTCTACTAGTTGGCTGTATAATCGGTTCTTCCTCTTCTATTAAATTCATTGACACAGGATGACCAGGACAAGCCTCCTGTGCTAAGTTCAGTCCTGTGACTTTGACATCCTTTGGCCTAACTTCTAAACTTGTGATCCCCCGGTTTTCAAACGGGACCTGACAGTGTGAGTCAGCCTCAACAAGAAGCTTCCACAGCTTGTCATGCACTGCCGATAAATCAGCATCTCCTTTGCACCCGGCGTCTCCAGATTCCTGGGCTGTCTTGCCACCAGCTTCAATCTGATATTCACCACATGATACAGCATGGAGGGCATCTGTGTCATTGCTGTGATTTGAGTCAAAATTGCACCTATGCCCTCCCTCCCCTGGCTCATCGCATAGCTGTGCAGGAGACGGAGCTGCACATAAATATTCCTGTCTGTCAGGAACAGAGCCTGTATCCCATAAAGAACGAGCTGAAATGTCATTTGTTGACTTGCTGCCATTGCTAGTAATATTAATTCCTTGTTCCCAGAGGAATTGTTGCTGATGACTTTCACTCTTCTGACACAGATCGTGGTGTGGAGAGCAGATTTGTAAAGCTGCACTCTTTGCTTGCAGTGCATTTTCAGGATAGAGCGTTCCTGATGCTGGCTCGGGGGTGACTGCGCTCTCACCAGCAATGAGGATGCTGTTCTTCTCCGCGTCAGGCTCCACGCATCGACTTTCATAACTCTGCGTAAAGTTATTAGCACTGGCATCTTGACTCTACAAAGAAGAAAGAAACAAAAAGCAGATATAAAAAATACAGTGTAGCTAAGCATTAGGGCCCCTGCTTGACTGGATCCAAATGCAGAGGAATATAAATTTGATCAAAGAGAAGACCAGTGACCAATGACACAGTTCAGCCAATTAAAACCAAATAAATGTTTTTAAAAAGCAATGTCTATGCCTTGAAAAACTGACAGGCTGTCCCACCTGTACCCTAGGGTCCTACTGTGCCCTAAAAATACAGCATCATGGAAAAGCCATGAAAAGAGCTAAAGACTCACTGAAAATTATTGTGCCAGTAGTAAGCTACAGGGATAATGGAAAGAGAAAGAAAAAGAAATGGAAAGAAAGAAAAAGAACATGGAAAAGAGAAGAAGAAATTTAAAAGGATCCTCTGAAGTGGCCTCTGAAGTCCATGGTCCCAAGAGCATGAGAAATCCATGGCAGTTGCTGCCAAGTGGGACAGGGACATTTTTCACCCTAGATACACCTGCATACCAGGCTCACCAATGGGGTAACTCCCCACCAGGAAAAGGTTTAAAAACTCCAGAGTCATTTCAAGAAGGCTGCGACGTGGCCAACAGTGTAGCAGCTTCCAGGGGAAACTAAGTGTTGCGCGTGTGAAGCCCAGAGCCCCCGGGACGCAGTACAACTGCCCTGTTACTGCCCCACCGGAGCCCTCCAACCTGCCTCTGAAGGCACCGTCAGCTCTTCCTCTCTGGAGAGTATCTGCTGCCCTCTGTTTTCTGAAGGCCTCACGCTAGGGGCAGAAGGAGATTCTAGTGTGCAAAACAAGCTTTAAGAAAAATTATTGCTCCCAAGCCCTGAATTTCTCATCTTAGATAATACTTCCATTTCCTATGTTTTCCTCTGAATAGATCCTGCAGTTTTGTCTCTGTTGTACTCACTTCATGTTCTATTTTGAAGCAACAGCTTTCATTGTTTCCCATTATCCTCAAGCATAATTTGAGCTGTCAAAACAGGCAGTTGTGTTTGGCTGTCACTAGCGCAGGAAACACTGCACCAGCGCTACCAAATGCTACACCAGTTTCCATGGAAGTTTAACAAAAGATTTGAATAAGAATCCCTCAAATATCCTACAGCAACAAAGGATCACCCAAAATTTGGACGGGATGCAGCAATACTTGGAGCAATTGTCTTCGAGCAATACTGCATTAACGTGCAATGGGGAATGCTCAGGACATTCGAAGCAATACTCAATGCTACGAAGACAGCTGTGCTGCAACATGTATAACTGCATCACGGAATCCCCAGGAAGGATTCCCAAGGAAAAGGCAGGAAGTTTGAACAAATAGAGTAATCTATAGGTATCCTGGCTCCAGCCCTGTGCCTGACAAACTGGCCCAGAGGAAACATCAGTTACTTGTTTTATAAAGGTAAACATTAGTCTAGTGCAGTCCAGAGCACTTAATCTTCTTTTGTAATTTTCAGCAGCAAATTGTTTTGTCTATGGGAAGTGCTGAGTTTCCGCTATGAAATCTGAGACCTTCACTTACAGATAAGGGAGAACAGCACAGAAACCCGACTCTTGCTGGAGTTCAGGGGAAGTTCAGGTAATTACCTTCATTAGTCACTGTCTGGATTCTCTAACAAAAGCAGCTACAGACAGGGCAAATCACACAGGACACTCTGGAAATGGGAGCTGCTCAAGAGCCTGAGCAAAACGCCCTTAGTGCCAAATCTGTGCTGTGTGAGCAATGCACCATCTCCCCCTAACGCAATAGTTTGCTTCTGGAGCGAGTGAGAAACCGTCACATCATGTGCAAACACAACCACCTCACCCATAGGCACTAACTAGGGCCATTCTGGCTCTCCTCTCCCTGCAAAATCTAAGGATAATTTACACACCAGTCTCTCCCCAGATCAGCTGAACACTTCCAGTTCAGCTGATGAAATGAGAGCAAGAGGTTTATCCTGCAAATGAGAGGATGAATTCCACCTTGCTATTTCTCACTGTTTCTGAAGAGGAAATAGTGCAGGAAGGTGCTTTTCCACTATAAACAAGTCTTCATGTCACTTTCCATCCTCTTGCTGATGCAAATGAACTGTAACAAAACACATCTAGAACATGGACAATAAGGACAAGGTGCCTCTGGATGAGAACACCCTCATACTCGCTGTGCTTGGAACTGCTGCTGGTTCACACTGCTCTCCAGCAGGAGCTCCATGGCTCTTTCTCTTTCCCTGTATGTGCAAGGCCACCCAAATTCCTCTTTCCTAAAATAACACTCTGCATTAAATGGCATGTCTGTACTGGATTAGCTAAAATAACTCAGTATCTGTACTTGTTGCAACTGCTGTAGACAGGTGGGAGAAAAGACATGAGCTATATTTCATCCTGCTGATAAATAAACTACAATAAATGTACTAAAATGTCTGCCGAGGAGGCGAGGAGGTTCGGGAGGGAGAACTACAATATTTCAAGCACAGAAGCTGAGCTCTCTGCCTTTGAAAACCACGCAGAGTTGACCGTGCACAGCTGTGACAGGTCTGTGCTGCGAACCAGGTCCGAGTTTGCCAAGGAATGTTTCTTGCGTGTGTCCTAGGAGAGACTGGAGCCAAGTGCACAGTGCAGGTGAGCAGAACGGAGTGTTACCTGGCTGCACTCGTGTGGATCCTATGGAATGCCAAGAAAACGTTGGTCTGAGAGGCAGAGCATGGACGGAGCAGCCACCCCTCCCTGTCAAGCAGCTCCAGCCCCAGGCTGCTGAACTCTCCTGCCGTGTGTGGGGCGCAAGGTGTGAGCATTCAGACCCAAAGCCTGCTAACCACCGGGCAGAGAGCTGTGCCACACCCCAGGACTACTAAGAATTGGGTATGAACTGCAAATCTTCTGACGAAGTGACATGCTGCTGAGAAATGAGACCTAATTCCTCAAATTAGACTCAAAGCTGGAGGAGACTTGGATCTCAGAGTCCTGTAGCTCAGGAAAGAAGCATGGGTGAGCTTTTATTTTCAGAACTTCAACAAAAGCTTCACTCAGAGTGAGCGAAGGCAGGTTGCCACAAATGAAGCAAGAATGCACGTCTCATTGAAAATTAGAGCTGGCTTAGTTTTGATTTCAGACAATCAGAGAACCTTTATGTTTTCCAACTATTATTCATTTAAATGCCAAGAGGCACATAGGTGCTTTAGTAACATTTGAATGAAGAACGAAACAACCATAAGCCAATAGAAAATGGCGTGATGGGTCTGCACAGCAACTCTCACTTATAGTAGTTTGGGAACAAAAGCCCCTGCTCATTGTGCACTCACACCCTGGCACTCAGTCAGCTCCTGACAGCTGTCCTGTATGGCACCATTTGCTGGTTTCAACTGCACTTCTCAATGAATGAGACTGAGTAGCCCCCAGCGCTGCCTGCCACCCTTCAGAGCAGCGTCCTCGGGCCCCCCTTGGCTGTGCGGCACAACCGCTGCTTCCCCTCTCGCCCCCAGCCCTCCCTGCCCGCCCGCGGCTGCTCCGCAGCGCTGCACTGCCCGGCACGGCCTGCGTCCCTGCACAGCCCAGCACAATCTGTGTCCCTGCACTGCCCGGGCAGCCCCGCAGCCCTGCGCAGCCCTGTGTCCCTGTGCGTCCCTGCGCTGCCCGGCACGGCCTGCGTCCCTGCACAGCCCCGCATCCCTGCACAGCCCGGGCAGCCCCGCAGCCCTGCACAGCCCTGCGCCCCCCCGCATCCCAGCGCTGCCCGGCACGGCCTGCGTCCTTGCACAGCCCAGCACAATCTGTGTCCCTGCACTGCCC
>VZSG01000701.1:203517-219829 GCA_013398315.1 Nothoprocta pentlandii
GCCCGGGCAGCCCCGCAGCCCTGCGCAGCCCTGTGTCCCTGTGCGTCCCTGCGCTGCCCGGCATGGCCTGCGTCCTTGCACAGCCCCGCATCCCTGCACAGCCTGGGCAGTCCCGCATCTCTGCGCATCCCTGTGCTGCCCCGCATCCTAGCGCTGTGCAGCACAGCCCGCGTCCCTCTGCTCCTCTCCTCTGGGTTAAAGGGCAATCAGAATAAGCTGATGCCAAAGCTGAAGTGATGGAAATTTATGGGAGGAAGATCAAACTGAGCGCCACTGAGATTTCCTGAGAACAGACTGTTCTGGACTTGAGTGAGAAAATAATGAACACAGAGGATTCTGTGCAGGATGAACAGTGGATCTATCAGCAGCAAAAATGCTTTAGAAGCAGACGAACAGCACCCACCACTCCTGGCGTGTTCAGTGCCCGTGGTGCTTCGCTCACACTCCAAAACCCTGGCAGCTCCTGCAGGACATCACCATCCTACTGGCACCCAACGATCCCACGAGCCCCAGGAGGGGCTCGGAAGCCGGGAAGGGCAGTGGCCTTGCTCCGTGCCCTGCCAGCACAGCGCAGCGCGAGGCACCACGGGCAGCACGCCCGCCCTGGAGCGCCCATCACTGCTCAAGCTGCTCTGAAACACTGAATAACCCCCAAATGTCACTGGGGCTGGGCCTGGGGCACAGGAGGAGTTGGGAGCCTCCACCCTGCCCGTGTGACGGAACAGCCACCCAGCACAGCGGCCGCTGCGCACACAGGAATGGCAAAGGCTGCTCCGGGCAGAGGCAACCTGGCCAAAAAAGGGGTGCGGAGGAAAGGCAGTGCACGAGCACTGCAGCTCGGCAGCGGCGGCAGCCCCTCGCACGCCCACTGCAGCAGGCAGGGCCCTGCAGAAGAGGAACGGTCCATAGCCCACGTCCACAGCCCGATGGAAGGGGAGCAGTGTTCCCCAAGTTCCCCACACCAGGCTCCACACTCTGCTCCTGCAGGGCCACCCGGCTCTGGCTCCAGCTCCAGCTCCAGCTCCGGCCCCTGCTCACGCGCAGGCCCTTCCCTGCAGGCCTGTGTGCAGCTCCGGGCCGATCTCTTCTTGTCTTTCTCAGGTTACGGGAGGAGATTGATGAGGGGCCGCTGCTCAGGGGGCTGCCCACACCTTCCCTGTCCTGTAAACAGGCCTTTCCAGAGGAGACGCTTTTGTGCGCTCATTTTTCAGATCTCAAACCTTTGAGCCTAGACCTACATTTCACCCTCATTCATGGCAGCTTAAAACCACGACTTTGGTTCTCAAGTACTTTTCTATATATTGGCTTTTGTTCTGGTTTGGTTTCTGTCCATTCGTTACCTAATAGGACAAAGTGCTGGACACAGAGTCGTGCACAGAGAAAAGCAGCAGCCGCACGGCGCGAGCACGGGCCGCCCGGCCGGAACGCGCGACCCAAGATCCGCATCTCGCGCGCCCAAGAGTTGGGCAGCACCGTCTGGCACCTCAGCTGCACGCGTTTCCCTAGCTGATTCCTAGTAAACAGCATCAAACTGCAAAGCTCTCAGGAGAGTATCACTTTGGGGGTTATTTTTAACTATTTTTCTTACATTTCTGTTGGAATCTTTCGTTGCCTTTTTTTTTTAAGAGCAAAGCTCTGTTCACCTCTCTAGTATGAGCTCTCTGGACCAAATTCCTCTTCTTGGTATAAATTCAGAGCAAACCTCTGTTGCTTGGTATTTCCAGTAGCATAAATGAATGACCTTTTTTTCTTTTTTTTTTTTGAGTACAAACTAAAAAAAGTAAATCAAAATATTCTTTGCTCACAATGGGGATGTGAGAAATGTTCTGAGTTGAAAGAGACATTCCTTGGATAAGACCTGTGCAATAGCCTCAATATCAGATTTCCCCATCCAGCTGTCGAGAGTCCCATTAGTGCCTCTTACGATTATCAGTCTCACTCTATAATTAGAACAGCTTATGGTTTATTTGGGCCTTTTTCAAAACCAGATTTCCCTCCCAGCAGTAGCTGTCATTCAGAAGTGCATGAATAGTATCTTTCTTTCAATGTAATTTACATTTACATTATTTTGTGACAAAGAGGAATAAAGTGCATTCAAATCAGCAGAACAGCTCATTCTATGAAATGATAAGCATTGTACCTACCCGGGATGAGACATTCTCATCTGGCGCCTGGTTTTGCTCACGGAGGCCCCAGGTCCTTTTCCATTCCCTGTGACAGTCTTTATCTGCCTCTTCTCTTTGACACAAACCAGGCTGCCTTTGCAGCCTTTCCGTCTCCCTGTGGATCTGTGCTGAGTTTTCCTGTTCAGCACTGGGTTCCCCAGCCTCAGCTGCAGTCTGAAACGCTTGTCCCGTGTTACTCACAAATCTGCAGATCTCCTTAGGGTTCAACAGCTTCAAAAGGCTTCTCCTCAGATTTTCTGCTAAGGTACAGACAGCATGCCTTGATTTTTCCTCTGACAAATTTCTCCTCTCCTCCTCTAGTCGCAATGCGTTGTCACCCGACAAGTCCTCATCCATATTTTTTTCTGACACTACCTCTGTAGCCTGATTTGCCAAAGAAGCAGCTATAGGAGTAGTAGAGGAGTTCACCTTTGCGAGCACGCCACCCCTATCCTGTGATGTGTCAGCGGAGACGTCCACGGCTGAGTGACCATGTCTATTATCCTCCTCTTCCACCTGGGGATAGTCATTTTCGATGGCTGCAGAAGCAACGGGCAGCTTGTACTTCTCCCTGTCACTCCAAGTGGCCGCTTTGTCTTGGTGGGCTCCAACAGTGAGTGTCATGTCTGACTGCAAAGTTGCCTGGCTGGCAGCGGGATCTCTCCTTACATTTACTCCTTTGAATTTTGAGTGATGACCACAGAAGCCAATGGTGGTATCCATAGGCGCAGTGTTATCTGACACTTGAAGCAGACAAGGCGTTTCACCGAGGAAGTAAGCACACCCATCACAATCCTTACTCAGCTTTAAATCATCTTCATCATCGCTTTCTAATAAAAACTTCAATTTCTTTTCCCAGATTTCATTTTCATGCTTTGTCAGCACATCTGAACATTCAAAATAGTCAAAGGCATCACCAGAAAAGTCATTGCTTAGACTTTTCTTTGGATGAATCTCCAGAAGGGTGCCATAATTTTCAGAATGTTCTTTTACAAAACAACGGTGATTTACTACAGGAACATCTGCCTGCTCATTGAACGCACTCGTGGTTAGAGGTTCACCTAGCTCATTCTTTTCACGTGTGTGGGCATCTTCCGCACACAGACTAGAAACAGAGTCTTCTGTGTTAAGGCAACAGTTGTCGGTGCGATAAGCGCTAGGATTTGGGGGGCTGAAATGCACCTGTTTGCTGCAGTTTTTCTCTGATTTTCCAGTGCTGACACTAACCGTTGTGTTAAAATGAATTAGATCATCACCATTCTCTGACACATCCCTTAGGCAGGAAATATTTCCCTGGGTTTTAAAAACATTTTTTATGTCCCTGTTGCCTTCCATGTTAAGATATGTCTGTGGGATTCCTCACATGGGAATAATACCTTTGAGCAATAATTACCCTTCTCGAGCAATAAACCTCTACTTTTGGAAGAATTTGGTGGAACTAGGATGGAGTAACCCTCATAGGGGCGACTCGTGCACGGGGCGAAATGCTTCTTATTCTGCTCATTTTGCTCTGAAGCTTCCCACACTGTCATTTATGTTAGCAACCAAATTCCTGGAAGTTTTGAATTTTGTATATGATTCCACTTCAACGACTGCTGAACGGCAGGTCATTGTAGATGCCAAAGGATTTCCACATGCTTTCCAAAAACGTGCAACATCTTGCTTTGTATACCTGCAAATAAAATAAAACTGAGCTTTGTAACAATTAAACAGGCTTAATAATTTATAAAAGATGACAAGTTGACACATGGTTGCAAGAACTAAAAAAAAAATATTTAAAATGACAAACGTATCAGCAGCAACTAGAAAAGCTGCTATGTATTCAGAGTCCCTTGGAGGGAACACATTGCAGCTGTTCAGAGTCATTTTTTCTAGGAGAACATATTCAGAAGCAAGGCCGCATGTGCAGCTA
Organism: Nothoprocta pentlandii; assembly: GCA_013398315.1. Classification (NCBI taxonomy): domain Eukaryota; kingdom Metazoa; phylum Chordata; class Aves; order Tinamiformes; family Tinamidae; genus Nothoprocta; species Nothoprocta pentlandii. The sequence goes on from VZSG01000701.1 coordinate 207,595, forward strand.
GCAGAAAAAATATACTTCAGTGCTTGTCATTTAACCATTCTGAACTGCAGGTAGAAATCCGCAGACTCGAATAAGTTTTCAGATGTGCTGTGTGTTTCTGCATGTCCCAAGTAGCTGCTAGCTTGATAGCCACTTAGGCACAGTAACAGGGTACTTGGCCTCAAATAGCAGCACAGACACATAAATTGCAAATATCTGTCTGCAGTAATACACGCAACAGTCACAAAGAGGGGAGATTTTATGGGGCTATTTTTTTAAAAGCAATTCTATTATATTTTGGCCTGAAATTTGTAATTTCTGTGGTGAAAGGACATGGAATGAGGCTGCCCAGCTTCTGTAAAGGTTTTGTTTTCTAAAAAAATTTCCAGTTCTTCGGATTTCAGAGAGTTTGGGCTCTGCCTTTGCATACTAGAATCCAGCTGCATCGTTCTTTACTACAGAGTATCCCTGCTAATGACAATAGAACTACTCCACAGTCCAGGAATTCACTCACCATGGAAAAATAAAACAGCAGAACTCAGATTCAAGTAAATTTGATCTCATGAAAGATGCCAGATTAGCGGCTCTGAAAACGAATGTCCTGTACTTACCCGGAGAAGTCGTGTGGCAGGCAGAACAGCAGGGAACGCTTCCGAGCGCCCTGCTAGCCTCAGGAAGCTCCGTGGAGGCCTCCTCTCCTCACCCTCTCCCTCCCGGTTCTATTCCAGTTCCCACGTCACCGGCCGGTCTCTCAGTGACTGCAGGATCCCAACGCATGCAGCCCCTGGGCCTGGGGCCGCCTCCTCGGCACAAACCCGGCACAAACCCCTTCCCCACACGGTTTCCCACACGCACGCCAGGGAACCAGCACGCTCGGCACGGAAAAGCCCTGAAAGTGTTTAACGGAGCATCGACTATTCTGCACCGTCTTTGATAATGCTACAGAGAACAAACAGTTTCTGCAGCAAATTTCTAAAACTGTTCAAAAGGCACTTAATTCCCTAGTAAACACTGTGGGGGTTCAGAGCAATTTCACTAAAGGTAGGTTTAATTCTACCCAGGCTTGTACATAGCACATTCCTTTTCAGCATTCCACAGACTCCTATGAGTATGGAGCAGGCGTAAAGCTGGGAAAAGAGCAGCTATAGTGTTAGCTATAGATCTGCAGCGTTAACATCCCCATCATCCCCACTCCAGGAACGATGGAGACATACTCTAGGCGTGCCTGCTTGAGCAGGAAGGTTGGACTAGATGATCTCTGGAGGTCCCTTCCAACCTTGAATATTCTGTGATTCTGTGAGACTCCGTTCTTGTTGTGACGCGTGGGTTAAGCAGGAATGGGGAGGACAGGAGGTGATTAGACCATAAAGAACAGAGGAGGAGGGTGAAACACTCCTGGGGACAGGAGAACAGAGGGGAGTCTTAAACTAGCACCCGGGCAGAGCAGGATTGCCCATCTCACCTAGCTCACAACACAGCATCGTTTGTTTCCCGAGTTTCACAAAGCCAAGCTGAGCATCACTGAGCACTATGACCCAGAACCCACGTCCTCTTCCCTAGACTCACTTTCCTTTACAGAAGTGCTGACTAACATGGACCACGGTTCTGCTGTGCTTTTCAAGCACAGATCAAAGATGGTCCCTGTTCTAGGCACCTTGCAATCTGCTACAAGACAGCAAATGGGTAGACAAATGAGGAAAATACAAGGAAAATATAAATGAGAAGATAATGGCTGTTGTTCCGGAGGGCAGTGCTAGCGCAGTGGCAGCTCGACCCTTGGTGTTTGCAGGCCTGGCTGCAGAGGAAGATGTCAATGAGGGATCTGAATGTCTGTGAAAAGCTGCTCCCGGGTCTGCAGAGACACCATAAAGGATGTGAAACATCACGGGACAGGCGGTGCCAGCAGCACCACAGGCTCCTCAGGGGCTGCAGGCACCCCCTGTCCCCTGCCATGCCACTAAGAGCAGGCGTGCAGGACGGCGGGAAGAGCGCTTCTGTCAGCACTCCGGAGAACTGCGCTCAGAAGAACGCTGAGCTCACATCGCCTTTAGGGTTTTTCTGCATGTTTAGACATCGTAGGGGAAAAAAAAAGAAAAAAAGCACAAGGAGAGTTTTAGTAAGGAGATTCACGTATGGATCACAGTGAAAGACGGCACAGGGGTTACAAGACTGAGAGGCAGATGGGAAGGCTGTGTGTTTCCCACGGAAAATAAGGAAGTAAGGAAAGGGCATTCAGTGAGAGATCAGATGAAGTTCTGTTTTAGCCATTTTGGAGCTCAACAGCCAAAAAAAAACCAAATCAGAGAGATGTGTGGAGTCTTCAGGTTGGCCAAAGCAGACAAATCCAGAGATAAAAAGTGCATCTGTGAAATGTCAACCCAGCAATGGCAGCTGCATTCGTGCTTGTGCAGGAGGGTGGTGTCTGCACACGCAGCGAGGGGCTGTAGGATGCAAGGGGCATCCTGGCCCATCCGCGGGGTGTCCGTGCTCACATGAGGTGCATAATGCAGCAGGGCTGCAGCCTCGGCACAGCCAGGGGAGCTGCTGACTCTGCGCAGGGCACAAGGGAATGTTCCCAGGAACCGGTTGCATGAACTGCTGGAGCGGTGTGGGAGCGTCGAGGCGCCTGCCCCTGCCGTCCGTGCGGCCGTCCGTATGGTGCACACGGATCCGCACGTGCCCATGGGGACAGCCCATGACACTGCCACTGGGCACCCAGCTGTGGCTGCCCGCTGCAGCCTGCAGACAGGATGAGCCAGATGGGCTGCAGAGCACACCAGCAGCTGGAGGAGCGAAGAGGAGCTCTGCAGCAACACAGTGGGGCTGCAGGACAGCACAGCAGCTCTGCAGCAACACAGTGGGGCTGCAGGACAGCACAACAGCTCTGCATGCACTGCAGTGGGGCTGCAGGAGAGCACAGCAGCTCTGCACCCACCGCAGCGGGGCTGCAGGAGAGCACAGCAGCTCTGCATGCACCGCAGTGGGGCTGCAGGAGAGCACAGCAGCTCTGCATGCACCGCAGCGGGGCTGCAGGAGAGCACAGCAGCTCTGGCGACATATTTATCAGTTTAGTCTTGGAACACATTGCCAAAGATCCAGCACGCAGGGAAGTGAAGGCCAAGAGGAAGGGACGATTTGAAGAGCGGCTCCACGCTGCCAGCACAGGCTCCGTTAGCACGGGGTGCAGCTGGGAGGCCGCCAGGCGCAGGAGGGACAGAGCAAGTTCCAAGCAGTGGACGTCGCTGTGGGCGGCGGCCTGGCCGGGCTGCTGTGCAGCAGCAGGGCCCCTGCACCCCGGGGCGGCCCTGCGCCCCACAGCACCCTGCACAGCCGCGCTCGGCACCGCTCCATGAACACCGCTCCATCTCTCCTCCTCTTTGCACCGTTTGGTACTTAAAAGCCTGGCGATGTCACCACCTGGAAAGAGCACGGCACCATTCCCTTTTTCTTGCAGGCTGAGCTCATGAATATGCTTTACCGAAGCCACTGCACTACACAGTCGTCATCATCATGTTAATTCACCTGCATTTTGACATCAAGGCAAAAAGAGCAGATAGACCTCTTGATACGAAGATTAGATTATATTGATGTGCACTTTGCCAACGCTAACAACAGAAACCAAAGCAAACATTCCATGAGGACAAATACAATAAATGTTTCTTGTCCATTCGAGATGAAAATACATGATTAAAAGAAAAATCAAGGAGAAAATGAAAGATATTAAATCGCAATTTCAGTTACTAAATGTAGAGTGAACATAGAAAAAGAACCGTTAGGGTAGCATGCTCCCAGCTCCTGAAGAAAACTTGTTGATAGAAAATGTGTAATGAAATTCACTAAGGAGGGGTGAATGGGAGATCATGGCAATTTATCATTGGATATTGACTAAGAGACTGGAAATGAAACTCAGTTTCCAAATACCTCAGGTACAGAACCCTGGTCAGAACAGTACGAGAGCAGAGCAGTTCAAATGCAAGCGGGTGCTCTGGCTGCTTGTGCCCGGGCCTGCCGAGACTGAAGCAGCGAGCTGCGCATCAGGAACACGCGGCAGAACTGGGGCTACCGCCCTGCCACAGGCACCGGCACCGGGGAGGGAAGCGCCCTTTCCTGGGATCTTCTTATGGCAGCTTGTTCCAATCTGAAATCTATTTAGAAAATTCAGAATTTTCCAATTGGACATTATTTATTCCAATTAAGACTAATATATATATATATCTTTTTAATTACGTTTTAATTACTTTTTAACATGGGAGGCATTATGCTTTAACTGTTTTTAAAAACAGAAACTTTGAGGTTGGTTTTGGATCCAAAGCTGCCTCTGTTGATTGGAGTGGGAACTGTGGGCTTAATCCTAATGTTGACACAAAAAATGTTCACTGACAAAAACATACAATTTTGCTTAAACCTATATAGTGTCAGTTAATTTTCCTCCCTTGCATCATGCTTTTTTTCCACTTTACTTAGTTATTCTTAAAACAAAAAGCTTCCTTTTCAAGCAATTTGTCTTTCACTCAAGTTAATTTTACTGGGAGCTTAGACATTTTATGAGCTTAGGGGGAAATGGGAGTCCTCCTGTGCAGCACAGTTCCTCTTGAGCCTGCCCTCTTCACTACCTCTCCAAGGGTTTTTTCTCCTGTTTTCTATCTAGGCATCATGTAATTCCTCTGCTTTGTGCAGTCCCTCTCAGCCCCCACTTTTTCAACAGGATTTATTCCTATCTTTCAGATACACGTGCTTCTTTCCCTCTTTGACATGGCCTGTCATTCTATATCCACATACTGTCCTTTCCCTTATCTTTAAAGCACAGGCCCCATGAACCATACTCAGGTGCTGCCGGCACAACGGGCACCTCATCTATGCCCATCTCTTGTATAGTACTGCTGTACAAATAATCTACGTAAATACGCTCTGACGACCAGTGCATTGTGTAGCTACATTAAAAACCACCATATGACTGCTTAAATACCTCCATATGGCTGCATGTTTTCCACAAATGCCCTTCTCAACACCCACACCAGTGCAAGAGTGGGAAAGAAGCTTCTTTAGCCCACGCAGAATATTATCTTAGCTAAACACATGGAAGGAACGAAGCTGATAATCGTCCTGCGTTTCATATTAAGAAGTATCCTTCAGTTTGCTGCTATTTTTCCTTCCTTAAATCAATTTCACACTGGGTTTGGAATATCTGAAAATAAGAAAAAAAAAAAGGATAAGTACCCAAATAACATACCAGTAATCACCACGTGCTTGTCCTGACCCTAAGCTTGCCAGTAATCCATAGATTCACGCTACCACAACTGTCTACTCAAGTAGGATGCAGTAGATTTTGTTCAGAACTAACAGATCACCAGAGTCCCATGCAAAGTCCTCTAAATCAGAACATCTGCAAAGCAGTAACTTTCAAAACCCAACGCAGCTCTCAGCCATACGCAAAGATAACTGCATTCTTAGTGCATCAGGTCAACGATGTTTATTAGACAAATCAGCTATGAGGACCACCATGTATCTGAAAGGCAAGTCTCACTGGTACATACTGGGAAATCTAAGTAGATTTAAAAAAAGTGAGGTTCTCAGAAGTGTATTTCGTTTTACCTGAATTCTGTGCTATACAGTTCTGAAAATATGAAACGCAACCACTTCTCTACTGTCTGCTCTTTCCAAATAGCTCCTTTCTCTCTTCTATCATTTTGCAAGACGACAAATACAGTAAAGAAAAAATAAGAAATTTCTTAGGCCTACGATGTATACGCTTGTTGCATCTATGCTGTTCTGAGGCATTTAATGAATAAGGACTTTCTGCAATGGAGAATTTACACAATAGAAACAACTGACTTTTGTTTGTTAACTCGTGCAAACTCTTTACTTGTTAACTGACGCTATTTGTTTATTGTTAACTCTTGTAACTGTTTATTTTAGAAAACATCTATACAAAGGATCTACTCAAATTAATCTATTTTCTGTATATTTTTTTTGCATGATACAGTCATTATTAGCTGTACTGTATTAGAGCTCTCTCCTACAAATGTAGTTAGAGAACAATATACAAACTGAAGAGAGGAGTAGAGAAGCAGCTTATTTTTTCCAGTTATATGAATAAGGAATTAAGGCATGTGTGACTTGCCCCCAACTGCACAGATAGTTGATGACGGAGTACAAGAATGAAACTGTTTAACAATTCTCAGTCTGTCATCTAAAACCGTGTGAAAGCTCTTCTTCTAGCAAGACAAATATAGGCAAAAAATTGTCCAGCTGCAAGATGAAATTTTGCAGAAAAATCCATGCCGTGATATTTCTACTGAAACTTTATGAGGCAAACTTAAATGAAATATTAAATAATATATGAACAATTATGAAACATCACAGGGAAAGTACTTTTATTTTATATTAAAGACTATTTTAAGCTGCACATAAAGCCACTGCAGAGTCCAACCTGAATTCAATACTTCTTTCACTCAATTATTCTTTCATTATTGATGGACATTTAGTCACTAATAGAATGTTGCATGTCTCAGTGATTTATTTATTTCATATTACCTAAGAAGAAGCATTATTCAGATTAAACCATTTATTTGGAATATCAAAGCCTAATCATAATGTATTCGGATGACTACATTTATAACTACATCAAATCAAAATATATTACTGAATACATACTCTGTCTCTGAGTCAAAAGTTAATTTTGCAAAACAAGGAAGACAGCTTTTTTCTTGACAGTAATCAAATGACGTGGTTCAAGTGTTCACTGCCCTTCTTGCATATTCACTTAATGAAATGCACAGAATTACAGTTTTTTTCTGGTAACAGTGAGGGTAGAGGCAAATTGCCGCCATACATCAGCAGCTTACAACCAAAACAAAAGAGGCAGCAGGTGACTCCACAGCACCAACTCCAGCCACTCTCGCTCCTGATAACTTGGCTCTAGGCCTGGACCCGAAAGCAGATGTTTTAACTCTTACGTGGGCAGAATTCTGCCGGCTTTCAGACTATTCAGACACACACGCGTTACGGAAACAGCAGCTCTGGTGATCAACGCAGGCCAAAGTGACCACAGGTGAAAGTGTTTCCTGGTGAAGTCTTACATTATAGATTCTGGATTCAAGTCCAAAACAAGGGGCCTTGAGTAGATTAGCCTTTATAGACCTGTTGGAAGTTAGCATTTCTCTAAAACAGCAAAGACCAATTCAATCTAGCAGCTGTGAGGGCAGCGTGTTTTAAAGCGAGGTTTGATGAAAGGCGCGTGGCTGAAGGGCAGTCCCGTTGAAGCAGGCAGAGCCCTGGAAGCCGAGCGTGGCAGAGGCAGTGGCACAAGGCAGGCACTACCCCAGGGTCACTCTGCTCCCACTCACCTTGTCTACTCGCAGCTTCTGCGCCCTCATCCAAGCCAGTGTCACGGTCACCGGCACCACAGAACCTCCTCCCTTCGATCCCCTCAGTCTTTGTGACGTGTTTAATCTCTCCCAAGTCTTCCGAGATAAAAGAACAACCGAGGCCTGTAGGAGGTTCTACTTCTACTTTTAGATCCTTTCTTTGAAACAATTCTTTTTTATGTTTAGTAACTTTTAAATGTAGCTTAAATGTAGCTTTTCCTTAAACATAATTTATGACAGAATACTAGATTTGCCTTTATGAGCAAAACCAAGAAGCTTCTCTTCATGGAGCAGTCCACTCTACTAGAATGATTAATAGTAAGCAATCTGTACAAATAAAGAACGGAAATCAGTATAGGAAACTACTCCTGTTTCAGACACCCCTACAATAGCCGTATTTATGTTACTTGAAATGGATCATTTGCATAGAGAGAAAATCCTGAGTGCAAACCCGTCTCTCTCCTGCTCCACACACCGAAACATTTTTACCTCACTCTCATTTGAAGATTCTGCAGCTAAAGCTCGAGGAAGCCTCCGAGTACTTTATGAACAATCACCAAATGCCCCAGACTGCACAGGACAGTGATAGCTCATCTGTTTTCTCAGAATGCAAAGAATCATAGCCTGATCTGATCAGAAATCCTGTTGGTGGGTCCAAAGGGATTTTATAAATATTATGTTGATTTAAATCAATATAATTGTAATATAAACATAATACAATTATATTTAATATAATAAAACACAAAAAAACTATATTATAGCAATTATAGTAACTATATTAGGAGGCAGAGTATATATGTATTTTTTATATGTATGTATATAGGTATGTACGCACATATATAAAACATTTACATATCATATTTATAGCATAATCTGGAGACCTGCTGGCTAAGGCAGGTGAGATGTGTCCTATGGCTCCAGGCTGTATGAAGATTTTGGTACAAGTGACAATTTCTGTTCAGCAAAAGCAGAAAACAAACAAAACAACAAAAAGGCAGAAATCTCCAAACCACTGGAACACCAGTGGCATGATCCCAAGAAAAACCTAAAATGGGTAACGTCTGAGCCGTGACACAAGGCAGTGGCACAAGCCCCAGCCTCGAGCAGGTCCCGCGCTGCAGCCATGCGGGTTGCACCTCTCTCCTGGCCCCGTGTTTGCTACAGAAAAGGACACACAAGCATGTAGGCAATAAAGGAATCAGACACAGTTTTCAGCCTGTGCGTTTGAGGGACAAGAACTTTGGGGAACACAGAATCACAGAATCATTAAGGTTGGAAGGGACCTCCACGGAGGGACACAAGGGCTCTGTGGTCCAGGCTTCAACCCAGGAAAGTCTGGGGCAGGAGGGCTTGTGACTGCGATTACTGATTTCTACAGTGCCCACAGAAACAGGCCTCTAAATGCACTACTGTCAATGAACGACTGTACTCTTCAAGAACAGGCAATACAGGCCATATACAACAGGTAGAAGGCGAATTAACTTTCATTGCTCATGAGGATTCCTAGCATATGCATATAAGAACTGAAAGAAGAACTAAATAGTTTTTACAGCAACTTCCAATAGCAATAACTTGCAGTAGGAAATGTACCACAACATAAAATATTGCTGATAACAAGCTCACATTTTTATGATCCTGCCCCTTGGTTGGTGGAGATACAAAGATATCTCAAGACCAATCCCTCAAACAACCTTCCACTTGACTTCCAGAAGGACCAACTTTAACACTGTGCATTGTGCACATTTTGTCCAGCCCCCTGTGAAATCCAGATCTCCTACCTAACATGCAGTTACACTCCAAAGTTAACATTGGTTCCCTTTACATTCTTTCTGGAAACATTTCTCAGATCTGCATCTGAACTTTCTTTTGATGAGCAAGGCACCCACAGAACCTTCTACAACATTCCTGTAATAAATTCATCCATAATTCCATCCCCCTCCTGTTGCAGCCTGCCGAGTGTTTCGCCTTTCAGAATACAGGTGTTTTCTCTCTTCCTCATCTGAGGCATCTACCAACAGAGATTTTTCACTTTTTAGCAAATTTCACAAGTTTAACAGACATTTTCTTCCAAAACAAAGCAAAACATAGGCAAGTTAAAATCTCCCAGACAACCAAAACCAGAAGCCTAGAACTCCCATATAACTTTGTGCACTCTGTTCACAGCAGAGCCAGGAGAAGTATATATACAGCAGTTTGTTTACTGTAGAATCTGACATCTGATGGGTTAAGAATAGTGAGACCCCATGCAAGGATTTACCCTGACTGTGTTTTCTCATTGTTTCTGCACCTCGCAGTAGATGTCTGACTCGGCATCTCTGCCTGGCCTGCCTCATGCTGCCATACCAATAACTACAAGCACACTATTCTCCAAAGCTTTGAAGGCCCTGTGATCAAATCAAACATTTGCTGCAGGATACTTGTCAAAAGCCTGCAATGCCAGAAATCAAACTAGCAAAATACTTTACTTGAAATAGTTAGGGCACACTGACTGCACTAACAAGGTTCAGATAAAAAGAATAAGGGAAGTTTTAGCTGCTCAAAAAGCCCATTTCTGGAAAATATGTCCTAGGCACCATGGCTCCTTAGCTTCTGACGTTGCTGGCTTTTTCAAACTTCTTGCTCCGCTGCACTGCCTATGGTAAACGGCACTAAAGCACAGAGCAATCGGAACAGCTCTGCTTCAGCGGCTAAGCCACAGGGGAACGAGTGTCTGGCCAGGCTTCTAATGAAGAGATTAAAATAGAGCAATTAAAATAAGCAATCACAGCACAACTCTTAACACTGATCTGCCTTAATCTATTTTTAGCGTTTGTGAAGTATCTGACACAGCCTAAGCAATTTGTGCATAGAGCTTCATAATGCTTCAACATGCTACTAAACGGCCAGATTTTTCTGAGCAATGGAGGGAATTTTGACTATTAGGTATCATAATACATATTTAGAAAGCACAAGCCAGTGTATTTCTGGAAGCATAGTATCATTTACACATTTTTTTAGAAAAGGAAGCTTTCTTTCACATAGCTTTTGCAATTCTGTTTGCCTTATCAAAACCTACTGGAAATATCACTAAGTTATAATTTCAAAAGCATTTTAAATACATGCTAACAAAATGAATTGAGTTAATCAAAATGACTAAAAACAGCAGAAACAAACAACAAAAAAGCCATATTTCCTGCTACATAACCAGTAAATCACTATAAACACATAGTGCACTAAGAAAGAATAACTTACACTTTGTTATTTATCTTTTTTGACCATGCATTCCACTTGCACACAGGAGGAGCAAGCAGTCAAGTAATTTTAGAAGTACAAAGAATTAGATCTCCAAAACTACAAACACGAGCACTTACCCTCGGCTGCTGTGTCTTTGAGCTCTAGGAACGGGCCAGGCCTGCAGCTTGATCCTGTGTTACGACCCAAAACACATTCAATTTGGGCATTTTGTTTAAGGGCTGAGAAGAAGCCTGAAAGTTTCAGAGCTGTTTTGCTGGTGTGACCTTAGTATAGTGAGTCTGATCACAGAACAGTCTGTCTCTCCAGAGAGACTATTTCATTACAGGCAGCAGATGGTTCTTCCAGGGAAACTCTCGGCCAGAGAGCACGGTTGAGAGGGAGTTGGCAGGGATGACAGGGTATATCCTACTCCCATAACAAGTCCCTGGGAATTTCCTCGTGGGCTTGATAGGGAGGAAATGTTGGCTTTAGGTTTTCATAATAGAGCACTGGGTTGTTTCTTAGAGAATGCGCTTAAGGCTGCTCAGCTCTTTTGCTAGACATGTTTGGAATTGCTTTCTTGCTTAAAGGCGAGCACAGAGAGGTCTTGCTGACACTGAGAGAATCTGCACAGCTATCCCCTACCAGCGGCTGGAAAAAACAAAGGTGGATCGTGAACTTTTAACCACTGCTGCAATGATTCACCCAACAACTCACACTGCTTAAATGCAGTGTTTGTCTAACATATATTTGCATGAATCCTGAAAATAGAAGCTATTCCCCTGGAAGCCAACTCTCACCTATGAGGCACTTGTAAGAATTGCACATTCTGTCCTGAGCTTCAGGAGGGCAGAAAAGGCTCAGAAACAAGTTTTGTGCCAAGTTTTTTCTTGACTCTGAAAGCACAGCTGAATCTCTGCTTATCAGAAGCCAGGGAGTTTCCTGGACTAAGTCCAAAGGCTACAAAACTGGTGGGATCAGTGAAAAACACAGGGAGTAGAAGCAGGTTCACCGGGAGGAGCAGCAGGGTACATGTCCCTTCTGTAACGGCCCAGTGGCCGGGCCGGTGCCTGCACGAACAGGACGCCCAAGGCTGCTGGCGCCGAGGCGGGTGAGCCGCCCGCAGGCCGGGCCAGGCCGGGGCACTGCCCCCGGCGCCGAGGCAGCCGGGCCGCGTGCTGCCAGGCCAGCAGAGCCGCCATCCCACCTCCAGCAGCTGCGGGGCCAGCACCGGCTGCGGCCACCTGCGGGGACAGGGCTCCTGGTTAGCACTAAGGGCAAGAGCCACTAAACACGAAGTCCTCAGGTCTCACCAAGGATCAGCCTCAGCGTGGGCAGGGCTCACAGCCCCACCGGGAGCAGGGCCGCGCTCTCCCTTCCATGAGCATGAGGGAGGCTCTCCCTGTCCCTGTCCCTGTCCCTGTCCCTGTGCTGCACACACGGGCCCTGCGCTCCTCTCCCTGCCCGCGCTTCCTTGCGGGCTGGCCCCTTCCCAGAGCAGCCAGGAGGGCCCCGGCGCGGCTGTGCGGAGCCCTCAGCCGTGTGCCCGGCACGGCCTGCCCAACACGGCCTCCATGGCCTGCCCAACACGGCCCGCACGTGCCCCACGGCCTCGGGCGGCTGGCAGCGCCCCGCGAGCGGCGCAGGCTCTCGGGCAGCAGGAGCATGCGCTGGAG
>VZSG01000701.1:220349-256717 GCA_013398315.1 Nothoprocta pentlandii
CTCCATGGCGGGCAGGGGGAGCCGTGGGGGCACGGGTCAGAGTTACCCCAAATGCAGTGTTTCAAACTCGGCGCTACCTGTGTGTTTTTAACATATAAGCTCTCTGTAGGGCTGCATTCATTCATGCAGAGAGCTTGAGTCTGGGCCCTGAGATGTGACCCTTTAGAAGGCCTGTGGCTGCATTTCTTTCTCTGTATTACCCAGTGACATACTACAAATCTGGGGATATCTCAAGGTCTGCTTGGCCCGAGATAAGGGAAAACATTTTGCTTCCAGCTTAATGTGGCATTAGTGTTTAATGAAAGAAAAGTTCATCAACCTTTTAGTGATAATATGTAAACACGGTGCTTCTGTGAGCCTCTGGACTGCTAAAACGTGAAAGAAGTGCTGCAGATGTTCCCAAATTAACTGGGAATTTCCCATTGCGCACATGTGCACACACCCACTGTTTCTCATATCTGTATATATATAGAAAGAGTTGTAGAAATAGCATATATAACATAACAAAGTGTTTTCAACCCAGCTGCTCTGTGAGGAGAAATGTCTTAAAACAGCCAATTCCCTGACCCTGTCATGCTGTTTTGCAGCTCTCTGGATTTAGAGCAATGTTCCCTCCAAGTCCTGGAGCCAGAAGGGAGCCCAAGCTGGAGCCTCCTGAAGCTGCTGGGCGACAGGGGCTGCACCGTGGCGGAGCTGGCCGAGTTCCTGCAGGCCCTGGAGCACACGGAGGCTCTCCAGTGCCTCTGTCTTTCAGGTTAGTTCCAACTTGTGCTTTCACAGCGACTCTGTTTTACATGGGGAACGGTGGAGTGGGTGAGTTTTCTGCAGTGATTACCTTTCTGTTTGTTTAAACGCTCATGATTCGCGTTCCTATGTTTCGCTGGCAGTTGAAAACAGCATATGATCTGGGTGCCCCAAACGGTAACTGTAATGCAGCCCGAGTCAAGGCAGTGAGAGGAGGGGTCCTTTCCCCGTTGGGGTTCACCTGGCGGGGTGGTGAGTCCAGCTGTGAGGGGTGGTACTGGCGCACGCGTGAGTCACGAGCGAGTCGCTGGATGCAGCGGCTGCCCCTCTTGTGCTCACATGGGCGTGCGGAGGGTTGAAGAGCATGGCCCTTGGGTGCGGGCACGAAAAATACTGAGGTGCTGCGTTTCTGTCCCTTACGTATATTAAAGTAACGGGAGAATGAGTGTGTTTCTTCCCTGACTTTGTTCCCTGGGGCTCCTGCTGTACCATGAGTTGTGATCTTTGCCATGCACTTTGTAGCACTCACACATTTGTCAGGCACTGAATTAAAACTCCGTTTTCCTGAGGTCTGGCAGTCACAGTGCAGCTCTCTTCCAGGCACACTGCATCTTGAAAGACTCATTTTTCAGGTTTGAAGAATGGTCCTGGGACGTACATGGGTTTTAATCCTTTCTGTCCCCCTTTACTGATACCAGCTATTAATGCCTTTCGGCATAGCACAGCATAACAAAAACTAGGGTTATTAAGCTTCATCTTCACCTGTTGCTTAAATAACTAAGATTATGGCTTCCCCGTAGGTGTTTTCTGCCTGATGTACAGAGGATGTCCATTAGCTTCAGGAAGTATGCTGCATTTTTTGAGATTCCTCTTTGAGAATTGCTGTGAAGAACAATTTCTAGCTTTCTTAGAATTCTTCTAAAATTCTTAAATCTTTTCAACTTTTTTAAATTCTACAAACTGCAATCGGATAATCGGGTGTTATGCAAACTGTTAAAATGAGAGCTAAATATAAGTTAAAACACTTCTTTTTTTTCTTTACAGGTTTTTACAAGTTAATTTTGGCTTTTTGCCAGTATCATGACTATAACTGCAGAACTCTTGTGCTAAAAGATGCCTTAGTGCTGTGTACGTAGGTATAAGCACTTAGTATGACATTTAAGGGAACTAACTTAAGACTCTTCTTTCCCCCCCCCGATTATGAAAGCAGTTTTGTACGACTGTAAGCTGGGATAACTGACCTCATTCTTCACAGCAGTATGATCCAGCAGTGGAGTGTTAGTTGTGTTGTTTCACCTGTAAAACTAAGTTTCTATGGTTAATCTCCAAAATTGTTTTGAATGCCTTGGCTGCGGTCAGTTGAATGAGACAAGATATGAAAAATCGTTAGAATTTTACGTACATATAATATATAAATATATATAAAATGTATAAAATAAGCTGCAATAATCTTTCAAAGGTGAGAAGGTAAGGCAGTAATCCTTCTAAGCTACGGACTTGAGCTGTCTATCTGATAATAACCCTGAACCTGTGCAAGGCTGGTAGTTAGGGGTGTATGTGGGTTGATTTGTTAGGGTTTTGAAAAAGAGAGAAAAGAAGCAAGGAGGGAAGATTTCAGACTTTCAGTGACTGAAAATGTAAATGCTGACCTGGGCATATGAATAATTGCTGTAGAAATGACATGCAATGTATTTACATCATGGTAAGAGGGAAATAGAATTTAAGACTTCTACTTCTTCCTGTACTAGATATCCATGGTGTTGAATGAGGTGCAGCCAAAGTGTGTGATCTGGTCTAACTGAAACGCACTGCTGCAGACGGGGAAGGAGAGTTGGTGGTAGGTCAGTGCTGGTGAATTTTGCTGCTGGGCAAGCCTCGAGGTGAAGGAATGTGTGATGCTATGCAACCCTGCTCTGTGTGCGGCTGCCGCTAGGAAAGTTTTGTCTTCATGGTCTCTTTCTGGTGGCGGAGAGCTAAAAATACAAAATACTGCCAGCTCGCACTGGCGCTCGGAGTGCCGCGTTGGCAGTCAGAATGCTGCTCCTGCTCTAGCTTTCCCACGTATTGCTGTAGCCAAGTCAAGGGTTTCTGACTGACAGGCAAGCGGCCTTTTGAAATGTGTAATGAAGACTAAATCATGAGTGAACGGGGGAACCTGCTACATCGCACATTGTGAAGTTGGGAAAGTGGGTAGGTGGTTAAGACCTGTATGGTGAGGAGGACAAGCCAATTGGTAGACTTTTAGCAGGACCTACTGGAAATGCAGGGATGCTCCTGCTTTTTATAAATCATTATTATAAATTATTGAGATATATTGCAAATCTCTTCTGGAACTGTACGAGGCATGGTGGCTTGGACCACTACTTTGATTCTGTTTCTAAGGGCTAGCCATCTTCAGAGTGACTAAAAAGTTGGAGAATTCTATTCTAAAAAGGGTCTTGAATCATTTTAAAAGTAATAATCCTTGATATGTGGGTTGAATTTGTTTAAATGCCCAGAGGCAGTGGGGTTTTTAGAAATTCAGTCTGTGCCTTCACTGAAGCCATAGTACTTATTATCTAGGTGTCCCTGCTTGAGCAGGAAGGTTGGACTAGATGATCTCTAGAGGTCCCTTCCAACCTTAAATATTCTGTGGTTCTGTGATTCATAACTGCCCATTTGTTCCAATGGCCAAAAGAAGCATGAGTGCTGCTCAAGTTCCTTTAGCAATAGTTGAATGGTTTAATGTAGCGTAGGCCATTTGTTAGATTTTTTCCCCCTTCTAGTTAGTGCAGCAGCAAAGACACAAATGCACAGGTGTGTTGGTACAAGCTGAGACTTGCCTTTGTTTTGCCGCAACCCAAAGGATCTCAGAGAGAGGGTTGTAAACTCCCAGAAACTCTTTGCCTTTCCAAGCTTACAGACTTGCCTGTGGCTCTGGATTAGCTCCATAGAAGAGCTCTTTCATCTAACTAGGCACACAAAATAATCATACAAATAATTGGGAAGTTTCTTCTTATTTGGTAATAAGGAAGCCTAGATATCCTGCTTCTTGGGTCACTTTTCTGTGCTTCCTTTTTTTTGTGGTGTCAGACTAGCCCTTGCTCAGCCTTGCCGCGCTGTGCTGGTTGTGAGCAGCACGGAGGTGTTTCCTTTCCCCAGGCAGCTCCAACTGCAGCAGTGCAGCCACTTCAGTCTGAGCCTCTGTAACTGGGCCTGCAGAAATCATTAAACATTTTTACTAATGTGTGAGTTAAGCAGGTAGCGGTTGGTTTATAGTTAAGTACTGAGCACCTAATTTATGCCGCATTTGGAAAGAAAGTATGGCAAGCATGAAATGCCAGTTTCCTCTCCCTGAGGGCGAACCTTGTGCATTGGTATTCCAAGGGGAGTTGCCGAAGTATTAGCACACCTTTGCAGTCATTCTGACAGCTGAGCCAGAAGGGTTGCTTTTTATCCCCTTCGGTTCTGTGGTGCTTGCAGGAAGTAGCTGCAGCGTTCATACCAAATGAATGACTTCAAAAGGAATTTATAAGAATCTGTCAGGAAAATAAATGAATCTTTGAAGAAATTATGAATCAGATTTTCTTGGAACTTGCTTGTAACACCTCCATTTGAACACCTACTCTTTTTTCAGATAATTTGTTTTTTTCGGAGGCTTTCTTATAGGACATGTTAGTGATGCAAATCGGGAGAGATTAAAACATGAAAGAGGAAGTCTTTTGGAATGAGCACATGTTAATTTTTCTTTCTCGTGCGTTATCTGAGCTGCGGTCGGGCCCTTCCTGTTTGTCCCTGTTAGCGGTGGGTCACTGCGAGGCTCCGAGGTGGTGGCTGGGTGCCGGGGAGGCGGCGGCGGCGGCGCTCGGAGCAGAGCAGCCTCACTCCCCATGCCTCCCACGCTGGAAAGCCTTCCCGCGTGCGTGCTTCGCTGTTAAACTACACGAGGAGAGAAGGCTGACAAGAAGAAAAGCCCTGACAGGCTGTAGTAAAAAGGGTTGGAGGGAGCGATGATCTTGAGTCTCGTTACCAGGATGTTTGTGATCTCTTTGCAGCTCTCTTTGCACGCAGTTTCTGTCCTGCTCTATATTAGTCTGCAAGTTCCCTCCCCTGCACAGTCTCAAAGGCTGCTTCTGCAGCAGGCTTGGTGCTGGGCTCCTGCAGCGTGAGTTCATCAAACCTTAGGAAGGAACCGGCTTTCTCCCACGACAGGGAAATTGGACTGAATCCAAGCAAAGCAAATCTTTAGTACCAGTACCTGGTGGGTGTCTGATTGCTTGTTTCAGAGAGCAGTGAAAAGATGATGAAGTGCCTCTGTAGTGTTTGTTACTTCTGCCCTTTTTCTCTTACTTGTATCATTGGTAGCAATTAGTATTGCATGTGGTCCAAGTAAGGTGGTTAAATGTATTTTATTAATTATTATTATTAACTACTGCTTTAAGCTAATGATTTCTGGTGGTTAATGGGCTCAGTGTTGTTGAATACTTTGGTTTAGGTCCACCTGCGCTTACTGTGCAGCAAATCAAGATTAACATTCATGTTTTGCAGTTAACTTTTTCCTTTTTCCCGTCCCTTTCTCGCCGTGCCCTTGGCTATGCCAGTGGATCTGTTTGGGGGTCATGCTGTAACTAGATCTCTGGAATGATCCAGGTTAAAAACACAACGGGATCATTACCACCCTGATGTCAACATTTAGCTCAGAGTATGTCCTGGCAGTTACAGTCTGAAGTGGAAAATCTTCTCTTGCAGATTGGCACAAGAAAACCCTAGCTCTGAGTTCCGTAGAAGTCCAAGGCATGAAGCTCTAACTAGTGTGAGTGAATAGAGCTGTCTGAGCAATTGCAGAAAAATGCAGCTAGCTAAACGAGCTGCTGCCGGCCTGAGCCCTCCCTCAGGCTATGCCCTCTCTCATATTTTAAGATTAAAAGGCTCAAAGAAATCCCTGGGAATTAGCAAACTCCTAAAAACTGAATGCTTTTCCCAGAGGGAACATACACCGTTGGAAATAATATCCATGTTAATGAAAAGAGAGCAAGAGGGAGTGACGTATCCTAAATTTAAATAGCTATTTGTGACCGTGTAAATATAGTACAACTAGTTTGATTATTTTCAAGTGACTTAAAAAACAGGAACTTTCATTGTTCAGGGGACAATTTAAATGCAAATTTAAATGACTGAGGTGTGTTTATTAATAAACTTTCCTTTATGTACCTCCTTTTCTAAGGTATAAAGATCGTTGTGCAGCCGGACTCTCAAGCAGTGTTCCCTGGGCAGGTGGTCAAGCTCTGCTGCTGGGCGACAGGGCACCCGTTTGTGCATTACCAGTGGTTCAAGCAGGAAAAAGAGGTAATGGTTTGTACAGAATATATATGTGTGTACACATACATGTGTGTATATATATATATATATAGAGAGAGAGAGAGAGAGAAAGAAAATGAATAATTAGGTAAGGACTTGGTGGAATAATTTTTAATACTTTCATTTATCTCCCTGGATATTGGATAATTTGGAGATTTCAGATGATACTAATATTTGTTTTTGAAGGCTATGTTTTTCAAATTCAAGGAGAGACACTCAATCCACAAATAGACGTTCAACAAATGTAGCAATGTGACCTTGCAAATGTGCTAAAATGATAAGGTAGTTCAATACGTGAAGACCATTTCATCCTTGAAGACTGTTCCTGGAATGTGACAGTCTGTGCACCAAGTAGTGTTGAATGGGCCTGTGAGAAGCTGCTACATGGGAATAAATGCCAGTCACTGTGGGTCTCACAAAGAGGGGACTCATTTCCTAAAAATGAACTTTTTTTCCCAGATCTCCCGAGGCCTGAGCCAGGTGTTGTCATAGACTTCTTGATAAATTTAAATTGCTGTTAGGACTGAAAAATGTAACTCCTTTTCCTCCATTTTTCTAAAAGTTTATCTTGCTTATCCAAGCCATAGCTTAAAGTAAAAACATGATTACAGTCAGTTCCTGCTCAGTACACTTAAATATATTTCTCACTATAGATGCAGTTAAAAAACCCCTTTCTGATACTGAATGTTAAATTTGTTAGTCTCCTGGTCATAGATGAATATACCTTAATTTCTTGAGCTATGTTATGTTCTAGTCATACCTGTGGGGAAAAATTAGGAATTTCAGAAAGATCTTAGAACAAGACTTTCTCTGCTTAGAGCTTCATGTAAAAATGGAGGAGTTGAGGCTGGTGTTTCTGACACTGAAATGCATGTTCTAATGCTTGATCCTAGTTTAGCTTAAAACAGTCTAAAATATTTCTTGGTTTGTATGTAATTCAGGTTCCCCATGGTAACTCTCCAGAGCTGGTTTTGAATCCAGTGAAGGTAAATGATGCTGGCTTCTACATCTGCCGAGTGAACAGTGAATCCTCCTTCGTGTTCAGCCGGTGGGCACGGCTGGAAGTTTGTGACGTCCCGGCCGTGACGCACGGTGAGTAGGAAAAGCCCCGTGCGGCGGGACCTCTGCCCGCATGGCGCCTTCAGACCTCTGGGGTCTGTTTCCCTCCTGCCCTGGATTAGGTGCTTATCTGACAAACGCAGTCTTGTCTTCCCACTTGCCGGAGGAACTCCGGGCCCAGCCTGTGTGCGAGAGGGCTGCTTGAAAAAGGGGTATCCACTTCTTGCTCTCTTGTGCTGGCCATGAACGCAGAAGAGAAAGGAAGTTCCCCTGAGTGGTGGATAAAAGTAGATTGCAAACAAGCACAGACTCAGAATTGTCTTAGTCTTTAGAGGAGCCTTGAATCAGAAAAACGTTTCTTATCTTGCTATTTACCTGAATCCTGTAACTCATTAGTGACTAGACACAGAGCCTTTTCTGAAAGCCTGCCTTACTGGCCTAATATTCAGGGCTGTTTGGCCTCTCTGTTGGTTGCCAGTCTGGCTATCTGAGAATCTTACAGATTTTTTTTCTTTTTTTTCCATTTTCTGACTGCAAATAAAATGCAAACAAGAAATGTATGAGGTAAAAGGAGCCTTTTTGGAGTGAGTAGCATTGTCTATCCTCAGACTGCAGAGAGCTTGTTTTGCCTTGTATCATAAGGCAGTGGTGCATCCTGCCCATAAAATTTATTCCTGGAAGAAAAAGAGATAGAGAGTAATGATCTTCCAGTATAAGATTGAAGGCTGTTGCAGTGTCAGCTGGGGTAACCTTTGAACACTTGAATCTCCAAGATGTTTTCCATCCCTTGTCTGAACAATGACTTCCTCTGCTTTTCCCTTGCTCCCACTTCAGTCAGAAGGCTGCAGATTTAGATCTTACAGATTGCACCAGGAGGCTGAGGTGTTTGCATGTGTAATGACTGCTTGAAAAGAATTTGAGAGAACAAAAGAGACTGTTTCACATTTGCTGCAGAAGTTTTGATGACTAAAGGACAGCGGGTATCCACAGACTAGTGCACTGATCTGTTTCATGAGTATCAGACAACCAGAAACTTTAATGGAAGTGACTTTTAATATGCTTTGACTAGTTATGAGCTTCATGATATTAACTTTCAATGAATAATACAAAAAGAAGCCACAAAAGAATCTGTAATGTAAATAGTAGGAAAAATTAGTGAATGAGTCAAAATTAACCCCTGGTGACAGACAAAAGCACAAGCAGGGAGGGATTCCTTCTTGTGGGGTTTCTTTTTCCTGCGCTCTTTGGCCTGTGGTTGAACTGAACAAGGGGTGCAGACAGCACCGCCTCCGCAAATGCTGCCTGGGACTGAGGTTTCAACTGCTGGCAGTCTATTTTTTTTCACTCCTTTCTTGATCCCTTGAGTTGCTTTCTTCCTCAAGATCTCTTTTTACCCCCATCTTTTCCTTGCTTTCTGTTTGTTAAGTGCTTGACTCTCCGCTGTCAAAGCTGTCTTCCACAGCTCTGCTGTCAATTGTGACCAGTGAAGCAGCCAGAAACGACTTCAGAAACATCCCGAGGCTGCTGCAGGTTTGCTGGGGCGTCCTGTGAGTGATGGGACAGCGGGCCCTGGCAGTGAGGCCTGTAAATGAGACCGCGAGCGAGACACCGCGCCAGGGACATGGGCTGCGTATCTTTCAATCTCATGTTCACTTTCACCATCTGTATCTTGTACACGTGTTCTGTTGTCTTTAAAGATTAATGCTGCTTAAGTCAACTACAACAGCAGTTCCTTTAACTCTCGTCTTCTGTATTTCTGCCCTAGAGGGAAATGAGCTCTTGTCATTTTGGTAAAGATCTTAGTATCAAGTTGAGAGAGTGAGGGAGGGAGTGAGAAGGCTCTGAACAGTTGAGTGAAAGGGACCAGAGTTTATTTTGACATATTAAAGATTTTTATATAGTAACAGGTGAAAAAAAAAAACAAAGTTTTTTCTAAGAAACAAACACAAACGTTTGAAAGGTTGTTAGAGGACTCAGTAAGCCAAAGTCTCTCCATCTGAAATGCTGTACACACTGGTACAACATGTATTAGGAGTTTCTTTAACTGTCTAGAAACATTGTGTTAGAAAATACAGCCTTCTTTTAGAAGGGCTATTGCACACTGGTAATAAACACATTCACAATGAAGTCTTCAGCGTGACTTTGTACTTAGATATCTCCGTTTACATGCACGAGGTTAGGGCAAGTTCTCTTGTGTCAACAGATTCTGCCAAATTATAGGAAGTGGGACGTTCAGTAAGACTCACAGAATTGAACTTGTTGAGATGGAGAAGAGAAGAATGTTGGAGAAGAGAAGAAAGTGAAATGCAAAACATCTTCAAAACATTTACTTCCTAAAAAGTGGCTGCAGAGGGATAGGTTGTCTTCTTCACGTTTACTGTGTACAGACATGAAGTAAAGGGCTTGTGTTTCAGCTAGAGAGATCCCTGCTAGACCTTGCAGAGGTGTTTTGAAGTGACAGGAACAATAATAATCGCCACCAAATAAGCATCTGCCATATAGTTAATGGAGTAGTTGATTGAATTCCTGGTGATTGTGGTTTGCATTTATGGTAGCTGCTTTTCTTTGATTATTAACTTGCATGGCAGTGTAATAAACAACAAAAGGTTAGGGGTGTTACAATAAAACAATGTTTCTGCTTGCCCGCTGATAATCCACGCATTTTTCCTCCCTCCTGGCAAGAAAGGGTGCTGGATTTGAAATCCGCAGTGAATTGGATATCCCTGGTAAACTTTGGCATACAAAGATGATTTCCAAAACGGGAAAACACTGATTTTTATCTCTTACTGGTAAAGGTATCCTCTTAATAAAGAGCTTATTCTTCTCTTCCAGAAGCCATAATTCTTCCTAGTAGCCTAGCTGGACAGGCAGCAAATCCCTTTCTTTTCATTAGACGTGCCCTCTCTCCTAGGTAGTGAAAAGATTTTCTTTTCTCTGTAGTAGATGGGAAGATTTAAGTTTGTTATTTCCCAAATTAGTTTTCTCTGTATTTCTAAATCTGTGCTATAATCAGAGGCTGAAAGGATTTGAAGTTGAGTTTTTCTATTTTGCAATCATTTTGATTAAGCTGATTCTCTCCAGTGAAGTGGATTTCCTTTGTTTTTTTGAGCAGACCTGTGTTGCCCGGCAGACAGGCAGCTTCCTGTCCCCATGGGCTTTCTGTCACATCCCCGCTTGTCTCTAGTTTTCTGGCAAATTTGTTTTGAGGCCATCTTTGGAAAGCACCCCTCAATTTTTGTTTCTGGGACCCCAGTTTCTTAAACTGCACTTAATGGGAAGTTTTGTGATATTATACCCACATCACTGTCTGTATGTGAAGAATAGTGTGGTCAGTGCCTTAATCGTCAGTCATGAATAGTTCTGATGACACAATAAGTGTCTCTGTGCTTGGTCTAAAAATAAAGATGTGAGTGACCTTGCAGCTGAGATGAAAGGTCCCTGGTGTGGCCTTTACAGGTAGGTCTGAGCTAGCTGTGTTATCACAGAATGGTTGAGGTTGGAGGGACCTCAGTTCATCAAGCTTTTCAGCACATACAGATCAGAAACCTTTTGTGTGTATTAGTGTGTATATAGTGGCTGTACTAAAAATTAATTTCAGCATTTCAATATATTTTAGCATATGCTAAAACTAACTGATTTTAAGGTTTGTTGGAGACACTGAAGTTTTAGCTAGTTCTTTTTGTTCCTACAGTGAAGCAAATACAATGATGTAGAGAATTCTTGTTCCTGCAAACACACCTGCACACAGGCTGGATCGTCCATGCATCCAGTGGTCACCACTGCTTTTTGCAGCTGTGTGTTTTGCCTGGAGCCTTTCCACAACAGCCCTGCGTTTTGGAGCTTGGCCCCTTGCTGATGCCATTGGCAGGAATAGATGATGCAAAGAGAGCTTTACATCTGCTTGCTTGGGGGCACATTTAATGTGCATATCTGTTGATCTTCAGTTGAAGAAACAGAAAACATTTGCTGCTGTTTTTTATCATACCCTTTAAAGGAAATGCAATTTAAACTAAATTTCACTGCTAGTTTAAGTCTTCTGTAATGATAGGATGATGTGCCTGTGCTTCATTAATTCTTACCAGTATACATTAGGTTAGATTAATTCTTCTCTTTTTTTTTATTTTTTTTTTTTAAAGGGAGTTTGATTGGTTTGCCTGAAAACAAGTTACGTATTTGTATTCAGCCTCAGCCACAGAACCTATCAGTTGGGCATGCTTTGGTACTAGAGTGTGGAGCTGTTGGAAACCCGATTCCTCACTACCAGTGGTTCAGAAACGGATTTCCCTTGGCAGATGGGAGCAAAAATGTCTACATGGTAAGTTACTGTGTAGTGCCAGCATTAGGCAGTTAATATGTAACCACCTTCTGCTTATCATATAAAGCTTCCTTGAAGAAAATAATTTTTTCATGTCCTGATAACCTCATATGCAGGTGCACTTTATACTAGTTGTGCTCATGTTCTGTTGTTCATGTGACAACACTGTTCTGAGTCTCTGAGGTGTGGAGATGTAATCCTCTTTAGCACTGGAACAGCTTGCCAGGAGAAGTGATGGAATCTCCTGCTCTGGAGCTATTCAAAAGCCACTGGGATGTTCAACATGCGCACCTGAGCCACATGCTCCAGTTGACCCTGTGTGTGCAGGGGGGTTGCACTAGATGATCTCTAGAGCTCCCTTCCGACCTTAAGGAATCTATCATTCCCAGCCACTGGCACTGTGTTTCAGGAGCTAGTCATGGGGTGGAAAGTTGTGGAAGTACCTTAAACTTGTACTGGACTAGAGTGATGTATTGACACAGCAAAGATCAAATCTCAGTAGAAGTGCACGCTGCTCTTGCTGTCCCTTGCTGTTTTCCCATTCAGTCCCCAGTGCAGGTGCAGCCTGTGACATGGGTTTGCAGTGTGGTGTTCTTGAATTCTTGAAATGGTTTTTAAAATACAAATGCTGTCCATGGAATGAGAGTATATACAGCTTTTTAGATTTTCATAGGCTTTGCTTAACTCCATCATCTGAGGAGTCAGAAGGGACCTCTGGAGATGGTCTAGTACAACCCCCCCTGCACACGCAGGGTCACCTAGAGCAAGTGGCACAGGCTGCATCCCAGCGGATTTTGAAGATCTCCAGAGCAGGAGACTCCACAGCCTGTCTGGGCAGGCTATTCCAGGGCTCTGTCACCCTCACTGTCAAGAAATTTTTCCTTGAGTTCCTGGGGAACTTCTGGTTCTTCAGTTTGTGGCCATTCCCTCTTGTCCTGTTGCTGGCCACCACTGAAAAGAGGCAGGCCCCATCCTCCTTCCTCCCTCCTTCCCAATATTTCTATACACTGATCAGGCCCCCCCTCAGCCTTCCGTTCTTTAGACTGAACAGGCCCAGCTCTTTCAGCCTTAAATGACATTTAAGGCAGAGAGAGGCTTATATGAAGCTGATGCATAATATTTTTGGGGGCATGGTAGAATGCCTGTGATTCTTACACAGGTAACTTGTGTGAACATGGAACATCAGGGGACATATTGGTGCCATGTGTTCAATGAGCAGGAAGATCAAGACAGCAAGAAGGTAGAAGTTGTCGTAGGTAAGGAGGCTTTCCGTTGGGCATAGGGAGGAAATTGATAGGCTGACAGGCCTATGATGAGAATTCATTTTTAATGCTTTCTGTAGTAAGCCAGGCACCTTGTGTAATTTACCTTGTGTAAATTTAGTTCATCCATTTGTTAAATTAGCATCCACAGAAAGCTGAGAGCTTTATCTGATATGAAGTGCTCTGGATTCTCTCTGTGGGCTACGTAAAGATGCTGCTGTGGTTTGGGAGCACCAGCACGTGTGCCCTGCCAGCACATGGGCCGATTGCTTTACCCTCATGCTTCCCTCGGCACTAACCGTTCAACTCCTGAGATGCCATTAAGGTCCCACTGGTGACACCAACTGTGTTATATTGCCTGAGCCCCGTTGCAGCAAGGGCAGGTGAAATTATCCACAGAAAGTGTAATGACTGGGTATGACAGTTTAATGGATCTGCATGTACTTACAGCTGGGGGGAAGGGGGAGCTCTGTTTGTGTAGCTTCCAATGTGTTTGGAAATACAAGCACTTATTTCATAGGAAGAAGCTCTTTCTTCCTGTGAGAAATAACCTCGGGTGGTGTCCCTGGTTTTAGCAGTGATGCAGTCAGTGTTGACAGACTGTAAAGCAGGCCGGGTTGTGGAGGAGCTTGCAGCAGCTCTTGTCTCCCGCTTGTGCTAACGCTCATAACAGAGCATGAACTGTCTTCCAACTTCTTTTTTTTTCCCTCTTTAAAACACAAGGAAGAAAAGCTATGGCAGTGGAGTGCACAGAAGGTAAAGTAAACTTTTAGTTGTGAATCAGTTTTGTTTCGATTAATTATGGGGATGATAGACTGTGGTGCTGAGTAGCATGGGTGGCTGAGGGCCTCAGCGTGCTGTGAAACCCTGACATGTGATGTGGGTGTCACTTCTGCGTGTGCTTCTCCCTTCTCTGCCCTGATGCCCTGACCTAGGCTGCGTGAAAAACACCAATCCACTTTATTCATCTGCAGTATTAAAATGATGTGCTATTATTAGTGATTTGCTTTTTGCATCATTTCCATATTCTGCACTTACACATACTAGTGAAATACAAAGATTTTGAGGTTACTTGCACATGGCTCAGGAGACAACATCCTTGCAGAAAGCCAGCACTGTTCAGGGACCTCAGAGCTCGTGCCAGTGATTCTGCCAGCCCCGTGCCTGCAGGGGACTTTTCCAGCAACCTTATTAGGAAGATTTTCATTCTTCTTTGCATTGCTCCAAAGCAAGGGGAAGACATATCTTGACCTGAATGTTGATACCATCCCTTGAGTACTGAGCTTCTTCAAGTGTGCAAAATTTACATACTAGGAGGAGAGTGTATATGAAAATATACAGCTGCTTTTTTCATTAATTTTGATGTTTTTGTTCTGTGAACATATCTACCAGCAAAGAAAATCAAATGCATTCCCAGGGCACAATAAATGGCTCTCTGCCCAGTTTGTCTTGAAGTGAAGCAGCTCTGCATTGTTTCTTGCTCAGAGTTAGGCAAGAGCTCTGTGGTTAAGCCTGGCCCTGGGCAGGGTCCTGCCCCATAGGAGGCTCCGGGGCATTGTGTAGGTGGCTCTTCCATAGATTCGTGTTCTCCACGCAGGTAGGTGAATCCTCTGGTAGCTTAGAGTGTTTGCAGATCAAACCCGAAATGCCCCCGGACACGGGCAGGGTTAGGAAATGGGCTTTCTGCCCAGGATGTTGCCTCTGGAGCAGTCCATTTTCCCACGTGTTCCTGCATGCTTTTCCCTATGTGTCCAAACTGCTTGCTTGCCTGTGGGACTGAGAGCAGTAGTTGTTTTTCCCTTTGATTTTATTTGAGATCTGTTATATTGTATTGCTGTGGCTCAGATAATTAGTGTTCTGATGCCAGCAGATTTTCTCTTCTGCACCTCTAGAATAAACACATGAAAAACTAGGCTTACATGTAAAGTTAAATTCAACATATTTTAGAAATATATTTTTATTTGCTAGCTTTTTGACTGCTACTAATGTGGAATGATGCTTCTATTAATAAGCAAATTATTATTTGATTCTTGTTTAAACTGTAATCTTATTGGTATATTTTGTTCACAGAAGATCTAAGTGGCCTTCAAAAACCTGGTAAGTTATTAATTTTGAAAAGCTTTAATTTCAGGTCTTCATTTCACAGTACAAGTCATAGAATCGCAGGAGGGCTGAGGTTGGAGGGGACCCCTAGAGATCCCCCAGCCCAGCCCCTGCTCCAGCAGGGACACCCAGAGCACAGGGCACCCGGTCACATCCAGGCGGGTTGGGAGATCTGCAGAGCAGGAGCCTCCGCAGCCTCCCTGGGCAGCCTGGGCCAGGGCTCGGGCACCTCACAGGAAAGCAGTCCTTCCTTCCTCATGTGGAGATGGAGCTGCCTGGGTTTCAGCTTGTCCCCACTAACCCCTGTCCTGTCACTGACCACCACCGAGAAGGCTGATGAGATCCCCCCTCAGTCTTCTCCAGGCTGGAGAGGTCCAGCTCACCTAACCTTTCTCCATACCATAGAGCACCTCAGAATTTACTGGGGTGGGCAAAAGAGGAACTGAATTTCAGCTTCCAGTGTTGTTCAATGTCACTGAAGCTTACTGTATTGCAGTTTGTAACTTCCATTAATTGCATGTATTCATAACTGGGGATTTAATAGCGCCATGGAGCATGTAAAGGGCAGTGCAACTTAATTCAATAAATTAACTTCAAATTCTACGTTAAACTATAGGGTGGCTACTAACACTGCTCTTTTATATGATATTCCTGCATATTATATAAATAAAAATTATCTTTTGCTTTTGTTGTCTGTGCTTATTAGGTAAAATCACAACAAAAGCCAAGTACTCTTACTGTGTTTAAATCTAGGAAGTAACTTAGAAGCAAAGTAGGGCCAAGGGGCTATTGCTATGTGGGACATGCAGTTTAGGGATGTTAACAACTGTGCCTGCTGTTACTGATGATCTGTTCTTTTAATTTAGTTCAGGCAGACCTACAAGAGCAGCCAAATGGCAGACCTTTTGGTGAGTAGTTTTGCAACTGTACAGAGCAATGTGTCTTATTAGGGAAACAGCTGTTTGGATGTGGCTTCTGCCATGGCTAGTGGGGTAACTCTGCAGGGCTTGCGAAGAGCTTTAGGGAGGGGGGCTTTTGGGTTCTTATAGTCCATTATAAAACTTGGTTGCATTTTCAGTAGTAAACCTGGGTGAGAACACTAGTACTTTTAATACTTGGTGGAATGACTGTAACTTCTTATCTCCTGCAGTTTATGGTTTCCCATTCTCCTGAGTGTGGCCTTAACAAGTACCCCAGCCTCTAACTTTGGGGACTTTCAGAGATGGGGGTACTGGCATCAGGATGATTTCAAAACAGAGTGGTAGCCTCTCCTCTAAGACAGCATGCTGCTGTTTTTAATGAGAACCCCAGCAAAAACATCTTAACAACAGCCTTTTTACTTCTGACCTGTGAAAGTTACTACTTGGATGATGCTTCTTTTAGAAACAGGAGCATGGGAGGTGGATGAATGAAAGAGTTTTGTTTCTTTTAAGAAGCATAAGAAAATTCAGTTTGAGTATATTTATCATGGTAGGAGGAATTGTATAATTGTCTGTGCTTTCAGGTAAAGGAAAGAGATAAGAAGTAGCCTAGTGGCTCTTATTGTCACTTACTGGCAGAATAGCTGATCTGAGAACCTCTGAATTCATCACAGTTTAAATGCACTGTCAGAACATGCTGCAATGTCCTTTTGTTGTCCTAGATGAGATTGACTTGAGTTTTAGAGTTAATGGAGAACTTAAAAATATGGTGTAAAATACTTAGGTTTGATACTACCTTAGCTTTAGAAATTGTTAAATTTAAGAATGTTCAACCCAGGAAACATATAAATTTGCTTTGTCTTTCCTCTGCCTTTGCAGCAACAGACAAGGTAGCTCTGTTGATAGGAAATATGAGCTACTGGAATCACCCAAAGCTCAAGGCTCCAATGGTGGATGTCTATGAACTGACCAATTTGCTGAGACAGCTGGATTTCAAAGTTGTTTCTCTGCTGGATCTTACTGAATCTGAGATGCGAAACGCAGTGAATGAATTTTTACTTCTCCTGGACAAAGGAGTATATGGTAAGAACCTGTGATATTCCTAGTGGAGTAGTTGATTTCTGTGATGTAGCAAATACATGAACGTCTGGTTTTTAATTATTTTCTTTTTACATCTGCCAGATCACTATCATGTGATAGTAAAGCAAACTTCACTGTAATAGTATGTATGTAGAATGGGAAAGGTAAGTTAGAAGTGCCTGCCTGCATGTCTTTTGCCCTTGACTAAAATGGTTATTGCTGCTCGTTACTGCAACAGATAAATTGTCAGACTCTTGGGCCATGTGTAGATGTGCAGTCCTTGCCCTTGCAGTGCAGAGCACCCCTGTGTTGGATGGTACCAGCATGTTTAACTGCTAGAAGCTGATGTGCCTGTACAGCAGCATGCTGTGTGTCTGTACTAGCTGCTCGTTGGTAAGAACTTGTACAAATCACTTCAGTAAAAGCACAAACAGTCCGTCTGTATCAGGGTATTGGGGGAAAGAGCTAGCAGCAGAGTAGCGAAAAGCCTACAAACCACACAGTGCTGTGTGGAAGCTGCTCCGAGGAGACCATGTTCTCTGCAACGGATTGAAGGTCTGTTCAGTTAACTGCTCACGGATCTGTAGTTGAGAGCTGAGCCATGAACGTCTTAGATGTACTGTATATTCCAGCTGCTTTATGACTTTTTTGTACTTTCTCCTTTAATATGTATAAAAATAGAAATAGTTTTTCCTCCCCTTCTCAAAATTTACAAAGAAAATCAGATGATCTTTTTCTGAGATCCTTTTTCCACATTATTGTTCACATGGCAAATACTTGTTTCCACTACTTTGTGTTCAGGATTTCCCTGCAGTACCAAACCTAAACCTTTTCCTAGGTTCTAACTGTACAACAAACATCAAGTGCAATTTTTAGGGAGATTGACTGTGAGCCCAGTGTGTGTGTGCGTCTCACTCCCAAAGCATGGGACAGGTGGCTTGGTAAAGGTAAAGGTAAAGGAGTGGCTCAATAAAGGAAGAGCGAGAGGGAAAGCGCTGCTGAGAGATAGTGAGGCACTGAACAGTGATTTCTTTCTCAAGGTATGACAGAAATGGTTTCCAGTGTGCTGCTGTGGGAAGTGAAGCAGACAGTGATGCGTTCAGGGTCTGCCAGCCAAGAGCTAAATTAGCAAAATCTCATCCTGATAGAGTTTATCAAAATGGTGAGAACAGCCCTCGCTACCCGAGCTGGCTGTTTGTGCGTTTGCACCAGTACTGTTAAGTGCCAGTCTGTGTGTAATCGTGTACAGCAGCACTTGCTGCTCTGCACACACCTTTTAAACACCTTCTCAGGCATCTTTTCTGTCCTCAGCCCTGCCGCGTGTCTGTGCGTTACTGCTTTTGATTAGGAGCTACCAGTCTAGAAACGGCTGCTTTGCATTTTGCTGGGGAGAGAGGGCACCCATCATAGATATGACATTGAACATGTTCTAAGCTTGCTTGTTGCACCTTCTCCATCATTCCCCATCTTTCTGCGGGATTTCTAGGACTAAGGAAGAGGGACACACTCTGACACGGGCCCGGCGACGAAGGGCAGAGGGGGCATGTGAGCAAAGCCTTTATCTCACAAAATTCTTCCAACCTAAAGTACCCAACAAAAATAAGAGAAAAGCTAATTTCACTTTCAGGTGCAGGTGACACCTCATCATATAGGCTTCAACTATAGGTAGAAATTAATCTGTAGCATGCATACTGAAAGATATGTTTAACACACTTCTCTCAAGTTTTTGTCATGCATTCATTTATATGGCATCTGCCATAGAATTTTAATAATATTTTTAAATTATTACTACCACAGAGTGCTCAGGGAGGTGCCTTCTCAAGGGATGATGGATAACCAGTCAAGGCTGATGTGCGTCACTGCTATTCTTAAATCATTTTTCATATCTTTGGATTCTTGGTCATACTCCAACTTCATTTGGAATGCGAGGGGCAGGGCAGAACTGGTGGTTGTGCTGGCTGGGGACCGCGGGGCCACCCTGGTGCTCTGAGCCCAGCGCCCTGCGTCTTCTGCAGGACAGGGCACGGGGAGGCCTCTTCCATGGGAATGGAGCAGTTTGCTACCGACTAACAGTGTTTGGCCTCTTTTCTACAACCTAAGGTGGCATAAATGACTCCAGAAATTCTTCAGGGCAGACCAGAAAGCGCAGCCAGTTGTCCCATCTGGATAGCAGAATTCCTCATAGCATCATCCACCTAGGAAAACATGGAAACATTGTCTGACTCTTTTTGGAGCACAAGGTCAGATTTTTTTTATTATTTTTTTTTAAGCTGAGGTGATACCTGACGCTCTCTCTGTGCAGAACTGGCTGACCTGACATTTCAGCAGTTCAGTCAGCGCCAGAACTCGCAAGACATGAAGACTGATAGTGGCAGTGACGTTTCACAGCCTCTCCGATGGCTGTCCCTCTAGAGGCACTCACACATTTGAATGAGCTTTGAGATTCTTACACCACCTTATTTTTTTTATAACTGCTGCAACAAGCTTAGAAAACAAAGGACTGAAAGGCTGCAATGAGCTTCTTATCAGCGCTATCTGAGGGCACTTCTGAGATGTATTTTAAGAGTTGTATTTTTCAAGAAAGTTGCTATTTCTGTAAGTTAAGCACTGAATTCCTTCAATGGTATTTGCAGTAAAGTACTAATGATTTAAGTGGTCACTTTATTCTAGCAGCTATTAATATCTCGGAGCATTTAAAAGATACTGTGGATGCACAAATGGCCGATGATTTATTGCGTTTTTAGTGGCCTAGCTCCAAATATGAGGCACAGTGGCTATTCCTGTTCAGTTCTTGTTACGCATAGCCATGCTGTCTAATGTGACACTGTGTAATTGCTGCTTACTGCCAGGAAAGTGGCATTTCAGATGCTATTCCTTAAGAGCAGAAGCAATAAACAGAGTGATAATGATTATGTCCTTTGTTGCTTCAGTCTGTGGTATATGAAGTGCAGTGTGCAGTCGATGCTGTGTTTTGCAAAGGAGAAAAGCTTAAGCTCATACAGTTTAAAGCTGACAATAATGAGACTGTTTTCCCAGAAAAGCTTTGAACATCTCCTAAATGCTGATGTTTATGAGGAACTTGAGCCCGCTCAAAACTGTTGTGCCAAAGTGTCTGCTGAGGAGCTCCAAACATGTTTGCTTGCTCTGCCTACACACACACGCGTCTGATCAGCTCAACATGCTACATGCTGCAGCCGCTCTCTTAACAAGTGTGACAGGCATTTACCCTAGCATAGAAAAGGAATCCGGTTGCTATTTCACTTCTGAAATACTCCTGTTCACGGAGTATTCTGCTGAGTAGTGTTCTGGGTCTGTCCCTTCCTTTCCTGCTAGGAGGTTGGTGTGCAGCTTTTCTTCCCCGCGCAGGCTCCTTGCTGCAGGTTGAAGCCGCTTTGGCGTTTCTGCTTGCTTGGCTTCGTGTTCTGTGGCACGGAAAAGCCCCTCCTGTACAGAGGGTGCCGAGGGCGGCTGTCTCGGAAGGGAGCGCTCCAGTGTCCACTCCGCGGCACAGGTTCCGCGGCTGTGGGCGCTCGCTTTGCCCGCGAGCATCGCCGCAGGCTGGCACGTTGTGGTTCGCAGCTGCCGGCTGTTGCCTGACGCCTGTTGCCACCGGCCGCACGGCGTGCTGTGTGTGAGGGTAGGAGCACACGGGTAGGAGCACGGCCGGGGCGCGACCCTTTGCTGCAGGGCAGGGGCTCTGGGGTCCCTGTCCCCTTCCTGTCCCCACCGTGGGGTCGGACGGCCCTTTGCTGCAGGGCAGGGGCTCTGGGCTCCCTGTCCCCTTCCTGCCCCCACCGTGGGGTCGGACGGCCCTTTGCTGCAGGGCAGGGGCTCTGGGCTCCCTGTCCCCTTCCTGCCCCCACCGTGGGGTTGGGCGGCCCTTTGCTGCAGGGCAGGGGCTCTGGGCTCCCTGTCCCCTTCCTGCCCCCACCGTGGGGTTGGGCGGCCCTTTGCTGCAGGGCAGGGGCTCTGGGCTCCCTGTCCCCTTCCTGCCCCCACCGTGGGGTCGGACGGCCCTTTGCTGCAGGGCAGGGGCTCTGGGCTCCCTGTCCCCTTCCCACCGCGGGGTCGGACGGCCCTTTGCTGCAGGGCTGAGCCCGGGGCTGCCGCAGGCAGAGCTGGCGCCGCTGACAGGCAGTGACGCGGCCGCGCTGGAGCGGTCCTGGCCGGCGCCAGCTCTGCCCCTGCCCGGGCTCGCGGCTGCGTGTCAGGCAGCCCCCTGGCAGCGGGCCCCGTTCCGCACGGTCAGCACGAGCCGTGCGGAGCAGTCGGCAGCGCAGCGCCCTGGCCTTGGGTGGGCAGCGCCGCGCGGGCCTGGGCGCCTCCGGCTTCGCTGCTTCCCACAGAACGCTCGTGTCGGGCGCTCCACGTCCACCCAGAGCCGCCTCAGGGAAAACAGCTTGCCAGGGTGGTGACAAGGAAGGCCAGAGGCTGCTGGGAGCATGATTAAGGTGCTAATGACCACAGTTAATTCTGTGTCCTTCACAGCTTTAATGAGCAAACGGGTGCTGGTGGGCAGGCCGCCATCACCACGGGGCTGCGCGCTGCAGGGGCCGGGCTTGCCTTCCCGCTGGCCCTCCGCATGGAGCGGGGCAGAGCCGGGCAGAGCAGGGCAGGGGCAGGACAGATCCGAGCGGAGCGGGTTGCCAGGCTGGGGTGGGCCGCGGCCTCTCGGCAGGGCTCTGCTGCCTGGTGAGTTGGGAGCGCGCAGGGCCCCGTGCCCGGGCCGCTGTCCCCATCGCTCGGAGCTGCCTGCGCCACGTGCGGGGCTCCCGGAGAGGAGCCTTTTAATTCGCCCTGTGTATCTGTAACAAAAGGGGGAAATCATCTAGTGTCCCCCACTCCCCACCTGACCTAAACACGGGTCACTTTGGGATGTTTAATGTGTAAGGGCAAGGGCTGTTTGTGTTACTGAATAGTTCATTTGTATGTCATCAACTTCCACAGCTGCATTTATTTAATAACATACAATCATGTCCATAATTAGCATAAATTGTCGTATATCTGACCTCGATCCAGCTGCAACACTTGACTCTAAGTGAAGTTCTGACCATAGACGGCTAGGTACAGATAACTGACCTTATTTTTAGAAACTGGAACTTGCCACAGATAAGCAAAAGCAGCACAGGGAACAGGCAGAAGGAAAACTCTGTTGAATCACCTAAGCAGCTGCTGACTAACCGTCTTTTATGTCCGTCAAAATTAACGTTGAGGTTATCAGATTTTACAGCACACAATCACAGAATCATATTGGTGTGGTTTTATACGTAGAGGTAAAATTTAAGTTTTGTTAGAGTTCCCAACTTGTTGGGTTATGAAAAGCTTATTTTTAATTGTATATTGCATTTTCTCTGTACAAAACTGGCATATTTGTTTGAAGTTCTTTAATCTGTTATAGAGCATTATTCACAGGCACATGAGGGAGATTCTTATTTTAGGATGATCTGTTACATCTAGGTAAGCATTGAAATAAGTTGCTTATATAGCAGTTATGGATCATGAAACTGTAAAGAGATACAGATGTGGTAATTTAGAAGCGAGTAACTGGTGGTTTGAATAACAGGAACGTGCTCTGGAGGACTGCCAGGTATGGACTGGAATAATCATTTTTTCCCCAGAAGAAAGGGGTATTTCTTACCCCTTTATATGCAAAAGATAAAAACAAATGGAGAAACTGACTGTACAGAAGAAAGGACAAAACTGAAAAATCACTGTCATAGTGTAAGCAAGATTTTCCTCTGGCTTCTAGATACAGTAATTTTAAGACTTGTCAGTAGTAATAGTAGATTAAAATCTTCAGAGAATGTAATATTTAGTGTTACAGCATCTTTCAAAGAAACAAAAGAATCTAGTAGTGCTAGATCCAGTACTGATTCATGTGGAGCACCACTGGCCACAAGCCTCCAACTGGACTCGGCCCCATCTGTCACCACCCTCTGAGCTCTAATGTGGAGAACTGCTTTACAGCTGGGCACTGGTCCTTGTTTGTATCATCCAGCTCTAACGTGTGGCACACAACCGGTTACTTCTGAAGGGGCCAAAACTAAAGCATTTTAAGAGTTGTTTTATTTAGCTGTATCTGATTACACATGTCACTAAACAGTAAGTATTCAAATGATCCTGTTTCATGAGAAAAAGCTTATGTCTGCATTATGAGGTTGATGCTCCCTTTTATTTTACCTTCCTTCCTTTCTGTATGAGCAAAGGCATGGCAATTAAATAAAACGTTTGGAGTAGTTTACATGAACTTCATCTCCCAGAGATGCTTGCCGTGGATGCAGAGCGTGAGGTCCCGGCCATGCAGGCTTGGTGGAAGTGCTGGGATCTACTTCTGAACTGTGGCCTCAGTCCCGTGTATTTTGACCTCCCAGGTTTGTTGTACTACGCTGGCCACGGCTACGAAAACTATGGAAACAGTTTCATGGTCCCTATTGATGCTCCAAATCCCTACCGGTCTGCAAACTGCCTGTGTGTACAGAACGTCCTCAAACTGATGCAGGAAAAGGAGACGGGACTCAATGTTTTCCTACTGGATATGTGTCGGAAAAGGTAGAACTAATCCGGTCTGATCATTCACGAGTGGTGAAAACTGACATGAAATACCTGAGATGTGGTTTCACGTCCTGGTACAGGGAGGAGATATAATGACTAATTTGGGAGAACCAAGTATGAAGTTCAGTTTATTCACACCACCCAGCAAGATAGATTAAAGCTGGTCCTACTTTAAGAAGTAAATAAGAATAACCAGGGAAATAGCTTTGGGAAATAGCAAGGAAGCTGGGGAGAAGCTGGTCTTCAAGCTGAGATTTCATCTACATTGAAAGTTCAGTGGTCTTGAAAGCTCCGGGTGGGAGAGCTCGGAGCCTGAGCCCGTCTCGTCCGTGGGGGTCGGTCGTGGGCTCGTTCTGCCTTTGCCCCGGGTGGGAGTGTGAAGATGGCGATTCAGCCCTCCGTATCTGCATGCAGATACCTGCCTCTTGGTTCACATGGGAGGAATTTCAGCTTTTCTGTTTGTTTGTTTAAAAGTTACAAGGCATTGGGCCTTTTTGGTTAGAAGTGCAGTTAGACCTATTACAGGAGTATTTTCCCTTCTATCTTAAACCGTCTCTTTATTATTTTGGGAAGATGGGAGAATCCATGTGATCAAAGGCATTAGTTTTATGTAATCAGAGTGCTTAAGGTTGGAAGGGACCTTTAGAGATCATCCAGTGCAACCCCCTGCAGTCTTTCATGAAGAGTTCGGCTGATGCTGGTTGTTCTCCCTAGCTGTCAGGGTCCATTCAGAGTTGTAAGAGGGAAGAATAATGTGTGCATGAACTAAGTTGCTTGGTATTTTGAGTAACTGTAGAATTTTTTACTGTTATTTCTCAAATTATTTTTTGTATGTTTCCGTTTATTGCAGAAATGAATATGATGACACCATTCTCATCTTAGATGCTCTGAAGGTTACAGCCAACATCGTTTTTGGATATGCAACGTAAGGAAGCTTTTCCTTCTTGTTACGCCACAGAGATTTTTAAAGCCAGAGCAGACCCCTGAGGTTGTGTAGCTGATCTGTTAGACCAAAATGCCAATTACTGGGTCAAAGGGACAGTAGCTTATCCCTATATGTATCTTCTCGCTGAGTTCTGACTTCCTTCCACAGATCATTCCGTTCAGTGTGGGAGGCTGGGAAGAAGCTGACAATAAAAATGCAATTTACTGATTTTCTACTATTCCCATGCAGATGTAGGCCAATGCTAGTGATAGAACTCCATCCATAACTCTGAAGTTGTTGGGCAGTGTTCCTGATTTGGACTGTAATAGTTAATTGTAGGAATGCTCTAGTTGTAATCTAATTAGCATTTATTATTATAGTATAACATTTAATATATATTATTATTATAAAATTTATTAGAGAATTACAGTGACAAAAGAGGAAGAAAACAAAGCTTACCCAGACACCTGTAATGCTCCATTTGCTTTGCTGACCTGTTGGGAGGAGGGGGAGTTGCTCTCTCGTCAGGTCCTGTGTGTTCCAAGGGTTTTTACCAGCCTTTCCCTTGCACAAGGTCCACAGCCATGGAGCAGTGGGACTGTAACCTACGTGCTGCACCCTGTGTGCTCGTGTGTCTCCTGGCTTAATACAAATTAAATTTCTAAAAAGTATGTAGGTGTTAAGCATATAAATGAATGAAAAGATTGAGCAGTGCTTTTCCTTTTCTAGGCAGAAAGAGGAAAAGCTGCAACTGCAGTTGAAGTTATTTGAGGTGGCTACTTATGCTGAAATTTAAATGACCTTTCACTGTTACGTTTGAAATGGCATACAAACTATTGACTAGAAGTGGTTGAATGCTCTAATAGTCTCCTGTGAGCAATCTAAGTTCCTCGTGTAAGCTGATTTGGGCACTGTCTGTGGTTGCAGGTGACCATTGCAAAGCCACAGAGAGCTGGCTGGCGCGAGGCTCGGCCTCCTTTTCCCATTGGAGCGTTTCCTTCCTCACATTCACAAGCAGAACTTTACTCCCTTTGTCCTCACTGTGCTCTTAAGTCATGTAATGTTTATAATGTCTTTCCGTGTCTGATACTGGTGGTATCGTAGGTGCCAAGGAGCGGAAGCTTTTGAAATCCAGCACTATGGCTTGGCCAATGGAATTTTCATGAAGTTCTTGAAGGAGCGCCTGTTGGAGGACAAGAAGATAACTGTCCTGCTGGATGAGGTTGCGGAAGGTGAACTCCAGCTTGCTGCATTGACTGTCCTGTCAGCCTGAACTCTTTAAACGCTTCCTTGCTGCACTGCCGCTCTTCTTGTACAGCAAATGTGGCACTCTGCTTTAAGCTGTTTCTTGTTGCATATTGTTGAATATGAGTTTTACCGAGAAGTGGGTTCTGTTAGATATCAGGTGAACTTTAGCATTTCTAAAGAGATTTGAGCTCCTTTAAAATACTGGTATTGCGGTTTTCTTTCTGGTGTACCTAGTTGCCCAATGAACTGCTTGTTCTGAAATGTTTTTCTGTGTGGAGCCTTCAATTGTGCATCCACTGGAACAACCCTTGTGTCTCGAGGTGTCTGATACTGCTGCTGATCCATTCGCTTCCGTGCTCACCTTGACAGCCACCTGAGTCCTGCCCACCTCTGAGTCTGCTACAGTAATTGTGGTTACTGCTCTTCAGCAGGGTTAATGGACACCCAAGGACAGCCCCTGCTCTAGTGGACCCTGTTCAGTTACTGCCTCCTGTATTGTCAGGAGAAGCGGCTAAAGTGAAAACTGCTGAAGGAAAATGTGTCGCTTCTGTGGCAGCGTTCTTCAGAGCGCAGAACAGATAGAGCCATTAAGGGAGAGTTATCCCATTATCTGTAGGTAAATCCTTGTCGTGCTAAGAGGTGCATCTGACTTCCTCATGTTGGGGAATTCAAAGCCGCATGATCAGCAGAGTTCTGCTGTGGTTTCCTGTTGTCCTTGGTAGGACGGCAGATACCCACTTACATTTTGTAATGGTCACAGACCAATCACTCTTTCCATGAGTATAAAGAATTCTCAGACTGTGTTTTGAAGAAGTATACGAAAACATTGGTCTTGTCCTCTTTTCCCTGTCACCAGTTTTGTCGATGGTGTTGAATATGGGTCAGTATTTCCCTTTTTGCTCGTGGCTTCTGTGTTGGAGCTCAGTCCTGCATATAGCCACATTCCGTGGCTTCCTCAGATATCACATGGAATAGGGCTGAGCATCTCTTCCTGCTTCGTCTGTGCTATCAGGTTAATGTCGCACGCCCTAGATATCCCAGCACATGACCTATTACTTAATTACCTCATTCTTGTTGAACTCATAGTAGAAAGAAATAGATTTACCATGGAGGAGAGTGTGAAGCAGCTCCCGTTGGGATTTGGGGTGCAAATTAGTGTCCCAGCGATGAGATGGGAGAGAGATAACCTAACGGGCAGAGGGCAGTTGGGCAAAATCAGGAGCAGCAGGTGGTGCTTGGGCTGTGCATGAGTCCCACATAATGGAAGGCCAAAGGAGAGTCTGCAGCAGGCAGGGTCTGTCCGGGCAGGTTCCCAACATCCTCCAGGACGGAGACTCCGCAGCCTCTCCAGCAGCCCCTGGAGCGCTCCGGCCCCTCGCCCTGAGAACAGTTCTGCTCCCGTTCCCACAGGGCTCCTTGTGTTTCAGCGAACACCCATGGCCCCTTGTGCTGCTGCAGGGCGCCGCCGAGGAGAGCCTGGCTCTGTCTTCGCTGCCTCCCTTCGGATGCCTGTGCCGTGGGTGCGATGGCCCCTCCAGGCTGGGCAGCCGGCGCGGCCGCGGGGCGCCCGGCCGCGGGAGCGCTGCGGCCCGGCCCCATGTGCCCCGTGTGCTGTGCCCAGGCCTTGGCCCCGGCACCGCCGCCCCGCAGCGTCCTTGAGAGGTGCTTCGTGTAGCTGGAACCTCTACAGCGTTGACTTGAAAACTGAACTGAAATTATTTGCATCTTACTTTTAGATATGGGCAAGTGTCACCTTACCAAGGGCAAGCAAGCTTTGGAGATCCGCAGCAGCTTGTCTGAGAAAAGAGCATTAACTGATCCCGTTCAGGAGACGGCGTCTTCTGCGGAGGCCCTGGCACGGAATCTGCAGTGGGCCAAGGCTCACGGTACGGTACAACCTGCTCCTTGCGAGGGGCCGTTCCGCATCAGGGGGTCACATCCCTTGGACTGAATAGTGCCCTCAAGGATATGAGGACAAATTCCTTACTGATCTCTAGTTCATGGAAATACTCTTTTCATGGGCTTTAAGATTCATGTCTGAGTTCTCATTAGTACTTTCAGGCCTTGAGCATTCTTGGTGTGGGGGTTACCTCTGCATGAGATTGTACTGAAAAATGTGACGCCCAGAGTTTGACCAACGGATGCTGTAGGGGACACCTGGGATGTCGACCTGTGGGAGAATAGCCACAGGCTGTGTTTATATTAGTGACGTTTCCAGGTGATTTTGTGACTTTTCTGGGACTTCAGTAATCTTATTCTAAAGCATCTCAAATCACCAGGTGATCCTGTGCAGTAAAGATATTCTATATCTTTATATTCTAAGATATTATATAAAGTAAAGAAATTCTAGGCTTTCTGACAGTTTTTTCTTTTTATTTTCTTAAGTGGGTTTTTTTAAAACTTTTTCAGCTAAATGTATTGGATTATGATTTAAAATTTCTTTGACAGCTCTAGCAGAGGCTTGGTGGACATTTCTAAGACTTACCTGATTGAAGGGCAGGATCTCTTACAGACGTAGATTCTTGCTGGTGGAATCAGGCCCTTAGTTCTGTTTATTAAATGACTTGAAACACAAAGCCAAAATTGTAAAGAGAATAGTATTTTACAATTTACATGTTTTAACCTATGCATGGCAGAGGATGTGTTTGAAATTTGTTTTTGCAGTATAATAATTCCTCTAAAAATCTTACTTCCTCTGGGAGTAGAAAAAATCAGCACAAAGCATTGGTGTTGATCCTTGAGCACTTGTAGTTATTTTCCTATGTTTTGAGCAAGACATAAAATATCTTACAAAATATCTATAAAACTTTATCTATAAAGTAAGTGCTATGGACTAGAATTTGTGAACAGGTGCAGATAGTATGGAAGAAAATGAGTGAAGCTGATTTATTTTGTTCTGCTTGGAAGGCAATGGTCCGTAAAGTGTCATAGCTGCACTGCTGTACGCAGAAGCGCTTGTACGAGCGTGTGTACGTGGAAGTTGACCTCAGTGCTGGGACTAAAGATGCAGCCTAAAGCAGGGAGCGGGGTGGAGAGCCAGGCCCCGGGGAGAGCGAGGGCTGCGACAGAGCCCTGGGGCTGCAGGCGGTGTTCGCTGCCAGCAATCTGGAGCGCTGGGGCTGCAGGCTGCGAGCAGCGCTCACGGCCAGCAATGTGGAGCAGGGCCGGGCAGTGCGGCCGAGAGCAGTGCTGCTGCCTGGCGCGCATGGAGAGCTGCTCCCGGACGAGTCCCGAGCGCAGGGAGACCTGTGCCTTGGAAACCTGCGAGTATCTCAGAAGAGAAAAGATGCCTGTTCGGTTTTCTTTGAAATGTAATAATGTGCTTGTTTGCAGAGCTTCCAGAAAGCATGTGTCTTGAATTCAGATGTGGTGTTCAGATCCAGCTGGGATTTGCAGCAGAGTTTTCCAATGTCATGATCATCTACACACGAATAGTGAAGAAGCCCCCAGAGATTGTGGTGTGCAGAGCCTACGTGACAGACTTTGCGCTCGTAAGTGCTTCCTGTTGGGCTTGCAGTGACCTGCGGCCGCCCTGCGTCACCACGCTCAGTCCTGTCCCTGCACCTTTCATAATAAAACAAACGTGAAATGTTAAAATCAGGAGCACATGTGTGCATGTCAGCACATATACAAATACCTATATGAATACATAAAAAAGAATCTCTGATATTTTTCAGTCTTTTGCTTTTCACCATCTAATATCCGGTACTTATGTTTAATTAAAGAAAGTCAATGTCAGTGCTCAGGAGTAAGGAGTCCATATGAGATCTGAAGATAAATCTCTTGGTGGACAAGGTCTTGGCTTTATAACTTCGCAGTCCTTTGTACCTAGGATGAGAGTAAAACCAAAAGCTCTTCAGAGACAGAAGACATCCTTTCTGTAAAGCACTTAGGACACTACTGATGCATTATAAATAAAATATTGAATTAATATGCATACTAAATACATACATTCATAGGCCAGCAAATTACTGTTATGGTACCTTATTTCGTAGTAAGATTTAGGTAGCAGAAAGCAACCTTTAAGGAAACACAGCAAATCTGAGAGGAAGCATCAGCAAAAAAGTAACCTAAACAAATGTGACCTTTTCCACCTGTGGTTAGCAATGATTTTAGCAGCTTTTGCATGTTATCCAGACTGATGTTGTCTTTTAAGAAGAAGAAAATTCTGACATAAATAAAGGAAATACTCCTAACTATTTTAGAGCTCAGTTCATTTCTTTCTTTCTTGCAATAGGATCTGGATGTGGATCCTAAAGAGGCCAATAAAAGAACTCCTGAGGAAACTGGAAGCTATTTAGTGTCAAAGGACCTTCCCAAGCACTGTCTCTACACTAGACTGAGTTCACTGCAGAAGCTGAAGGTCAGTATTTTTGTGCAGATCACCTGTGCATGTTGTGAGAACGTTCTTAGGTTTGTAACTCAATGAGAATGAAGCAGAGTGGCATCCTAGGAAATCCTCAGCAGGAGCTCAAGGTGTTGTACCTCACCCCTTCCATTGCAGCACGTGCTCTTGGGCACACAGCTTTTGAAGGCTTCTGTAAGCTCTTTTCTATATCTCTGTGCTGTGAACATCTGTGCTGCACATCACTTGGTATGTCATCCCCCAGGCTTCTGATGGGGTGAAGTATAAATGCTTTTAGAAATAAAAAAAAAAAAACAGGTAAGCAAGTTAGTGACCAAAAGAGGTACTCAGGTCAGCAAGTTTTGAGACCCTTTCAGATAGTGAAGGGCACAGAAACACTGGTTAATTTTGCTGTCATCTCTGAAAAGCAGGTATGTTTGTGAGGGAGGTTTTCTAGCCTGTGGGATACCTCATGCACAGAGACTGAAACATGGTTCAGTTTTCCTACTTTTGTATATCCTGTTCAGGAATGGGTTGATTGCCTGAATTTTAAGTGTAATTTGAAGCAGTTGAAGGAAGTCGGACCTTGAATAAGCGTGGGAGGCACCCAAATCCTTCAGAGCTTACAGTGACTCTCCTGAAGAGCTGTGAGAACCGCACTGACTGTCCCATGGACCAAAAAGAAAAATGTGGAAAAAAAAACCCTTTTCCTGGTCATCTTAAGGTTATTAGGGTAAGGGACCGCTGGAGATATATGACTGCCTCCATAGGTGTAAGGAGAGCATACAAAATTTGATGTGAATAGGCTCTTTCTGCAATCCCACTTGGTTTCTCAAGTGTATTAAACACATTGGTCCAGAACCTCCTCTTTCCATGTACAACGTATGTAGCTGATGAGGTTAGCAGTCTTGCTTAGTGTGTGTCTTGGGCTCCTGTGATGGTAATTCTCCTTCTCCAGTAAATTATTCCCCTGGGGAAGTTTACTGCATTGCTTTTTGAGGGGGAGTTCTACTTTTTTTCCTTCCTCTTCCATTGCAGGAGCACTTGATCTTCACTGTTTGCCTGCACTACGAGTATCCAGGAATAGAAGATACAATGGATGAGAGGAAGGAGGTTAATGTTGGGAAGCCCCTTATTGCTAAATTAGGCCTTCATCATGGATTCAGAAGTAATAGATGTCTTCAGACCTGTTGTGTGCCTAACAACCCTTTTCATAAGCAAGTGGAATCAAGTCCAGTGACAGCTAAGTACTATTCACCTAATCACGACCGAGCAAATTCCTGTGCAGGGGGACATCATCCAAACACTGTTTGCTCAGACAACGTTAGGCAACCAGGGGCATGTTCTTGCAATGGGACTTCAGGTGCGTTAACCTCAAGGCATGAAGTGCAGAATTATTCACACCCTGCGGAAAAGAGCAACGTGCCAGTAGAGACAACTGACGACACTGCTGACCTGGAGCTCCTGCTCTCCGACGGCCTCTGCTTCTCCGAGCGGCAGTAGCTGGGGTGGGTGCAGAATGGACGGTATCCCTGGGGCCCGGTGAACAGCCGCACTTCGTCATCTCCCAGAGTTGGGGGCCTTGGTGGCAAAGGGATCCGAGTGTCTGGAGATGGTGCCAAAGTTGAGGGTTGGTCTGTTTTACTCTCAGGAAAAACTTCTCAGATCCAAAGAGATAAAACTGGACTGATATTTTTAGGAATAAAACAGCAGTTTTTATGTTTTCTCCTGCTCCTCGAAGTCAGATGCAGGTGAAAAGGGGAAGTGCCCTGAGCAGCCCCTTGGCGAGCGGTGAGCAGCAGCGCGGGGCGGGCGGCCGCGCAGCCCGCAGGGGAAGGCGCCGCTCTGCGGCAGGGAGCGCAGGCGCCGGCGCGACGCCGCAGCCGCCTGTCCCCGGGCGCGGGCCCCGGAGCGGCCCGCGGGAGCTGACAGGGGCGTTGCTCGTTCTGTACAACAGTACAGCAGCCGTGTGGAGCAGTCAGGGGGAAAATGCTGACAAAAGTCAGCAGGAAAAGGAATTTCCGTGTTCTGTATGCTGATAACTTTTTTTTTAAACCTGCTGTCCACTAAATGATA
Source organism: Nothoprocta pentlandii (assembly GCA_013398315.1). Classification (NCBI taxonomy): domain Eukaryota; kingdom Metazoa; phylum Chordata; class Aves; order Tinamiformes; family Tinamidae; genus Nothoprocta; species Nothoprocta pentlandii. The sequence continues at coordinate 252,316 of VZSG01000701.1, forward strand.
AGTACTGTTTGATATGCAGATATTTTCAAACATACTGCATTAAAATAAGTTTTTATGTATTAGTGTATAACTACCTCCTGTTGAGCAGATAAGATAATACATAGTGTCACTGAACTGAGCAGAGAGGGAGCTTCTCCAGAAGTGAAGATGCAGCGAGTATTCCAATGTGCTGGTGTTAGAAACGGCCTCTCGCTGAGGGCTCGGTTCCTTTTCCTGCTCACGTGCGCTGGGCTCTCGATGCTCCGCTCCCTCGCGGGCGGCTGGTGCTCGGCCGCTGCTGCCCTCCCTTCTGCCTTCTCTGGTGGGACGTCCAGTCCGTGATAGAGGCTGACAGGTGGATGATGAGCAGTGCAGGGCAACAAAACTTGCGAGGAGGGAAGAGGAGCTGGCCAATCCCCAGCGTTAGAGTGATTTTTAGGGCTTCAGATGACAAAGGAGGAGCAAAGTGATGGGTTCATAGGGTGGTAGACTGCTCTCATGAAAACCTCTCATATCAAATATTTCTAAGATTTTTTTACTGATCTGATTCATGGGGATTTGTTCTTCAGGATGAGCAAATAATTGACATGTGGAGTGTGATTAAATGCAAGATTCGTGCATGTTAAAAGTGCCTCTCTGTCCAAGACAAGGGAAGCGGGGGGTGGCAGGTCCCGCAGTGACTGACGTGGCGGTGCCGGCAATTACGGACGCTTGGGCAAGGCACGTGCCCCCCACGAGCTCCCCGCGCAGCGCCGCCCTGCCACTGCTCGGCCGCCGCGGTCAGCAGCGCGGGCGACGCGCTGGCACTCACCAGGACCGGGCAGCCACAGCCCTCGTCTGTGCCCAGCAAGGCGCGTCAGTAGCCGAGCGTGCGCGTGAGTTAGGCCAGCCTTTAAATCCTAGCCAAGTCAGTGGGGTGAAGGTACGTGACTAAACTTAGGCGTTTGTGCAGGCTCCCCGTTGGGCTCAAGATGTCCTTGCTGAACGGAAGCCCTGGGGTTTTCCTCTGAAGCGTGGTTGTGTGGGGATATTTATTTCCGCCTTGAAGTACCTGCTAGACTGACTTAACTTGGTTCCTTTATTCATAGCTTTGGCTTCCTGTGTGATTTTGTTTTGGAAAGTTAGGTAGATTTGGAGGAAATGCTTCAAGCTGGGGCCTCCCCGGCAGGAGAAGGCTCCTGTGCCTCAGAATGTTTTCCTTCTTACCCTGCAATGAGGATAAAGTAAATGCAAGAAGCTAGTGTTAATGCAGCATTAAAATTGTGAGACTGCTCCCTTTCTTCCTATTTTTTTGTGAGGGGACAAGGGATAGGAACAGGAGAGCATAAGCGGCATATGAAGAAAGCGCTTTCCAGAATAAACGCCTTGGGATTCATCTGGCCTTTGGTTTGGCCTTTTGCATTTCACGCCCTTGGCCCTCGCGGCCGGTGCCCTTCTCTGATGGCCTCTCGCAGGGCCGGCCGCCAGAGCCGCCTCGCAGCGGAGCCTGCGGAGAGCTGCGGCCACGGCGCGGAGCCTGCAGAGAGCTGCGGCCGCGGCGCGGAGCCTGCGGAGAGCTGCGGCCACGGCGCGGAGCCTGCAGAGAGCTGCGGCCGCGGCGCGCCCGCCCGCCCGCCTCCCTTCCCACCGTCTCACCTTGGACCGGCTCCGTAGGGCAGAGGCCTCTCACGGTCCTGAGCAACTCCACAGAGCCAGAATGCAGGTTCAGCAGGAATCAGCCCTGCAGTACCCGCAGTACATCCATTCCCGGGTGCTTTTATTCATGTATCACATGCCGTGAGAAGTCAGAACAGTCAGAGCGTTGTGGATGCAACCAGTGGCTGAGACCTTTAGTGGGAATTTGTTGACCCTGGTATCGAATCAGGCAATTCTCCGACCTCACCTTTGGCACAGCTGAGTGTTGTCCTGGAGCAAGGCCCGGTGCTGCCGCGTTGGAGAAGTGACTTGGTCCTCCGCAGCGGTGGTTTGGGCACTGCTGTAGCTGTGTGAAGCTCCAGCGGTTCCTGTCGCAGCGAAGCAGCCCTGAGCGCCCCGGCGCGCGGCCACCGGGGCACCGCGTGGCTGCACCAGGCAGGGCCGGGCAGGGCCCGGGGCACTCGCGGCAGGAGGTGCCGGCCCTGCGGCAGCGGGGAGGCCCCGGCACCTCCCGGACGTGGAGCCGCGGGCCTGTTCCCCTCCGTGCCTCGCAGACCGGGTAGCACACGCCGGCATCCGCCCCTTCCCGCGGGCTCGGAGCGAGGTCTGCTCCTGCTTTCAGTGTCAGGCCTGGGGAGCCCACGTGCCTGTGGTGAATCCAGGAGGGGTTAGAGGAGGAAGAGGCAATGTTGGGGATTTTTTCTGTTTTGGGTTTTACTGTATTTTTATAAGTTCATCATCTTAGTTTAGTCATTGCGATACTTTAGGAATGGAGTAAGAACACCTCCACATTATAGAAATGTTCTAGTTCTTTGATTTCACCGCTGCTGAAATTTAGTCATATCAAGCTATTTTAAAAGCTGTTAAAAAAAAAATGTGTGTGTGTATATTTTATATGTGTGTATATATATATATATACACACACACACATATATATATATATGCATGAGTCTGCCTTGGCTTTGCTGCCATGCAGAGTGGCCACAGCCCTGTCCATGTGTCTCCCGAGCACCCGCCCCCGCACTCGCTCCTTGCTCAGGAGGCTTGGGCAGCGCCCGGAGCACCTTAGTCACCTTGCAGGCGCCACTGCTGTCACTTTTCAGAGCTGACCAAAATCCGCACAAAACCCCGGCCGTGGCCGCGCTTAGGGAGCTGGGGGCTGACAGTCCCTAGTGCCACCCGCTCTGCAGGGCCGAGCTGGCCCCGCGAGGATCTCCGTGGAACTGGGCCAGGGCCGTCCCGTGTCAGGGCTGGGCGCACCCCTGCGCTGCCCCCAGTGAGGCAGCAGTGGCTGCAGCCGCTGTAGGGTGCCCAGGACAGCGTGAGCCATCCTCGGCTGGAGCCACCACAAGGTGTGCGGGACAGCGCGGGCCACCCTCAGTCACGGCCACCTCGGGGTGCGCGGGACAGCGCGGGCCACCCTCAGTCACGGCCACCTTGGGGTGCACGGGACAGCGCGGGCCACCCTCAGTCACGGCCACCTCGGGGTGCACGGGACAGCGCGGGCCACCCTCAGTCACGGCCACCTCGGGGTGCATGGGACAGCGCGGGCCACCCTCAGTCACGGCCACCTTGGGGTGCACGGGACAGCGCGGGCCACCCTCGGTCACGGCCACCTCGGGGTCCTCAGGCTGCCCTCGGGTCCGGGCTCCAATTTCCTTCTGGCCGCAGTACAGAACAAGGCCGGGCGCGCAGGCCCCTGAGGCTCGTGGTGGCTGCAGGGGGCAGGTCCTGCTCTCCTCTCAGTGAAGCCTCCTGGAGAGTTCCCGGATTCTGCCCAGCGCTGCTGCGGCCAAGCTGGGTGTCCCGCTCCTGTAGCAGAAAGCCCTAGGTGACGTTTGTGCCCCAAAATCTTCTGACGAAAGGTTCTTGAACAGTGAACATAACATCAGCACGATTGTCATTCCTTGCTGTTATGTAAAGTTCTGCTCCTGTAGGTTGTTCACACGGCTTGTTTCTTTCCAAGCAGTCAAACCTCGAGTAGTGCTATGACTCACTTTGGACAGTGAGGTTTGGTTTAGGTGAAGAGCATTTTCAGAGCACGTACACAGCTGAGAATTGCGAGCATCTGATTTGTTTTGATGCATCTATCTGCGAATTCACGGGTGCAGCCGCGTGGTGCCTGCAGTCACGGCAAAGTTGTTCCCTGATCACTGCTCCTTAGGAAGGAAATGGTTCTGGGATTCCAAGTTTCCCACTCAGAGAACTTGGCACCAGGGCCTCTGGTTTCTACCCATTTCTTCCTCTGAGAAAGTAAAGGCCACAGAGAACTTGAGATTTGTTCAATTTCATGGATTTTTAAACCACTTGGTCATTGCCAGTGTCTTCTATACAAATCATTACCCACTCCATATGTCCTTCTCCGAGGCCTGTGAGTTTGACTTTATGCCTATCTTACTGACAAAAAAGAAAGTCTGTTCTAACCCTGTTCTAACCAGAGTCTGTTCTAACCCTGCAGCTGCAAAGAAAATCTTTTATTTGAAAAACCTGTTGTATCCTGCGCTGTGCTGTTAATGGCAATAACGGGATGGTTCCACAGCCACGGGCCGTGCTCCTTGTCAGGCCGTTTCCCTGTCCCAGCAGCTGGAGCTGCGGGCGCCGCGCTGCAAGCACGGAGGTGCTTTCTGCATAGGGGCGGGCAGCCTCACAGCGCCCGTGGGCAGCGCAGCCGGCTGCTGTGCCCTGCAGCCGGAGCAGCCGCAGCGAGGGACTGCAGCCCTCCCTGCCCTGCGCCACCCTGCACCACGGCGCTGCAGAGGCCCTGCCGCCCGTGCACCATGGGCGCTGC
>VZSG01000701.1:257697-267750 GCA_013398315.1 Nothoprocta pentlandii
GAGGCCCTGCCGCCCGTGCCCTGCAGCACCACTGCGTTAAGGCCAGTGTTCCTGCGTCAGCCCTGCATGGGGTCCGGCCCTGACGCCCTCCGGGTGCCCCTCGCTGCCTGCGCGCAGTAACGGGTGCAGAGGTCCTAACTCTCTGCTAGGCCCTAGCTTTCTAAGGCATTAAAACCACACTTTCCATATTGGCAGGAACCAGCAGGAGGAGCCCACAAATGTGGGTGACGCGAGAGGAGCTGGGGCTGCCACGCTCAGGAGTGTGAGCACCCTGCAAGGTAAGGAAGGACAGGACCAGTCCTGTTGCCACAGCCCTGCGGGCAGCAAACGGCAAGGAAAGCCACAGGAGATGCCAATTTCTTGCTGAGCACTGGTATCTTGCTCATCAAGGGCCTGGCCCGGTAGGGCCGTTGCCCGCGCCGCTCAGCACCGCCGCGCGCAGGGCCCGGTGGGGAGGCGGCTCTGCTTCCCAGGCAGCTGGGTCGAATGCGCACGCTGTTCTTGGTCTCTGTGCGGTCAAAGGCAGTCATACGCCTTCCTTGGTGGATGACGAGGGAAGCAGCTAGATTTTCTTTTTCCCTGCAGATTTTCTTATATTAACAGAGCAATATATTTTGGTTGGGGTTTATTTTTAGAGCAGCGCTGCCTGACTCTGGAGTCAGATAAGACAACAGGGCGCCCAAGAGATGTAGTTTGATAAATGTCAGTGAAACCTGCGTAAGCCACAGCAAGAGAGCAAAAGAGTCTGTGATTCTCAAGAGGCAGTGGCAGCTCCTGCTGTGGAGGCGCTGCCCAGGCAGTGAGCGCTGCGACTGGAAAGATTTCTCCGTCATCAGGGTTGAGACACAGAACTGTACTGGTACCAGTCACTTGCAATGAAGACAGGAGCTAGAGTAAAAGCATTTAAGAAGAAGCTTTTATATATATATAAAATACCTTTATATATATATATAGAGGTATTTTTAACTACAGCTGCATTCTGCAAAAATCATACTGCTTGTGCTGAGAACCCCGTGCGTTGGGTTGAGCTCCACAGGCAGGATCCTGGACTGTGCAGGAACCTAGCAATATTATTATTTTTCCTTTTGACTGGTACACTTCATTTAAACATTTAAAAGCACTTGTCTCATACTCTGTCTGTGAACATGTAATTTAGCAGCCGATCATTCTTACCAGCATTTGCCGTAAAAACAAACTAACTTCTAGAAACTACCGTTTTTTTAATGTCAAGGATGTACTGACTATTCCTATGCATAGCTGCAAATTAAAATGCAAATAGATGGTATCTGTACCATACATAGATGGTATACATTGTGCAGTACATATGTAGCAAAGGCAGCTATGTTAGCTAAAGATGCTGCTCTCTATCCACTGCACAGCAAGACTATGCTAGAGGATTCAGTCTTGCAAATTTGGGGTCATGTACTCAAATTTTCCTCATAAATTGTGCACTTATTCTGATAATCCAATTGCACATCAAAAGCAGGGCTTTTCTTTCCAGCTCTGTTTATGTGAACACTGTTGATGAGCAGTCCAGGAGCGCGCCTGCCTTGCGGAACGTAGTGGGCTGCCGGGAGCAGTGGAGCTGGGGTCAGGTACTGCTGCCACACGGACGGCACGCAAGCCGCGGGGGAGCTGGGAGCTGGCGCAGGAGGCACCTCCACTGTGTGAGGCTGAGAGGGTCTCCTCCTCTCCAAGGAACGAATGGTGCTGCATGTCTGAATATGCCCTGCTTGCAGCCCCGCTGCGCCCGGCTGGGTGAGCCGAGGGCTGCGGCCGCTGTGTGAGCAGCACCGTCCCAGTCCCGCGGGGCCTCCCCTCATTGCGCTGGACCTGTCTTCACACAACCCATGGCCTGCTCTTCAGAGGTGCAGACTGAGCCCTAGGGACACTGCTGCTGCTTAAGATGGGCATGCCATGTGGAGGACGGGGCGAAGGCAGCAGCCTGAGAGGATGCAGTGGTTGTCAGGAGCGGGGAGCGCCCAGAGAAAGTGCAGACAGAAGAGGATCGACATGGAAATGCAGCGCGTGAGCTGCGGGCGAGCTGGCGGGACCGGGAGCCCGGCAGCGGGGCTGCGCGCGGCGGGGACTGCAGCATGAGAGCAGCCGCAAGGCAGAGCCACCCTGGCCCCGTCCCGACAGCAGCGGGCGCAGGGGACAGCAGAGCGACCTGGCGGCTGCTGCGGGGCCACCGGGCTGCCGCTGGCTCTGAGCAAAGCTGCTGCTGTCCTGTGGGGAAACGAAGGGGGCCCCGGGCAGGCTGCTGCTGCGTGCCCAGTGCTGACGGCATGGCAGGGGGAGCTGCCTGCCACAGCAGCTTCCCAAACTGCTGAAAGCTGCAGATCCGCTTTTCTTGTGAAAGAGGTAAGAATTAACTAATTACCAAGAAATGCGTAAGCTTCCACATTGACGGATATTTAGGTTCTGCACTATACTAAAATGAAATACTTTTATCAAGTACATCACTAGTTCAGCAAAACCTTACAGAAATCCTCGTGCTCTCAAGGAAGAGATATAAGGAGGCAGCTGCTAATTTGATCACAGACAACTTTGACAGGAGAAGTGAAACCTGCAGTTCAAAATGCTTGTATACTTTGATGTTGAAAGTAAGTTCTTATTTAATATCTTGTTTCCAAAATGTGAACATTATATGGTGGTTGGGGTCAATCAGAGGGTTTGAGAGTTATTTTTTTCCCTGCGATCAATCAATCAATCCCTTCCCCCCCACACAAATCAAATATGTAAAGAGGGCTCAGCTTTAACAAAAATTGCAATTCACAATTCATAAGTTTTTGGAAGGAAAAGAAGACTCAAATCTATCACATTTGAAATGCGTTTTTTGGGGTTTTTTTTTTTTTTTTGGGTGTTCTTTGAAACTGGATTTTTCAGTGTTTTGGAATCCAAATAACTCTTTCAGATGGGATTTGGTCCAGGGGGAATCTGCTCAGCTCAGAGATTTTTTGAAAATGCCAAGTTAAGTGCTCAGACATGGACTTAGATGCCTCTGAATTCAGTGGTTAAGGTGGTTAAGGCAGGCACAGGCGGCTCTCACCTCCATGCACAAAGCCCAGGCCAGCAGAGCGGGAACCGTGTCGCCCTGTCACGGGCTGCTGCACGTCCTGAGCAGAACAGGGCTCTGCCTTTCCATGGGGGTGTTAGGAGAGACTGAAAATGCTCTTGGGGACCAAAGGGAATTGAGCTCACTTTCGGTACCCGTTGTTGGCCTAGATTATTACGGGGTTGCTGTCGTCAGCAGCATTAGGTAAGAGTGTAACCGTGAGTGTCGTCTCGTTGCGGCTCTGCTGCGGCCGCCGCGTGGCGTCTCGGAGCTCCCGTGGTGCAGGTCCCTGCTGGAGGCCACGAGCACGGCCATGTGTCCGAGCACGGCCCAGGCGCGCTCCCCAGTCCCGCCCAGGCAAGCCCGGCCTGGCACAGGGGCAGCATCAGCGGCCGCTCCGCAAGGGCCGGCCCAGGCAGGACCGTGGGCAGAGCAGCGGACACACTTGGTGTGAGTTGGCACAGCACAGTGGGCAACAGGAGGGAAAGTGGATTTTGAAGAATAATTCCTTATATCGCTACAGCCAGAAGTCAGAGAGGTGCCTGGGCTCAGCTCCTGGTTCGTTGCATCCACGCGCGGTGCAGAATGTGACCTCCCTGCGCTGTGTTTTCCAGTGGGGTTTGTAGCACTTTGTCTCGCACGAGTGGCACATAGTGCCCTCCCAGGAGCTGGGGGCTCCGTGTCCCTCGGGCACAGGAGCGGGGCCCCTCTCTGCAGCTGCGGCTGCCATGCGCACGCTGCTGTGGCTGGGGAGGCAGCCTGGGGGTGCTGCTGCTGCGGCCCCCGCCTCGTGCCCCCCGCCTCGTGCCCCCGCTCTGGGTGGCTGCTGCTGAGGGGCCCAGCAGACACACGAAGCGTTTAGGCTCCGTACGGGTGGGAGCAAACCCCTCCGCTCGGCTCCGCTCTGTCCATCCGTGCCCCTTCCCTTTCCACAATGCCCTGCGATGAGCTGCATGGCCAGCACGTGTGTGCTGGGGGGACACTGTTCCTCCTTGCTGTCTCCCATCATCTTGTTTTATAAAACACAACGTTGGAACCCGTTGACTGACTGTCAGTCTATTAACCCTCTGTTTTACAAACTCTGATAATCAAACACATTTCTTTTGTGAAGACTGTACACTTTTGAAACTGGAAAGGCTCTATCTGATGTCAAACAACAAACATTTTCCTTTCTTAACAGAAAGTGATGGAAAGGAAGGATAAAAACAAGCTTTATTTTCTAAAGCTTCCCATGAAAACCCCCTGCCCTTTCTTACATAACTCTATTCAAAGTTATTTTCCTTTTAGAATCATTAGTCATATTTTTTTAAATGCTGTCATTTCAGTACTACTCAATTGTTGTAATGAATATATAATAATAGCTACCTTGAGAATGATACTAGTAATATTTTTACATACACAAATGATACTGAGTCACCAGTGACAGCTACTTCTGAAATTAGCAGATGGTGGTCCTAGAAGAAAACATGTTTTCATGCTTTACCCCTCAATTTATTCCCAGACTGAACAAAGATAACTAGGTAGTAGCATCTGTTGATGTAATATTTCCCGTTAAACTCCGTCTGCCTGTCACATCTGAAACTGTGCTGTATATATAGGGGTAAAAAAGATATAATTAGAATTTGATGTAACACATGCTTGTGTTGCTTTTAACATGTGAGATGGACCGCTTTTTACGGACAGCTTTTAGAAAAGAGGGAATAAGAAGTGCAGTGACACAGAGATATGATGCCAATGGTTAATTTTGGTATTTAGATTACTATGTACATGCATGCAGTGCAAAATGTAATTTCTGCCTTACTTTTTTTGCCAAGCCATTCCTTGCACTTCAGACCTTTGTAAGGATTTGTGTTTTTCCCTTGGAAGGGTGGTCAGGAACGGCTTTCAGAATGGGTGAATCCAGCTCCTCTTCCTGCAAAGCTTGTGTTGTGGCGCCGAAACCTGTCTCAGAGCTCAGACAGACCTAGCAGGGTTCAGAGCAGCTTTTTGCTGTTTATCCCTCTTTTGTTATCACTGCAGTATATCTCACTGATTAAATATTTGTTACCTATTCTACAGTGTTAAGCATGATGTTGCGAGGTTCTTGTTCTCTCAGAGGGTAAGGGCTCTAAACATAGATTCATGCTTTTTCAAAGAACTGACTTTTCAAATACTGTCAATTGAGCCCCATTGCACCAAGCCAAGGGGCAAAGACTCTCCTGGAGGGGCTGCCCGGGCTCTGTGCCGTGGACCGCCTCGCCTGGAGGCCGATGAGCGCTGCTAGCAGTAGGTAATTACCAAGCCCTGCCAGGGGAACTCAGTGATTATCTTACCTGGCAGGCGAGGGTCTGTGTGCTCAGCTCCTGGTGCTCCCTGTGCACATTCCTCCATGTGTGGGCAGCGGGGTGCCGGGAGCCCTCACCAGGCCCCTCCATCCGCCTGTGCCTCTGCGCCTGCTCTCAGTGCCCGAGGTTCAGCTCTTAAACTCTCCAGTTTTCCAGCCTTGTGCTGAGATTCTAAGTGCTGTTATAGCTGTAGTTATGACCCAGGCATCAGTTTTGTTGTCGGAAGTTTGTTCCTAACTTCCTTACATCACTCAGGCAGTTTGGAAGGGAGGAAGGATGTCAGCAACATGCAAAGCTGTGACTAATGCTTAGGAAACAGTTTTGACAGGAAAAAAGAAGGGAACTGTTTCAATAAAACCAATATATTTTGCTTTTATACTGTTGCTGGCATAATGCCCATGCTTTGAGAGTGTCTTAAATGTATTTCTTCATTAATAAGAAAAGGGTTTGAAATAACTCAGAAACAAAGCAGTCTGTTTTCAGTTTGCCATTGAGTTGCACAGATGTGTTATTCTCTGAGCTCTAATTCTAGAGGAGTAATAGCAACACATCATCCTGTTAATTCTAATCTTGCTCCTAACATATTCATCTTTGGAATTCATCAGCATCTTGTCTGAGTGCCAGCTGATGAAATGGATTAATTTTTGGAGTCTCTGAGTGCAGGAGATGTGGTACTGATGAAAAAGGCATGTTCAAATCCCTTCTTTTTTTTTTCACAGAGCCTGAAATTTCACCTCATCCCTGGTCTTTGAATGTGGCTATAGAAAGATACCTGCAAACAAAGACAAAGGGGTCATATGCCTCTATTGCTTGTTTTGTTGCTTTCAGTGTAAGATTCTGTCCCCCAGAGCAGGAGTGTTGCCCTTCTGGAGACCCCCATGCTCCCAGCTAAAGCAGCCACCCTGTTGCGCAACTGAAGCTGATGGGAAACGCAGCATAGCAGTATAAGAGGAAAAAGTGCTACTCCTTGTCTTTAAGGAGATCTAAAGTAGTATTTTTTGTGGAGAGTAGTTCAGTCCTAGAGGAAGCTTTTTAGGCATAAGGCTCCAATGTGCTTGCAGGTTTTGTTGAGCAGATGGGGTCTGCTGTCGTTGCAGACAGCTCTGTAAAGGTCCATTGGCAGAAACTTCATCTCCCAAGGTCCTCCACATCTGCACAGCCCTCTCCCACATGCGCACACAGGTTAACGTACAGTTAATGCCAGGAAAGCTTTACGTTATTTCTTTAATTATTTTGTTTAATTGTTAGAATTCATTTGAAGCAAAATCTGATACTGCCCAAGACAACTGACAGAGACCTGAGCAGTTGGCTGAATTGGCCACCAGGTGTCAACGTTTTTCTGCAGAGATGAACTTCTGTGTTGGGCTGTATCTCAGTCTGGCCTAGTTGTCTGGCTAACTGAGCTACTAATTTTCCTAGCTGGCATTCGGGTAACAAAGTGATTTTCTAGTATTGAACTGTTAAGTTTAGGCTAGATAAGAGCAGTTTTTGAGAACTTATGTAGTTCCACTCAGAAGTAATGAAAAGAAAGTCTTTCTGTGGAATCAAAACTTCAGAGTTTCTTTAGTATTGCTGCTTGGGCGGGGGCGTGGGGAGGGTGGAGGGACAACATCTCCCACCTGCCCAGGCCATCTCTGCCACCTCAGCACATGCTGGCAGAGGGACAGGACACGACCCTAAGGGATGGCAGGGCTGCACTGAGGACCAGTCTGGAATAAAACAGCAGCTGCTGAGCCCCATGCTGTAGCAGGCACCGGGGAGGGAGCAGCAGCTGCGTGGGAGAGTAATTTCCGAGGGGAGAAGGGACAAAGGCAAGATGCCCCACATCTGAAACAGTGGATTAGCCCCTTCGAACAATGCGGGCACGTGCTGGGGGAGCCGGTGCCCACCACATGCTCACAATCTTCCCAAGCAGGCTGACATTAAACACAATCTAATCAGGGTCACAGCAGGTGCAAGCAGACGCAGGCATTGTCACCGCTGACAGCAACGGATGTCTTGCCAGGGAACAGTGCTCACCATCGTACGGCCTGGGAAAACACTCTCATTTTATTGGGAGGTAACTGGGCCAGAGCAGCTGGGAGTGGGGGGGTCCTGCTAACCCACCTCGCCATCCCACAGGGACCGCTCCATCACCTGGGGACCCCTTTCAGCAAGATAACTATCCTGTATTTGTTCCTTTTGTTTGAAACAAACCAAAAGATGTGCACCTGCCCTTTCACACAAAAGAAGGGAAAGCCATTAGAGACTGTCTCAAAGAAGGCTGATAAAACTGTAAACAGAGGCTGCCTCTGGACATTGAAATCTTCTAGGCTGCATCTAGTCTTAGGCTACATCATACCCTGGTTCATCCCCCTATGTCTTCTGTTGGACTTGATCCTTCTGCCTGGCATGTGTTCCCCAAGGACTTTTGAACAAAGCAGAAGCTCCTTGTGAGGTTATCATGGTGCCTGCTAGCACAGATGATCTGAGACCTCAAAGCAAAGTGTCAGCGACAGGCCCCTCTCTGGTGGCAGCAGGTCAGGTTGTCTGACCTCAGCACATCCCCATCTTCTCTGACGGGGACTCCTCCAGTAGGGGCATCTCCTGAGGGAGAGGCAAGGAGCACTGCTCCTTGCTTGCGCCCCAGTCTGCCCTCGCAGGGCTGGCAGCACTTGCAGCAGGTAGGGATTTATCACTCCTGTTCTTCAGCAGGATGAACATCCAGTCTGCACAGAGACAGCACATTTAGAGGCAGAGCTCCAAAAGGTACCAACCATTCTCAAAATAGGTGTGGAAATAATGGCAGATGGCCATGTGGGACCAGCCAGGTATTAGCACCTCTTCCACAGCCAGTCTCCCAGTGCAGGTGGCAAGGCCTTGGCATATGCCATGATAGTCCCCTATGCAGACAAGTTTCTCAGAGCCTGTTTTTCCAGACTCGCTTTGTGCGGTTTCATTCCCCAAGTGTAGCTCTTGTCATAGCAGCGTGCACCAGAGCCCCCTAGTTCTCGCTGCAGGGCCAGCTCCCGTGAAGGGATGTAGAAGCAGCCCCGCAGCTGGGGCTTACTGAGTCCCTGCTCCAAGCTCAAATCAGGAATTTTTATTCATTTCAGTAAAGGTCCTCCTATCTCCTAAAGCTGCAAAGACATTCCTGATCAGGCTGTTACCTTCTGGCAGTTGGTGGTTTAGAATTTTGGAACTGTTCAGATTTTCTTAAGTTTGAAAGGGAGAGATTATCTATGGAAAAAATCATACAGTCCTGTTAAATCTGCACACCTCTATTTTGTGTGATTTGCTATTTGATTATAGAAATGGGCCTTAGCATTGCACTGGGGGGCTTCATATGCAGGAAGTGGTTTATTGCACCTCACACTGTGACAGGCACACTAAGTCATGTAAAGTACAAAAATATGTGAATTATTTTTGGTAAAGAGCTCACCATTAAACAAATGGCAATATAGACAGATTTGTTTTTGTTATAACCTCACAATATTGATAATTTGCAGGACAAAAGCAGAGGATGATGAACTTCATTCTTGACTTATTCCCCAAACAACTGTTAGCAAAGAAGCCATCTTAGCTGTCATGCATGAATGTCATTAAATACAGTTGGGTGGAAGAATCACAGAAAAGGTAGCTATATTTGAAATTTTAAATAAATGGAAATGGTGATAATAGCACCAGTTTCTCCCGAGGAGAGATCATTTTCCATCTTTGTACCATAGGAGGTGACTGAAATGGAGCACTCAGTCAAAACAGCAACAAATTGAGGAGTTTAGATCTCTACCAACCTTATGTAAAAAATCATATTTTCTTAGGATGATCACTAGGGAAATATTATGTGTGTAATAGCAAAGGTTGTAAGGGGTTTGGAGTGTGGGCTGGTTAACACTATTTAACATATGAAAGAGCTTGGCAATATTTTGAATATTCTAGATTTAATCCAAGGTTCTAAGTCAATATATACCAAATTTTATGTTCAAATATAAAGTACTTATTCATTTAACCCCCATCTTATCAAAATCCTTGATCAAAGTTATTTCTATCTTCTCCTTAACCAGGATTGGGATGTAAGAGGAAACACATAGTCATTTATTGTAGGAGTTCTCGTATTTCTTCCATTGATTGTATATTTAGATACTAGTCAATAAGCACAATAAAAAGCTTATTATATACATTTTAATAGAATGCATATACATTTATCATAGCATAGTTGTGTTTGTTGTTGCAAACCTATGAATAGCTTATTCAACGGCAGAAACAGATGCCTTCAGGGATCTGGATCTCTGACTACTACTGTCCCCTTTCCCTTTTTCTCTTTTGTTGGTCTGTGTGCTACCTGGGGAGTGCAGGGCTGGTGCAGAGCGCTGCTGATGGGGAGCGCGAGGGCTGGGCTGCACCTGAGGGCTGTGGCCTCGTGCATGGCTGCTGTGTGTTGCTGGGCCTGGCCTGACACTGCCTCGCCCCATGCCAGTTTGCGTCGTCTCACACCTCACCTCACACCTCCTTGTCTTACCTTGCTGCACGCCACCTCACCTCGCCTCGCCGCCCTGCCGCCCTGCATCGCCTCATGCCACCTCGCCTCATGCCGCCCTGCCGCACGCCCCCTCGCTTCACCTCGCCACATGCTGCCTCACCTCTCCTCGCTGCACGCCGCCCTGCATCGCCTCATGCCGCCCTGCCGCACGC
>VZSG01000701.1:283099-301534 GCA_013398315.1 Nothoprocta pentlandii
GACGGGGCCGCGCGGCCAGGCCTGCAGCGGCGCGGGACGCGGCCGCGGCCGCCGCGGGGACCCGTTGGCAGCGCGCGAGGGTTGCCATAGCTTTTATGTAGGGTGACCAGCGCCGGCTGGAACCGGTTTGAGGCAGATCCGCTCCCCCACACAATGCAGTCACCGAGCCGCGGCGCGGAGCGGCTCCCTCCATGGCAGCCCGGAGCGGAGCAGCTCGCAGGCAGACGCCAGCCCCAGCCCCATGTGAACGCACACTGTAGACACACTGCACGGGTACGTGGTAACGGAGGCATAAACGTGCTGTATGGGAATGTACATGTTTGCAGGAGCTGAGGTTACTTGGGCTTTTCGTGCCTTTTTTTTTTTTTTTATGCTTAGGGAAGGGGCGAACGCTGAGATTTATGACCCTTATTAAAATATTTTTGCTTTGCAAGGGTGGGACACTGGTTGTGCAGTCTATTTTGAGCTAGACTAAATAAAATGGATTGAATGATTTGTAATTGTAGCTATGCTTGTGACTGAGGGATGCTGCTTTGCATGCTGTTTTATTTACTGGGTGCTGTCTTGTGGTTTTCTTTAGGAGACGTTGGGGGGGGATGCTGTGTGTTCATGGAAGGCCGAAAGGAAACAATATTGTTGTAGAAATGTGCAGAAAAGCTTTGCAAAGATGCTGTAAGGCATACTCTTCTCTTTTTCCCTTTTTTTCCCTTGTAGGCCTATTGATTGTGGCTGCCTTTAACCCTTTCATATTTGCAGAGGTAACGCGTCTGTGACAGTAACTGAGCGTTGGCTAAAATATCTTTCAAAGGTGAAGGTTCACAAGGTGAGACGCGATGTTTGGGGTATGAATATAACAATAGCATGCAAGAACACGGATATGAAAAGTAAATGTGGCTCCTGAGTGCGCACTTGGCACGCTGGAGAGGAGACAATGGTTTAAATGTCAGCAAAGAAATACCATTAACCTCCTCCAGGTTTAATAGGATTAAAGCTATTATTTGTAAAGACTTACCGATATCTTGGCTAAATACAGTACCTTTGTTTCAGTATCACACGTCCAGATGCCCGTTTTTTATCACAATGCAGGCATAAAGAGCAGGCCTCTGAGTGACAGTCGTAAATCGTGGACCACATGGCCGCGGCCGCTTGCGCTGCAGCCCTGCACCTTCGCGTGCTACCGGTGCCTCCGAGCAGGGCTGCCCGGCACCTCCCGGCACTGCTGCCTGCTGCTGAACTCAGGTCCTTGGTGTTGAACACATACTTGATACAGCCCACGTAGGAAAACATCTGAAATGAACAGTGCGGATGGTGTGCCTTGGACTGCTTGAACCCTGGCAGGATTTTGCAGCCAAGTGGAAAAACGTATTTTGGAGGTTTGATGGAGCTTCAGTGGACTGTTAGTGGCATGAATTATAATATTGTGCAGTAATGAAATAAGATTAGGAAACCGGATGGGCAGTGCAGCAGCTCCTGAGGGATGGCTCCTTCTAACTCAAAGCTTCACAGCAATGGATAATAGATAGGATAGGATTTTTTTTTTCTTCTTCTTCTAAAAAATAAATGTGTATTTGGTTTGGGCTGGCATTTGCATCTTATCCTGAAAGCTGGAGGATTCAGAGAGAGGGAGAGGGGGAGAGAGAGAAGGAAGCAGTAATGAGTATAGCAAAGGGAAGAACAAAGGCTGTTAGAGCTTGCACACTGGAACACTAAACATTTGCCTTGGGGATTCTCCTGCAAGAACTGCTACTTCCTATAACAGGAAATCAGCAACTCTAGAATCTCATCCAGTACGATTTAAACGAAATCTAACCAGTCCTGGCTGCTAGCTGGTGTGGTAATCTACAATCAAGATAAATATGGAGGAAAAGCACTGAAAATGTTATAGTCTAGTGTGCAATGAGGGTCCCTTCCTCTGTGTTCAGGAAAATAAGATAGACAGCATTAAAAGCCTTGAGAGATTGTGGATATTTGGTAAGTTGGATGGGAGCTGATGATAGGTAGGATGTCTGCATCAAAGAGTGGCAAATAAAAGGGCACCTTTTATTTCTGACTGCAGCAGATTACATAAGGCATTCAGGAATGAATTGTAGCCGAGTGGAAGTAGCATGCTATGTCTAGCCTGAAAATGTATTTGTGTAGTTTTTAATGTGGATAGAATGTATTGTTTCTCAGATTTTAGGGCAGTAAATAGCATGCGTGGTGGAGCAAAATGGCTAACAGATCACTATGCTTATTTCTGTTCATATTTTTCATAATTTGAATGCAGAGGTTCTATATTTGACTGTAGGCATCTGTAGCAGAATTAAGCTTGCAAACATGAATTCATGGTGCATGATAGGAGTAGTATCTATTGCTGCTGATGATGCCTGCTCTTTTCCAAGTGTCAGCTAAAATTCATATGTTATGTGAGAGCACCTTTTAAGCTTTTTTTTTCCTTTACCAGAATAGTAAGCTGCTTTAAAATTTTAAGTACTTGAATTGTCACAAAATTCAGTGTATCTGTTTGATTTGGATTTTTTGAGTAAAATCCGTACTAGGAATTTTTTATTTTTAGCACAGAGCTTTTGCATTTGCAGCGTTTTTGTAGGCTGTAAGATGAGACAGATGAATAGATGCTGGAGTCTGCAGTATTCTTGGTGAGTTTTATTTTGTTCAGATTAATAATATTAATAAGCTCTCTTTACCAGATTGTGATTCTGTACACAGGCCAGCTTTCCAATGGAAAATACTGCTAAATGTTGGAGGGTTGGTCCTCTGTATCAGCAATTGTGATCGCATCTTGCACTGAGGCTTGTCTCTGCTATTTGATCTTGAAAATAAGGATTGTGATTTATCAAGTTCCAAGCTGTTTTTAAGTGAAATAAGTAGATTTGTTTTTCTTAAAGGTGTGACTATGATAAAATATAAATATGTGTGCTGATTCTTGGGAGTAAATGTGGAAAAATAAATGTTAGTTCTCGTGTTTTAGGGCCTGTTGGCTGCTCAGTCTGCACAGGCCGGCACTGTCTGCCTTAGAGTGCTCGCACTGAGACTGTCTGCAGCTGCTTCATGTTGTTCTCAAGCCAGAATTGCCATTCGCTTTTGAAAAAGAATATATTAACCTGAGGAGATAGGCGTGAAGAAAGCGTGATTTAGAGTGTGATTTGAATTTGCATTAAATCGAGAATCTCAGCATTCTGGTCACTGTTGCTGCTCATCCAAGTCATTCTCATGTTACTGTCCCAGGCAATTGTGCATACAAAAATACACAACAAAGCAAACCGTTTTATAACCTGCTCTGAAGCAGCATGCAAAACGAGTGGTTTGGTTTGCCTGCTTCATGAATTCTCCTTCATTTTAAGAGAAATTTAGGAAGTGACTAGGCCCGGAACTTCACCTGGGCCTGCTGGCAAACGTGGGCAGTTTCGCAGCGCCGGCACAGGTAGAGGTGCTCGGCGCAGCGCCCGGGGGCACCGGGAGGAGAAGCCCAAGGTGACACCAAGCTGTCCTGCGCTGGCAGCTGCCCCCAGCCGCCCTGGAAGTGGCTCTGCCTGGTGCTCTCCATCGCATGGCTCGGAGACAGGGCAGGGGGTTCCACAAGAGGAAAGGGGCAGACCTGAAAGATGCCCCTTCTTCCTCTTTCCTCTTCTCTGCTCTTCTTCTGGCCATTTTCTGAAGTGTTTTATCTAGCACCCACCTGCATACATTTAATTCTAGTCTCAGAAGAAGGAATACTGCAATATACTGGTTTTGTGTTATCTACTTCTATATGCAGGTTTCTGGCACAGCATGGTAACATCTGCATTTGTCTAAGTCAATGGAAATAACTTGTTCTGAAACCCAAAATGCTTAATTTGATTTTTTTTCCATCTCTGGAAATAGTAGAAGCACGACTATCGTGTCTTGCACAACCTGCTCTGTTTGAACCTAGTCTGTAGGGCTTTGGACGAGGTGGTCTGCCCATGGAGGCTGTGGAGTCCCCTTCTCTGGAGGTCTTCAAAACCCGCCTGGATGCCACCCTGTGCCACATGCTCTGGGTGTGCCTGCTTGAGCAAGAAGGTTAGACTAGATGATCTCTAGAGGTCCCTTCCAACCTTGAACATTCTGTGGTTCGGTGGTCTCCAGAGGTGCTGGGCAACTTCAGGTGGTTTTCAGTGATTGTCTGGACAGAGAACTCAGCAGAATGACTTTGAAAAGTTTGGGGGCCAGTAAAGAATAGGTCTTGAGATTGTTACAAAACTCAGCAGTAGGATTATTGCATTAAATAATCATCATCCACCATAAAAGAAAAATAATAATAATAATATTTGAAAGATTGCTTAATACTTCCCTTCCTAAGTATTTTTTTTCTTTCTTTTTTTTTCTGGGAGATTGTGAGGAGGGAAGGAAATGAATGGAGTATTCTCTTCGAAAGACAGAGGCCCAAGTTCAGGTTTCTGCTACTTAAGGAAATTCGTGTGTAGAGACAAATTGGAGTCTCTCAAATGTTTTCACATCTGAAGATACGTAAAAATCTCAGGGTTGGCATGATTTTATGGATACTACGGATGGTAAAAAAGCCCTTTATCCAGAGAAATCAGAGTAGTGCCTGTTATGAAGGCTGTGTTCCTGGAAGTGGGAAGGTTCTGCCCCTTTCGCAGGAACGGGTTGCGGTACCTTCGCGGGGCGGGAAGCGGCTGTGTTGGCACGGGAGGCAGCGCTGCCGTCGTGGCCTGCAGGAGCCACAGCCTCCGGTGGCTTCCCGCTCCTGGGAACCTGAACTGGCAGTGGTGTTTCATGAGCTACTCAGCTTGTCATGTAAATAAGGAGAAGTGTTAATCAGGCATCGGCACTCATATATGTTGAATAGCTAATCAGCTGCTTAGAAGCTGTATTTTAAGCTAATATTTGCCTAATGTTAGGATATATTAGCGTCATCCTGATTGAGATACTTAAGTCTTCTCCGCATGATGAAATTTATTGGCATAACAATAAAGAAATTAAAAAACAAAAAAAGATTATGATGGTATTACTCTGTGCACGGGCGTTTTGTTCCAGAATGAACATGATGTTATTTAGGTGTGATCACCTGTGTTCATAAGCAGAATATTACACTGGGCTATCAGAATGTTATTCTGGAATAGGATGTCTACCTGGAAATTTATTCCAGTTTGACTGTAGTGTTGTTATGTGTAGCCATGCCAGAAATTGAAAAATGTTGTCCCAATGCTGTTGTTTTTACAATACCAAAAGAATGTTAATCTCCTTTAGGGAGCATACAGGAGGAAATGATCTCTATCCTAAGAAATAAAGTTACAGCAGTATATAATGCAATTTGAGGCAAGAAGCCTGAGGAGGGGTTTACGGAAGATAAAAGTCTGAAGTTACAGCAGTACAAGTTCCATTGCAGGTGCAAGTTAATGTGCTGATTTTTTGCTGTTTCTTTAGGTAATAAACACCCTTGCTACTGAAGGAATCTCGCTTTGAGTAGTTAATTGAAAGACAGCACATAGAAGTACATGTAGTGGGCATAGGCAGGAGGGATTTGCAGGTGCAGGTTAGGAGGCTGACCATTCAGTGATCAGTAGTGATGGTTAAAGTGAGTGCGTAGTGTCCCCAGGCTTGGGGTGGGGAGAGGAAGATTGTGATGTGCAGCAATGAGAGTGGAGGGAGGATAGGCTGGGTGGCTGGCCAGGTCTTTAGAGGCAAATGATGAGATAAAAGAACAAAACTAAGCATGCAGGCCATGCTTGGGATCCAGAGGATGTTGATGGAAACCTTTAGGCCTCAAGAGTGTCCGTTGTCCGCATCCTGAAAAGGCAGGGGGTTAGGGGCTTGTCCATCACCGCTGTGCAGTGGCTGAGGTGGAGAGCCTGGAGCCGCGTCCCTACAGCCAACCGTGAGGAGAGAGCAGCGGGGCCGTCGCAGGGAGCCCTCGCGAGTCCCTGCCCCAGGAAGTGCCTCCTGCTTCCAGCACTGCGGTGGAAGCAGCTTGGGAGCCCTGGGGAGCACAACAGTCATCGAGTTCGAACCGCAGGATGAAGCATACTTGAAAAGATACAGAGGAAGGTTTTCCTCTATGTTTTTTTTTTCTTCTCCTCTGATGCAGTCTGTGAAGAGGTCAGTTTGTGTGTGATTTCTGTCGTATGGCCAGAGCCCTTCCACTTGGACCCGGTTCCAACGCGGGGCCGGAGGAGGAGGGACAGCAAGCCCCTCTGCTGAACTGGTGTCCATTGCTTGTTCAGAAGCAGCTCTGCTCCTCAGCCCTGGTGCTTCCCCAGTGCTACTGAGCTCCAGAGCATATTTATGTGCTGTAGGTGTCCCTGCTGGAGCAGATTGCACTAGATAATCTCTAGAGGTCCCTTCCAACCTTAACCATTCTGGAATTCTGGGATATTTGAGCCTTCCTCCCATCTAAGCCAACAATGGCTGAAAGAAGGTTGTATTTCAAAACGATCTCTGAAATCTCTGACAACAGGGTGGAAGCGCCCAGATAGGCCCCCATTCTGCAGACTGTCCGCCACCTTTTTGCAGGTCGGCCTGTTCTTACCTCTGAAAACAGCATTGGGCTTCTGTCCCATACCCACCATATGAAAGTCCTGGAAGATTTAAGAGATTAACTGGGTTTTGTGGGCACAGCAGAGAAGCCTTGTCCTGCTTTCTTCTTCCAGTGTCAGTAGAGAGTTCTCTAGGATCGGTTCCTGTTTTGACACAGTTATCCAAATGACTGGTTCCCTGGAATGCATTAGCAGAGGGACTGGAGTAAAAAGGGCAACTGCAAACTAAGGCATAGGAACAACAAAGCAGTGTCTTCCCTTGGTGGGGAGCTGGGTGCTGCCCTCCGGGCCATTAGAGGAAGTCCGTTGCCAAAGGAAGAGAAACACAGAAGGAGAATCTTCATCACCTACCTGGAACAGAAAAACAGAACAATCCTAATTTCTCTCCCAGAATTTAATTCAGACCTTACATTTCAGTAAGATACTAGTATGGCTGCATGGATAAATGTTACCTCCAGAGAGATGAATCATGAGCTGTGTCCACAGATGTTTCAGAATCCCATGTGTTCCTGTGTTGTGTTCGGGAGGTCACTGCTGGGCTTGCATGGGTCTCAGCATCCGCCGTCAGAAAGAACTCAGAAGTTCTTCACTTGTTTTGCACTTTGCTCAGTGCCCCAGCTGTCTTGCTTCTCTTGGTCATATCCAGGAGTCTTTTTTTTTTTTTTTTTTGCCTAGTGTCATTGAGTAATTAGTAAGCAAAATAACATCTGAATTCTTAGAGAAAATGATGTTTTTAAAAAATAATTTCTTAAGTGTTTCAAGCAACCTGAACGCTGTAAATCTTAAGGCCAAGGTGATAGCTGTTTCCAGGACATTTTTGCAGTAGGCATCATGAGGCAGCTGGGCTGACAAGGGAAGTGGGGCTGGTCCCCAGGAGGGGACCATGCTTTGCACACAAGGTTCACTGTGTGTGTGACAACTGCCTTTCCATCAGACTCCTCAGATTAGAGCTTCCTGTTGTAATTTGTGCAGTCATCTGGACAGTGTGATTCATAATAATGCTTCAGGTTAGCAGTTCCCTATTCTCAGATGGGTTTGGTTTCTTTTAGGTAGAAGTAGCAGCAGTCTTTAGTTTCTTAACTAAAAATAAAAAGGAAAATCCTTTTTCAGGAAGATATTTGAGGAGGTGGAATTTTTGCTGTTTGTTTCATAAAAATTTGTTTGTTGTGAGGAATGTGGCCTAGGTTACACATGTTGCAATCTATTTCAGAATAAACCTGAGTGTTATCTTCCCTTGTTAAGTGCACTTAAAAGCTGTTACAAATGAAATGGAGAATTTTAATGGCAGTCCTCTCATGCTGGGTTTTTCACAGCTTTGTGTGTCTCTGCAAAGCGGGAGCTTTGCTTTCTGCTTCCAGGGAGCAGTTCCCATGTCCCAGTTTCTGGAAATGGCCAATTTCCTAGTGAACTAGGATGCAGCCTCCATTCCTTTCCTGACCTATTCCCAGGCCTGACGCTTTAGCCTTGGTTGCAGGGTGGCCTTTAGAGGGGCTCCTGGGGGTGTCTGGAGGAAGGAGCGAGGAGCGGGGCGTCCCAGGCGGGCAGGGGTGCTGGGAACGCGGCTGCGCACTGAGCCCGGCAGTGACCACCGAGGAAAGAGGAGGCGGCTTGAATAAAGTGCCCGGGCTGCAGCCCTGCTTCCTCATCAGCAGCACTGGCCACTTCCTTGTCCCTTTCTGTGCAGCGGGGATTGTTCCGTGACGTCGAGGAACGGGATCATTCCTGCGGATGTTTGTGTTGTGCCGCTGCACTGGGCCTGGGGGGCTGCCCTGCCTGCAGGACCGTGGCAGCCTTCTGCTGCCAAGGAAGGTAGGAGCCCACCTCAGCCCCGAAGCTGCCTGGGCGTTTTAAGCAATTTTTCTAGTTTGGAATTAGCAAATGCCAAAATAGAGCTGAGTTACTCGGTAAGGGACATATGTATCTTCTCTGGTTGAGGCAGAGTCCTAAACATCTGGTTAAAGTACTATAAAAGTAGCCTGTACTTAATGCATTGCTATTGCTAGGTGTTAAACACCAATATAAGTAACTGGAAGAAGTGCTAGGCTGGCAGTGTTTCATAGTTCTTCTGCAGTGTGTTTAATTACTATAGGAAGGCTCCTGTTGGCAGACTGAAAGCCTGCGGGCAATTAGCATATTGGATTGGTGAAAATTTGGTCAATTAAGGTATTGTTGGTGTGTTTTGATACCGATTTCATATGTATTGGTCTCCAGAGTCCTTTCCATTAATTCTTTAAAATAATTTCCTGTCCAGCTTTCATATTACATGTGTGATTCTTCCTACTGGTTGTAGACATTTAAGTTCTCATGGATGTTAACTAGTACCTTGTAACTCAGCAGACTGAACCTGCTCAGTAATTTAGCAGTATAGTATTGAAGTTGTAATTCAAAGTGAGCTTTTATGAAATATCCACTGGATTTTTCACTACTTAGGGAGCAGCTGGCTGGAGCACGGAGTTGTTACAGAGCATGGGTTGTGTTAGCAGGGCTCCTGGAGGTGTGGGTTGTAAGGAAAGCGTAGCTGGGGCAGACAGGGACATTTCAGACACCCACGTTTGTGGTTATTTTTCGTGGGGTGCATTCAGTGTGTTTCCCTGTTTCCCGTTCTGTTCTGTGTAGGATGAGGTGCGGCCCATCCACAGGGAAGTGAGGGGTAACTGTCAGGCTCTTAGCTCTGGGCAATCCCACATCCTTTGCTGTCCTGCTAGACTCTGTCTCCAACAGCAGTAATGTTTTGATCTCTGCTGTGCACTGTAGCTTAACATTGTCGCCCTTTGTTCTCCTTCTTCAAACCAGCGAAACATCTTTTCTTACCTCTCAGTGCTGCCCGTCAGGACTGTCAGTGCGTGGGCAGAGGTGCTGTCGTGGTGTCTTTGCAGGGCCCCGCGCAGCCGGCGGTGCCGGTGCCGCGGGGAGGCCGCGGGACGCGCGCAGCTCCAGGGAGCTTCGGGGTGCCCCGCGTTCTGCCCTGCCCTGCGCTCTGCCCTGCCCCGCGCTCGCACCGCGGTCCCGTGCACATGGAGGGAGCAGTTCTCAGCAAAGCGGCTGCCCACCCTGCTGTGGCGGCGGCCCTTTCCTCTGCCCATGCTCTGCAGACAGTTTCCAGGAGACGTTCCGTAAGGACTTGTGGTGTATCTGCTGGTGGTAAGGCAGGTGGTTATTACCGTCTATAATCCATAGATTATATAGCGATCTTCGCATCTCAGCAATGTTGATCTGTCTCTTTTTGTCTTAGAGGAAAGAACAGCACTTAAGGCCAGAAGGGACCTTTATGTTTAGTTGGTCTGGTGTTCTGCAAAACTTGAGGCAAATAATCTCATTGAATACTTCTGTATCAAACCTGTATGTTCTGCTGGAGCTTTGGGAAAGAAATGATGACTACATGTAAAACAGATAAAAAATTATGACAGTGGTTGTCTTCCTTTTTATCTTTCCCCTTTTCTTCTCCTCTCCGTTCTGCTGCCCACTTTGGGGAAATTTTTTGAACTCAGTCTGTATATGTATTAAGGTATCACAGATGGGATTGCAGGAGCTCAGCTTCACGCAGTCGCGTCTCGTTCTCAAGGGAGCAGATTGCCAAATGAACTCTGGAAATTATTTATCTTTAGGCAATTACCTGCTGTCTGGGCCTGAAGGAGCATCATTCAGTGGATACCATTCACAGACACTCGGTGATTAATCACATTCATGGGAAGGTACTTCCAGCTTTACCAATAGCAAGTTCAAAAGCAGCATTTCATTCAAACATGTGAAAAAGGTGGATTTCATCATCCGGGTTTTAGGAAACCAGATGAAACAGAGTTTATCATCCTGGTGGCTTCAGATACTTTTTTGACAGAACAACTTGTCCTTTTTCTTTTCTTTATATCAAGTGGGCTTTCAACATTTCTAAGTGATACAAAATTCCACCTTATGCTGTGCAGGCTATAGATAACCATCTTCATCAGAACTGCATCATGCTTTTTGCAAGGCTGGATTTTGCAGGGAAGGAGTCTCGAGAGACAGGCCGTTGTGATGCAGAATTACTGTATCCTGAAGCAGATTTCTGCAACAGGCCACATGAATCTTATTCCTTTCACACCCTATAGCGAGTGATAAGTGTTGCTGCAGGTAGCGATACATGAAGCTGAGTGAGACTTTTATAATATTTTCTAAACCATTGAATGTTTGAAGAAGAAAACCTCCTACCTAAAACGATAGCCAGACGGCATTGCTGTGCACTGCTATAATGTGCTTTACATAAAACATTGATGTTAAATGAGTTGCTGCATGCTGGTCAAGATTATTTCCATGTGATTTTCATTTATTTTCATATTGGAACTCGGTTTGTTATATTTTTCCTGAAATGGTAAAGAGGGTAGTTTTCAGTGAAAGGAAGACCCAGTAGTTTTGATGTAGCAGGATGGACACTTGTAGCTATTGCTGCTGTAAGAACAGTGTAAAATTAGCCTGATACCTGAACTGGGAAGATCGTAGCTTTCCTGTTACAAGTGGTTCTCAGTCCTCCAGTCCTGATACAAGCGCAGGGAGGCAGCTGGCATATTCCCTAAATGGGCATTTTCTAACAACAAAATTTAATTGGTTAAATACCCTTTCACATTGAACACTGACTTAAGCCTTAGAAATTCCGAAGAGCCAGATCCATTAAAATCAGCTCTGTCACAGGAGTGCACATCACGCTTGTGCGTGTTTACAAAGAGAACTGAAAACTGTCTGGGCTGTCGCTAACTGACTTTTCATTTGATCTCTGCAGGTGACTCACCTGGAGTCACCAACATGTCTTTGCTTGTCACTGAAGGGTCTGCAGAAAAGGCAAATATCATAGTGGGATTTAGAGTGTAAAAGTGTGCGCACAGTTAGTTTTACTTTTTACATGGCATTGGTAAGGTCTGAGTTTGAGTTATCTCTTTGAGTTTGGAATTGGCAGGCAGAAGGGATAGAGACCCATGGAAGGCGAAAAGGATAAGATGTAGAAAATGTTATCTGTGAAGAAGGGCTTAGTGCTCTTTAGCCTGAAAAAGAAAAGACTGAAAGGAGATAGTGGTCTTGGTTTAAAGTACTGTTGCAAAGAGGATAGTTGAGAACAACACAGTTCGTTCAGGCAGCATCAGGAAAGATTCAGGTTGTGCAACAAGGAACATGCAGTGATGAAGCGTGCGAAGGATGGATGAATTACACTGGAGGCTGGAGTGGTCTTCAAGAGCAGGTGAAGCATCTGTCAGGAACAGTGTAGTTGCAGCCTCTGAAAGCTGGTGGCTCTTGCTGTGGTCGTTTGAGTGTTCACTTGCATTTGAACTGCTGTATCTTTCTGTATGTATCTGTATGTATGTACATACATACAGATATATATGTTCTGTATGTATCTTTCTGAAAATGTTGCTTCAGATTTGAAGAGTGCGCTAGGAGCTTTTTGTATAAGTTTCTGTTGTATAAGCTTCTGTTGTCTAAAAATGTGGCCTTAGAGATTTAAATGGTGAGATAATGATTTCTGCTTATTTTACAGATTTGCTTACAATCAAATACATGACAATGGGGGATATGAAGACCCCAGACTTTGATGACCTTCTTGCAGCCTTTGACATACCAGATATGGTAGATCCAAAAGCAGCTATTGAGTCTGGACACGATGATCATGAAAGCCACATAAAACAAAATGCTCATGCAGATGAAGATTCTCATGCACCATCATCATCTGATGTTGGTGTCAGTGTCATAGTGAAAAATGTTCGTACTATTGATTCTTCTGAAGGAGTGGACAAGGACAGCCACCATTCCACAGGCAATGGCTTGCATAATGGTTTTCTGACATCATCAGCTCTGGATAGCTACAGTAAAGATGAAGGGAAGTGTCTTAAAGATGATGGGTCAGCTTCTGAGGCTACCCTGAAAGACTCAGCTTTCAACCAGTTTAGCCCTATCTCAAGTGCCGAAGAATTTGATGATGATGAAAAAATCGAGGTGGATGATCCTCCAGATAAAGAAGAGCTGCGTGGAAATTTCAGGGCAAATGTCTTGACAGGAGCTGTATCTCAGCAGGAATATGAGAAACTAAAGACACTTAGTGGAGAGAGCTTGATTAAATCTGGAATCCCAGTTTCAGGTAATACAGATAAAAGTAAAGTTGGTAAACGAGAGACAGAGACAAACTCTATGAATTTAAGTGTCTACGAGCCTTTTAAACATCGAAAAGTAGAGGACAAATTGCTGAAAGACAGTTCTGAGAAGCTACTTGAAAACAGGGTACTTGATGGAAAGCTGAGTGCTGAAAAAAGTGAAACAAATCTTACCAGCATTTCACAGTCCAAAGCAAAGTCATCAGCAAAGCTTTCTTCATGCATTGCTGCAATTGCAGCACTGAGTGCTAAAAAGGCAGCTACAGATACCAGTAAGGATTTACAATCCAATTCTGGAGAATCTTCTCCATTGCCAAAAGACATGAATGAAAGTCCCCATGCTATTGAAAAATCACCCGAATCTCAGAGTCTCATTGATGGTGCTAAAAAACCATCTGTCAAACAGCCTGATAGTCCCAGGAGTATATCGAGTGAAAACAGTAGCAAAGGGTCTCCGTCTTCTCCTGCAGGGTCAATACCAGCAATTCCTAAAGTTCGTATAAAAACCATCAAGACTTCTTCTGGGGAGATCAAGAGAACTGTCACCAGAGTGTTGCCAGAGGTGGATTTGGACTCTGGTAAGAAGCTCGAGCAGACGGCTTCTATGGTGACCTCCATGACATCTCTGCTGTCCTCGCCTGCTTCTGCTGCTGTCCTTTCCTCCCCTCCCCGGGCTCCTCTGCAGTCTGCAGTTGTCACCAACGCTGTTGCCTCTGCAGAACTTGCACCAAAGCAGGTCACTATCAAACCTGTGGCTACCGCTTTTCTCCCAGTCTCAGCAGTTAAAACAGCCGGATCCCAAGTTATTAATTTGAAGCTCGCTAACAATACCACGGTGAAGGCCACGGTGATATCTGCAGCGTCGGTGCAGAGTGCCAGCAGCGCCATTATAAAGGCTGCCAATGCTATACAGCAGCAGACTGTTGTGGTGCCAGCATCGAGCCTTGCCAGTGCGAAACTCGTGCCAAAGACAGTCCATCTTGCCAACCTTAATCTTCTGCCTCAAGGTGCTCAAACAACCTCTGAACTCCGCCAAGTGCTAACAAAACCTCAGCAACAAATAAAGCAGGCAATAATTTCTGCAGCAGCCACTCAACCTTCTAAAAAAGTGTCTCGCGTCCAGGTGGTGTCGTCTCTGCAGAGCTCGGTGGTGGAGGCGTTCAATAAGGTGCTGAGCAGTGTCAACCCGGTGCCAGTTTACATCCCGAATCTCAGTCCCCCTGCCAACGCCGGCATCACATTGCCCACGCGAGGTTACAAGTGCTTGGAGTGCGGCGACTCATTTGCTCTCGAGAAGAGCCTCACGCAGCATTACGACCGGAGGAGCGTGCGCATAGAAGTGACCTGCAACCACTGTACAAAGAATTTGGTGTTCTACAATAAGTGCAGCCTTCTTTCCCATGCTCGTGGACACAAGGAAAAGGGAGTTGTAATGCAGTGTTCCCATTTGATTTTAAAACCAGTCCCAGCAGATCAGATGATAGCATCTCCGTCAAGCAATAGTGCTTCTGTGCTTCAAAGCCCCGCGGGAGCTGGCGCACATACTGTGACAAAGATACAGCCTGGCATAACGGGGACAGTGATATCGGCCCCGGCAAGCACACCCATCGCTCCTGCCATGCCGCTGGACGAAGATCCTTCCAAGCTCTGTAGACACAGTCTGAAGTGTTTGGAGTGCAATGAAGTTTTCCAAGACGAGACGTCTCTTGCCACGCATTTCCAGCAGGCGGCAGACACAAGTGGACAAGTAGAGTATCATATGTTTAAATTCCAATGTTTCACCTATAAGCCTAGGGGACTTTGGGGATTTTTACTTTCCTATAGATGTTAATTGTCTGAATCTCCATGATTAAAAATATGAACTAAAACCACAAAAAGTCTTGCACTTACATAGTGAATGTCAGTAATTTTTAAATTAGAATTTTCTTATTTTTTTTCTAGGCCCTAAGGTCTAAAATTTACACTGATACATATTTTTAAATAAGATTGAACGTCAGCTCTTAGAGCTGAACTAATACTGATAATATTATAATATTGAAATGAGTGTTTTTTTTTCCTGAGAACTTTTATTGATACGTGCTATGCTTTGGAATGAAAATATACAGTGGAATCCACTTAATTGGCACCCTCATTAACAGCACACCTATTTAATTGGAATGGCAGTCTGAAGTGATCCCTACTTGATTAGATTTCAATTTCTGTGGTTTTCATATAGCACCCTAAAGAGCCAGGCATCTCTCTCGTAGGGCAGGGACTGCAGGCGATGAATAAATGGCACACTGCCCCTGCTGAACAGGCACACGTGCTGGTCCTGTAAGAAGTGACAAGTGGTGTTCGCTAGCGCGCACCCCTGCTCTGTGACCATTTGTTTAGTTGCTTGGGCTTTTTCTTCCTCTTAGGAGTGCCTATGAGTTAAACTTACTTTAATAAAGAATTTCAAAGTCACTTGTATGTTGCCTAATCTGAAGGAAACACATCTTTCAATAAAAATGGATATTAATCAGTGTGCAATGTATTTTATAACCCGTGAGAGCTAAGATCACTGATTCAGTGGCTTTCTTGCCTTTCCACTGGGGCGTGCCAATTAAAAGGGATTCTAGTGTATTGCAAAGCATGTGGCGGGGCTGCTGGCTGCCTAGGCACGCTGGAGCACCGGGGAGGCCTGGCCGGGCTCCCGCGGCACCTCCGAGTGCCGGGAGCAGTGGGAGCGGCGGGACTGCTTCCCCAGGAGTGCCCTGGCCGAGCCTGGCCTCGCGCCCCGGTGCCCGCTGTGCAGCAGGGCGGGCAGAGCACCCGGCCGCGGCGGCTCCCGCACACGGCGCTCCCTGCAGCTCTGTGTGCCCCGCACCGTGGCAGGAGGCTGGCAGAAGCCTTGTGTCGGACGGCACCTGCCCTCCTGAGCTCGTGAGCAGTGGTGGTCAGTTTCTGATGCCTGGGTATGTCCGGTACCATTCCCCAGGCTGCTTCATGCTCTGTAACAGTTTTCTTAGCTAACTCCCATCCTGGTGTGTGTTAGGGTTTTGGGGTTTTTTTGTTTGTTTTTTATAGTAGGTTCATAATTTTCATATTTGCTATGAAAAGATCCAGTTGTGCAGGTGGGTTCCTACAGTACTCAGTACTGTAGGAACAGGTGACTAAGAACAGGTGACTGCAGCCCTGCAGCAGTTAAGGGCGTAGTGAACACAGTGCAACCAGGCTGGGGGCACGGGGACAGGCCGGGACACAGCAGTGCTGAGCAGGGAGCGCGGAGAAGGTGGAAGAGCTTCCTGAGTGCAGGAGGAGGAGCTGCTGGGGACCCCGCTGCGTTGCTGGCTAACCCGGCGGGTTGCAGGAACCCCTCGGGTGCCCCGGTACCACTGGCCCGTTGCTGTGCTTTGCTCCACGTGCAGGTCCCCTTCGAGACTCCCGGCCCTGGGAGCGGCCAGGGAGGGAGCTGAGAGCTTCGAGAAGGTGCAGGGGTCTGGGGGGCAGAGCGGCGGGGACAACACCCAGGTGGGAGGCAGGGAAGTTTATGGTGGTGTGGAGAAGAGTCCCCATGGCTGCTGACCGCCTGGGGTCGGTAGCGCTCACACGTACTGTCTTGCAGGAGTTGTGGTGTCCACAGAGCTTTAATAGCTTCCTTTTAGGCCGTAGTTTGCCAGAACTAAAAAGGAAAAAGGAAAAGCAGGGTGCTGCAAAGTGCTGGAGGAAAGCAGCAACTTTCATTTTGTTTCCATTCTAAAAGAACGCTGTTGGTAAATGTAGTTTTGAATGTTCTGAAATGCCTTGTTGCAGTATCCGTTCAAAAATCCATTTGATTTTTTCCTTGCTCTTTCAAGAGCTTGCTTTTCCCACTGTCGAGAAGCCGTTTTCCGCTCTGTGCTGCTTCCTGCGCGAGGCCCCGTGTTCCGGCTGCCGCAGGAGCAGCTGCGGCGTGCGGTGGCGGCGCCGCGGTGGTGACGGGCAGCGCGGTGGTGGGCGCTGCAGCGGTGCCGGTGCTGCGGTGGTGGGTGCTGGGGTGGCAGCGGGTGCTGTGGTGGGTGCTGCGGTGGCGGTGGGCGCTGCGGTGGTGGGCGCTGTGTGTCCCACCATCCGTCGCTCCCCGGCGGTGCCGGCGGCGCGCGGCGGAAGCACCACTGTGATACTGGTGCTCACTGCAGAAGGGCTCTGCAGAGGCACACGATTCGTAAATATGTTCAATATTTTTTCCTGGTAGTTGGCTCTCGGCTTGAAAGAGAAATACTTCAACTTCTCTTGTCTTTCTTAGTGCTTCACATAGGCTTTTTGTTGTAAAACTACCATTATTTGGAAAGGAAGGAGACAGGAAAGCTGGATAAAATTGATGGATATGTTTGAGGAGAAAGGAAGAAAAGGATTTGTTTTGCAGACAACTAATAGAAGATATGCTAGGTTTTATTTGCAAATTCCCGTTCTCTAATGCCCAGGACTAGAACTGGAGCAGCTGAGTGGTGTTCCCCACAAAGTTGTTACCTTTCTGTAACACTTGCCATAAAAATAATGGTCACGAAAACCCAAATCAGTATTCATGGGTGTCACAAAAACCATAGATGATGTCTATGGTGTCACTTGTGCTAATGGCTTAATGCAAAGGGCTGGGCCGCTCGTGGGTGGTTTTGTGCCCCGGCCCTCTTGGCCACACCGTGGGGACAAGGCCGGGCAGGCGGCATGGTGGCTGCTGGCCTGGCATGAGCAGGGACCGGGCAGCTCCTGCTTCGTGCTTGCCCCTCTGCTGCGGCTTCCTTTCCCCCACTGCTCTTTGCACTTCTCACCCTCTTTGAGTTTAACTGCAGGAAGATGCTGAGTTTAACTGCACTTCAATTTAAATGCAGGAAGGTGCAGATTCATAAACGCACTGTGGTTTGTTTTGGTGCAGGTCGGAACGAGGAAGCTGGAAGTTGGTGCTGCGCTACGCCCCCACAGTGCTGCATTTTGAGGTTTCCCTGGAGGCTGCAGGAGTGCTCTGGTGGCGGAGCTGGCCTGGCGAGCAGCAGTATCTCGGCCAGTGCCAGGGTCGCTGCCTCGTGGTGCCTCCAAACCCATGTTACTCATAGCTGCCGTGGAGGGCGCTCGGCCTTCTCGTGCCATGACCGCCGCGCTTCCCTGATAGTGCTGGGGACTGCGACACGGGGCAGCACTGAAAAACTCACAGATTTCTGTTACTTGAGTGAGAAGTTCTGTTTTGTCATTTTCTTACGTAATCAGATTCTGATCAATGAGAGCTCTGATTGTTGCGTTAGTGCTTATGAATTCCTAGGTGGCAAAGGACAGCAATGGCAGCGGCACCAAAGGCAGGTGAAAGTGGCGTGTTTTCCATGCAGTGACAGCTCGTGGGCCTCGGCCCGAGGTGGACACGAATCCTCCCCGCGCCAGCCCAGCCAGAGGCAGGCAGGCACGCGGGGCCAAGGCCACGGCAGCGGCTCAGCAGGGACGAGCGCTTGGCGTTGGAGTGGGTGCCTGTGGTGTCCGAGCAGACGCCAGCGCAGGCTCCTGCCCATGCAGGCCGCCCTGCACCGGGCCGGGCTTGTCCCCGTGCTCCGCTCCCCTTCGAGTGGCTGCAGCGCCGGCGCCGAGGCCGAAGCCGAGGTAGCAGCGACAGCCCTGGCTCCGCTGCCCTTGCGTGTCCAGGTTCCACCCAGGCAGTGGAGAGGGAGTCTGCTTGCTGGAGCCCTTCAAACCCCTCAGGCCGTTCCAACACCAAGGAAATGCTGAAAGGGAATGCTAAAGGGAAACTCCTTGTTTCAGTATGTGTGACCTTGCATTTCCACATCGAATTACTCTTTTTTTTTTTTTTTTTTTTTTTTTTTTTTTTT
>VZSG01000701.1:301563-322877 GCA_013398315.1 Nothoprocta pentlandii
GAGAGAGAGAGTATTTGCATATGTCCTGAAAAAATAGTCTTGTTTAGATAAAGATATGTTGAGGGGGAAAAAGGTGCATGGATCCTAATAGGAGAATACACTGGTTCTTAGGTAATATCAATGCTGCCAAATTGCTGAGCTCTTTAGCAATCCATTTGAGGTGCTTATTCAGCAGGGCCCTGCTTGGCAGACAGAGCGGTCCTTTTCCTGGGTGCCTGGTGGCATTTCCTCCTGCTGCGGCCGGGTCGGGATGCGTGCGGCACTGTGGTGCCCTGCGTCGGTGCCCTGTGTCGGGGACGCTGCGTCAGGGATGCTGCATTGGGGACACAGTGCGCTCTGCGGCCGCCTCCGCTCTGCACATCCCTGCTCTGAGCCTCGCCGCTTTCCCGGAGGGGTTGGAAGGAGCAGCCAAACTGGAGGGAGGAGGCGACTCCTCGTGGAGACCCAGCTGTGAGAGGGAAACTCTTTTGTGTGAGAAAACACAAAAGTTGCGCCCAAATTATTTGTTTTAGGTTTTCTTTCTGCATAGGTCAGTACATCCTTTTAATACAGCCCTGGGGATTTTGTTTCACTTTGTATTCTGGCAAAACAAATGTGCAAGAGCCTTCAGGACAGCATTTCTTAAGATAGGCAAATCTGTTAGAAATGCCCATGTTGGGAAGGAGCCTTACCTTCGTTTTCAAGTATTTGTAAGTCAACGAAGAGATTTGTAAGTCCAAACCAAAAGCAACAGTATTGATTTTATAAGTTTTAAATCATTTAAACCGGTGACATTCTGATTTCTCATTGGAATTTTATTTCCAATAACTCATTTATTTTTATCAAAAAAAAAATTGCTGAGAAACACCAAAACTCTGTATCATCCTTGGTTTACAGTTTAAGACCTATAAGATTTGCTGGTTTGATTTTTACTTTAGGCATTGATTTGGCGCTTAGACTTTTTACCCTACATGACTCTTCTATTTTTTTACATTGTTCTTTTGTAACTCATTTCCCGTATAAATAATTTCCCATGTATAGGTCATGATAGAACCCCTGCAGTGAAGGGGAATGTGTGTGAAGTGGAGCTGTGTTCAAGCCCATCCTGCCAGGCCTTGTTGGTGCCCTGCACCCCAGGCTGGAGGCAGCAGCTCCCCGGGGTGGCTCAGAGCTGCGTGACGGTCGTGGGGCTTTTGGGGGCTCCGGCAGCTGCACCAGGGCTCTTGGGGGCCCCGTGCCGCTGGGGCCTGCGTGGAGCCGCTCTGCGGGAGCTGGCGGTGCCCGCGCGCCCGCCGGGGCTGAGCGGGGCGGCCGCCGTGCTGCCCTCCACGCGGGACCGACGGCGGCGGCGCCCTGAGAGCCCCCGCGCCCCGTGTGGCCCGTGAGCAGCTCCGCTGCTTGTTCCAGTGTAACAGAACGCCAGGAGGTGGTAGGGTAGGAGGTAGCTGAAGCACTTCTGAGGAACACATTTGTAATTGCTTTGCGTATCTAGCAGTTTTAATTAAATGTGCAATGTTTTGATATATTCTTGTCTGAGAAATATATATTCACATTCTGCCTCATAATACCCTAGGTCACCGGTTTTATGGCTATTAACGTTAGAATTTATGGATATTATCGTTAGAGTCAGGGGTAAGGATCTAAGGAAGGAAATATACTTCTGTATTTTTGTGTGTGCACTGAGTTAAAACCATATGCTATGAGTTTGAGGTTATACCCAGGAGTTTGGCACTATTAAAGTAATTCTGGGTGAGGGGACCACCTAGAATTTGTATTAATTGTACGTTGTCTTGCACAGCCAGTGCTCATGAAGGAGCTTTGTTGTACCAGAACGGACCAAAATGTTGATGCACCAGCTCTGTCCAGCGAGATATGCTGTTAGAATTTGTCTGCTACTTTTGGTTCACGTCACAGTCATAACATTTAACCTTTTCTTTAATATATTACAGTGCTTGACACAAGAAATGATATGTAGCTGAACCAAACCTTTTGTTTCATCTATTTTGGTTTGTCGTTTAGAAGACATGCAATATCTGCCAGATGCTGCTTCCTAACCAGTGCAGTTTTGCATCACACCAGAGAATTCATCAGCATAAATCTCCATACACGTGTCCCGAATGTGGAGCAATCTGCAGATCTGTCCACTTCCAGACCCATGTCACTAAGAACTGCCTGCATTATACACGAAGAGTTGGTTTTCGGTCAGTATAATGATTACTTTTGTTGTCAATTTATATATAATTTATGCTTTCAAAAGTAATTTCCCATTTTCATAAGCATTGTTTGTAGAGCGCGGGCTTCATTGGTTTAAAGTAGTCATGGCAACAGTGCTATTAGTACTACAAATTTTGGAATAAATCCTGCATTATCTACAGCTTTGTTTTGGGCAGCTGCTCCTGTGAGTTTCCGAATGGGGATATTAGCTGCCCTCGCTGAGCCACGGAAGGGTGCTGGGGGCTGCATGGTGCCTGCGCTGGAATGCTCAGATGTATGGGGCTGCTTTCAGGCTCTTGGGGCATTTTTGCCCACCCAGGTCCAGACACTGTCCCTGGTAGAGCAGCCATCTCTGGGGTACTTTCCTGGGAGCTGCTCCATGGCCGTGAAGGGGTCACCATGCATCCCATGTCCCAGGGGAGCAGCCCCCGTGCTGCCCTCACCCTGGCCTCCCCGCTGCCCGCTCTGCATCGGTGCTGACGTCCTGCCGCAGTGGGGAGCAGAGGGAATGCTGAGTTGTGGAAGGCTGGGAAGACGGTGTCGCCCTCAAGCCTTGCTGTCACTGAGCCCAGCGGAGCAGCTGGCCGCAGGTTGCCCTGGCACTCCGGGCACCCTGTGCACCCCAGGCACCCCGTGCGCCCCGGCACCCTGGGCACCCTGTGCGTCCCAGCACCCTGTGCACCCCACGCAGCCCGTCTGGCCCCAGCAGCAGCTCTCACGCTTGGGGCCGGCGTTGACTCCGTCCCCTGGGACGCAGGGAAGCTGCTGCTGGGGCAGGGAGCGTCCACCTGCCCCGCGCCAGCTGCTCGTGTCAGGCCGTGGCCTCAGCTCCGGCTCTCTCGGTGTTTCTTGGGGTCATTCTGCCTGTTCTTTGCTCAAGCAGTGAGCTTCATGGCCCTGGGTCTGCTAGGTGTGTGTTGCGGGCACTGCACGGCACCTTCCCTCTGCCCGTCTTGAGTTTGGCCCTAAGGCCAGAACCTCCCTCCGGGGCTCGTGGCCTGAACCGGGAGCACCAAAGACTTGTTGACCTGCAAATAACAAGTGTCTGTGTGAAAAAATCTCGTGCCTCAGTATGGCAAAAGTTCTTCATACAGTGAAACTAACCCAAAAATGCACGGGCAAGGAAAGGCAGTATCCAGCAAAATATTTTTACTCCCTGAATTTCTCCTCATTTTCTCATCTCTGTGGATGCTTTTGAGGAGACGCTCAGCCCTTCCCGCCTCTCCAGAGGGCTGGGTGAGGCTGGTGTGATCCCAGCAGCTCAGCAGAGAAGCTCCATTGCTTGAGCTGGAGCAGCTGAAAGGCTCGGCCTGGGATGCACCCTCACAAGCCGGGAGCAAGCGAGCGGTTCCCACAGGCAGAAGGGCAGGCTGGGCATCAAGGGCTGTGCCGATACACAGCCGTGCATCAGTCACTACCTAATGTTGCTGGCGAATAAAGCCCGGGGGGATGGAGCCAGAGGCGAGGGGAGAGTGGGAGGCAGCGCTCGTGAGGCTCGTGAGCTCCTCGCCCGGGCACCGCAACCTCGCTCTCCAGCGCTGCAAACACGGCTCCTCGGAGCGGGGCCTAGGCACTGGTGTGTGTGCACCTGCTCATAGGAAATAATGGCACTAAGAGGGTAAATCACCTGCTTGAAAAAGAGGCCGACATTCCCAGAACATCGGGGATGATGCGTGGTGCAGAGGGAAACAGGAGGCCAGTGTGCAGAATATCGGGGGGTTTCGTGCTTCACTGCTGTTACTGAGGCTCTAAAACAGAATATCTAAAATTATTTGATGTTTATATGGCAACAAGTACTGTGAAATTAGTCAGAATTAACACTTAGAGGAGTAGAAGCCTTCTAAATCCCTCACTGGAAAATCCTGCTCATTAGGAGTTTTCACAGATTGTCTTGTAGATGTCCATGGCAGTGTGTCCTAGGACTTCTGTAGTGGCCTGTAGCACTGGAGATGGGTGGCATGAACGGGGCCATTGTGTATAGAAACTACTACTAATATTAATTGAATTTTTAATTGTTTTATTTTAGAATAGATGCGGAAAGGTCACAAATTTTCAACATTGCAGAAGTATGTTTTTGAAAAATATTTTCAGAAATCCAATCTCATATACTAATATGATTATAGAGCTCCAGTTTAATTATCCTGAATTAAAATTTACTCTGTTTTTTTTTTAATCCAAGCATTGATTTAATCACTTGTCATAAAATTGTCAGTATGTTTTCATAAAAACTAAGCAAGGGGAATGGGAGCAGTGTTTTGCTTGCTGATTTTCCATTTTGGTAGCACTTTCTAAATTACTGTGGTGTGCTTTACATAATCCATTGCATGTGATAAAACTGCCATTTGTAAAATCTCTACAAATCTGCAGAGGATTTAAGCATTCTATTTACAATCAGTACAATATTCCTCTGCTTGTTGTAATGCCATAAAAATGTGCTCTTCAATTATCAGATCATCTTTGGGTATCTTCTTATACTCTCTTCAATTTTCAAATCATCTTCAGGTAACTCCTTTTTTCCTCTTTTCTGATGCAATCTGTGATTAATCCTCAATGTGTTTTCTGTACTTTTACGTTGGCAGAACAGTGTAGTTTTATCCATTTGTATATGTGGGTTTACCTCTTCCCCTCGCTTGAAAATCAGTGTTGATTCCTTTTCTTTTAACGCTGTGTTTTGCTCGGCCGAACTGACTCTTCTCCCCTCTTTTTGCAGCTGTGTGCATTGCAATGTCGTCTACTCTGATGTGGCGGCTCTCAAGTCTCACATTCAAGGTTCTCACTGTGAAGTCTTTTACAAGTGTCCTATCTGTCCCATGGCATTTAAGTCTGCTCCCAGCACACATTCCCATGCCTACACACAACACCCGGGTATCAAGATAGGCGAACCAAAGTAAGCAAAATTCATCTTTTACTGCACTTGCCTGCCGTTTGATAACTTGTGAGATTGCATTTCCTGCTGTGTTTCCAGTCGGGAGCTCGTGGGCTGTGCATGCTGCCGTCCTGCCGGGAGTGTGGGGAGGTACACGGTGTATCTGCTTGGAGGATTCAGCTGGCGGTTCATTTGGCAAACCTTAGATTTCTAAGAACATAGTGATAACAATGTTTTAAGCAATGTTTTTAACAATGTTTTTAAAAATGCTTTAAACACAACACTGCAACATTGTAATATAGTAATTACAAAACATTTCAGGCAAGCTACCGGCAAGCTGTTTGTCGCTCATGCTTGTTTGTAATCTAATTATTTCACATGCATGTAACTCTGCATTAAGGTAGAGTGTTTCCTGAAGGAACTGCCCGGCTCCTCAGCACCTAGGTAGAGATTTGGAAGGGCGGAGGAGAAGGATGCAGCGTGTGGCTCGTGGCCAGCTCAGCCAGTGGGAGCTGGGGCTACCTGGTCAATGTGTGTCCATACTGGGGACCTGATCAGTATGTGCAGGTTCCTGAGAGGAGGATGTAGGTGTGGGGAGGAGGGGCCAAGCTCTTCTCAGTGGTGGCCACTGACAGGACAAGGGGCAGTGGGTGCCAGCTGCAGCCCAGGCAGCTCCATGTGGCCGTGAGGAAGAACTTGCTTGGTGTGAGGTGCCCGAGCCCTGGCCCAGGCTGCCCAGGGAGGCTGCGGAGGCTCCTGCTCTGCAGATCTCCCAACCCGCCGGGATGGGACCGGGTGCCCCGTGCTCTGGGTGTCCCTGCTGGAGCAGGGGGCTGCATTGGGGATCTCTAGGGGTCCCTTCCAACCTCAACCATCCCAGGATTCTGTGATTCTGGCGAGAGCTGGGGCTTCCTGCGGGAGCCAGGGTTCCCGGCGGTCGCGCACGGAGCTCCTCGGCACAGTCCTCCCAGCCGGTGGCTGCTCCCTGGCGCTGCTGTCTCCTGCGTGACCCACTGTCCTCCCTCACTCTGCTCCATTTTCTTCAACAGTAGCCACGTTTTGGGTCTGGTGACTGGGTTGTTGCTTCCCCAAGACTCTCGTGACAGTTTTAGTATGTTGTAAAGCAATGCGCCTGCCATTAAACCTTTTCCAGCTAGGTTAGGCAGGGCTGTTTCCATTCTGCAGTTAGGACATGAGATGTAAAGGCTGCTAGGGGTTTGCTGGAGAAGGTAGAGGAATCCTATGGAATATCAGTGTCAGTTCAGCTTCAGTGCCAAGTTCAAACAAGTGCCTGATGCCCAGGTTCTCAGGGGCTGTTGGAGGGAGCTGTAGGTACATCTGAAAACGGGCTCAGGTCCCCCAGGGCCGACCACACCAGCCACAGCGCTCGCGTCACCAGTGTCACCAGCCGGGAGCCCCACGGGAGGCGCAAGGCGGCCCCGTCACGGAGCCACCTCAGCTCCTTCCTTCCCACCTATCGGTGGGACAGTCGTCCTCTGGGAGCTTTAAGCCTCCATCAAAGCAAAGGGTACCACGCTTCCTGTTTCTGATGCTAGATTCACATTTCCAGTGGTGACGAATGGCACCTTCCATGTAATACAGGATGGCATCTTGAGCAGCAAGCTCAGAAATACCAACATCACACCCAAAATTTGTTTTAGTTTTCCACAGTTTTCACCAGATAAAAGAAAAGGATGATTGAAATAGTCAGTTGTTTAAGACATTTCACATAAGAAATAGAATTAGACAGACACAAAAGGTTTCCTGACCTGTGTTTGGATCTTTTGGATGGTTTCTAGTCTACTTTGTGTATTAAGCATTTTGCCTTGGTTTCCTTTTTGTGCACATGTGCTCGTGATTACTTAATGAGCTTCTGGAAATTTGCTTATAAAAGGATGGAGGTTTGGAGATGTTTGTGGTAGCCTCTCGTTTGGCGGCGTCTTGCGGGGCCTGCACCGGTTGCTGCTCCCCGTGGCCGTGGGGTCCTGCGGCGCCTGCGCTCACCGGGGACCCCTTTAATGAAGGCTGCTCCCGGCCGTGGGGACCCGGGCCTTGCCTCAGGATTAGCTCCATGTACTCGTGCTGCTCGGTAGCAAGTTAGAAAGGAAGATGCTCCAGGTTGTGTGTGTCAGGTGATTTCTGAGGGTGTCTCTAAGACACAGCGATGCGGTGCCATCAAGAGTTTGTGACAGCTCTCAGAATCTGTTTTATCTGCTGTGATGCTCTG
Organism: Nothoprocta pentlandii; assembly: GCA_013398315.1. Taxonomy (NCBI): domain Eukaryota; kingdom Metazoa; phylum Chordata; class Aves; order Tinamiformes; family Tinamidae; genus Nothoprocta; species Nothoprocta pentlandii. The sequence goes on from VZSG01000701.1 coordinate 308,850, forward strand.
TATTTGTAATTGAAGAGCCGTTTTCACGTTTGAGGAATCTACCACTACTGATTTGTCTGGGTCATAGAGCCTCTCCTGTCACATATGGCTGGCTTACATTGTAAAGGAAGCAAATACATCGCACGGCACATCGGGCTGTGTAAGTCTGGCTGAAAGGCTGTTTTCCGGAGGGGAGGATTCAAGGCGCATCCCGGACAGGAGCAGGAGAGGGTGCGTGTGGAAGCATGGTGCCTGCAGCCCGCGCACGCCGTGTCGGGGAGCGCCAAGTGCCACCTTTGGAGACGTGGTTTTGAAGGTAACCCCAGAGTCCCCAGCCCCTGCTGGGCCCTGGGGATGCTCTTCCTCCGGAAGGAGGCGGCAGTGCCGGCGGACACGGGTGTCCCGGCCACAAGCAGCTCGGGGCAGCTGGGAGGACCCATGAGCTCCAGCAAAATGTGGGCCAGGGCCCGGGTCTGCTTGTCCTATCAGTGGGAATCAGGCCGAACCAGGCGGGAATCAGGCTGAATCAGGTAGGGAATCAGGCATTGTGTCAGCAGGAATCAGGCTGACTCAGCAGGAATCAGGCAGGAATCAGGCTGGATCAGGTGTCCTGTCAGTGGGAATCAGACTGGATCAAGCATCCTGTTAGCAGGAATCAGTGTAATTCAGCGTCCTGTCAGCAGGAATCAGGCTGGATCGGGCATGCTGTCAGCGGAATCAGACTTGCTGGGACACGGCTGCATGTCCACGTGGGGAGACAGTGCCCTCTTCTCCGTGTTATCCCAAGGGCCAGGGCGCAGCGCTCCTTGAAGGAGCTGGTTAGGGATAGAGAAGGGGCTCGAGTGTTCAGGTGACCCGGGAGGACGTCGGTGTTGTTTGCAGCCGGGTTGTGCCTGCGAAGGCAGCTGAGCTGAGCCCGGCGGACGGCATGTCGGCCGCGGCCACGCGCGCCTTCCCTTCCCCTCCCGGCCCCCAGCCTGCCCGCCCTCCCACCCCATTCCCTGTTCGTACAAAAAGTCCTGTTCCGGAAAGGATAAAGCCACTCGTTTGCTGTCTATAAACAACTGCCAAGAGTTGCACTCCGAAAGGCTCATCTTGATGCTTGCTTTTTAGAGGGAGTGAAGCAGTTCTTAACAGAGTCCGACGTACAGATAAGCAAAATCAACAAGCAAAATATTAAGCAAATTATTTCCTGGACAATTTAGACTGACTTTCATAACAAACTCATGAGGAAAACAAAGCAAGCTTCAAGCTGTTGTTACATGGTAGCTGCTGTGGTGCTTGGATGCGAAGACTGAGTTGGGTTTCAGTCTGCCTTGTGTCTGTTGGTCAGACCCTTGACAAAGGTCTGCTAAAACACAGCTGTTTCCAGGTGAGTAACTTTTTCAGGGTGTTATGATTCAGAACCGTGGCTGTCGTTTCCACTTGGCAGGACAGTGCTGTTGGCAGGACGGTGCTGTTAGCATGCAGCATTTATCTAGCTCTCTGTCAGCTAGCACGCTTGCTGCTAAAGCACCTCAAAGCGCTTTATAGGGACGTGCCTCCCAGCAGGAAGTTGTGGTTTAGGGACATCTCCTCGTTTCCTGGGTAGAATGAGTTCCATCCTTCAAGGATCGTGGTGGTGAGATGGGAAGTGTCGGCTGGGAAGCTCTGGCTTCCCTGGCTGAGCGGGGGCGGCCGCAGTCCGCCCGTGAGTCAAAACCGTGCTGTGTATTGCTGGAAATAAATTATGGTGAAGTATCTCACTGATGATGATCAAGGCGATACCTCCTCCAACGTACTGCCCTCGCCGCCTCAAACAGTCATGTAGCTCATCCCTTAATTACAACGTGAGTTCAAGAAGCCAAGATGTTCTACTTCCCCACTGCTGGCTTCGAGTATGTAGCTGGTGTGTGCTGGTGGGTTTTGGCTTCTCCTCTGCACTGTTTAATAGTTTGGGTCTGTTTTTTCATTGTACCTTTATTTTGGTATTTGAGGCTGTTGTGATTTAGTTTCTTTTTAGCTGTGCTTCAGACAATCAGAAGTGGTTGGCTGAACATGTCAGACCTTATCTCTGCTGGGTAAAACACCAATGTGATGCTTCCAGATCGGTCCTCAACACAACTGACATTATTTATTGTACTTCTGGTTTTAGAATAATCTATAAGTGCTCCATGTGTGACACTGTGTTTACTCTGCAACCTTTGCTCTATCGCCACTTCGATCAGCACATTGAGAACCAGAAGGTCTCTGTTTTCAAGTGTCCAGACTGTTCCCTTCTATATGCACAGAAGCAGCTTATGATGGATCATATAAAGGTTCGTAGGCATTTTCTCATTTCATTCCTGGCTTTATCATGTAGCATATGCTTTCAGAAAATGCTCTAACAAGGCACAGGAGTTTTTCTGTATGAATATTGATTTTGATGCAGCTGTAATATCTCAGTGCATTGCAGTCAGTATGTCATTTTATCAAGAATAACACTGGGCATAGTGAGGTAAGCTGGTCCAGTCCACTTAGTTACAGCATTCCTAACATCGTTATTCCTGCGGTCTGGAGCTGATGGTGCTGAGTGCGTTGCAAAAATCAAGCCTTTGGTTTCCAGAAATCTGTGATGGGAACAATGTGTTTGGGAATACGTTTGTGTGTGTGTGTGTGTGTGTATGTGTGTGTGCACACGAGCACGAACGCATGTGGAAAAAGAAGAAAGACGCTGAAGAAAACCTTACTGGATTGTCTCATAAATATCCTTGCAACCGAATGAATGGCTTTACTGGAGAACATTTTCTATTGCCAATTCTTGCAAATTAAGTTATTCAGAATCATCAGTCCATTGACTAGAATATGTTAGCTAATTTAAATATATTTACTTACCTTTTTTCAAAACCAGCAAATCAGGTTTGCAGTGATTATTAGCTTGACCAAGAGACACTGGGCAATGACTGAAGTTATTTGCACCATTGCAAGGTGTGACGATCCAGGGTGATGGCACTTAATGCGTTGAGTTGGATTCTTTTGTAGTGACATAAAAGGCTCAGTAAAATATACAACATTTTAGAAAATCAGGTACGTTTTCTTATTGCTAAAGCCAGTGTTTCATATTCTAGCCTCAACTTGATGCACTTGATGATTTTCAAGATTGCATTAAAAAAAAAATCCTGGGAAAATGGCTGATTTTTGAGGCTAGAGGGGTGGTGGATGGCAGGTCAAGGTGTTCGCAAGCTCCAGGTTCAGATTTTTTTGCTTTTGAACTAGTTCCTGTTTACTTTAAGAATCATCCCAAAGTTGTGGTAGATACCATAACTGGTCTCTCCCATACAATGTCCGATTTTCACCTTCTTCTGATCTGCTTGTAATTCTCCCTTTTTTAACAAATCAGGCGATTTCCATGCATTGCAGCGCACGCGTGTTCACGTAGGCGTGCGTTCGTGTCCTTGCCCAGGCGCTGCCGTGACGTGGCGGCTGCCTCTGTAGGTGGGTGCTGCGTTCTTGGGGAGCAGGAGGCAGGGCCGGGCGGCGGGAGCCGCGCACCGGGAGCCCGCGCGGAGGCGGCGCCTTCCTCCCGGGACACTGCCGCCTTGGGCACGCGCGTTGGGAGCGGACAGGCCGTCGGGAACAGCCGGGGACGGGACTGGGGTAGCACCGCGCGCGGACAGGTTGCGGGCGGTGGCGGAGCTCGGCCCCGCGGCGCCACGAGGGCTGGTTCCACATGGCTAGACACAAACCGCAGGGCAGGGGCCTGCCTGGAAATAGCGGAAGGGGATGAGACGCTCGGGAGGAGGTGGTGTGAGGCTGCAGAAATAACCTAGAATAATTCCTGCAGACGGGAGCGTGTCTCTGTGGCCAAGTGTGTGTCTGGTTTTCCTCTGCTGGCCGGGCACGAGAGGACTGCAGCCGCCAGCGGGGCCGAGCGGCGAGGCGCCGGCTGGGAGGCCCAGCGCGCCCGGCTCCGCGGGCAGCCTGCTCCTGCTCGGTGCCGTTTGATGGAATAGGAAAGCAAATGACAGAGGCTGTGTTTGAAGCACTGTGCAGCGTTGCAGGTTCGCGGCTCAGGTGCACGGCGTGTCAGGTGCCAGGGTCAGCTGCGGGAGGAGCAGCGGTGTCAGGAGCCTGGCCGTGCCCGCAGGACTGCCCTGGAGAGGGCAGCGCCGGGCGCCCTTGGAGGCGCCCTGGGCCGGCAGGCAGCTCCGCCTGTTCCCAGCGCCTGTTCCCAGCGCCTGTTCCCAGCGCCAAGCCGCGTGGGGCAGCGAGGAGGCGCCACTGCCGAGCGGCGGGTGGCTCGCGCGGAGCCCACAGCCGCACGGCAGCGCTCGCCGGGAGCTCCAGCACGCAGCAGCGCGGCAGGACGGCGGCTGCCGCCCCCGGCCCGAGCGAGGCCTCTCCCTTCCCAAGGTGCCAAAGGCCATTACCAAAACCGGCTGCTCTCTGGCAATCCCTGACAGGGAGATCAGTTAATCACAGTAGGCCAGCAAAGTGAGAATGAAGCTTGACGTAACTTTAGCCTTTTTTCTTTGTCCCTGTTAAACATCTATTTTAACAGTCTCAGTTTTCATAAAAATATCAGACTGCTAAAGAAAACTACTCTTTAGCTATGTTTGGTGTCTGTTACTGTTGTTGATAGTTTCTGCTAATGCTAGAGCTTGTTTTTTTTTAATCACTTTTTAAAATGGGAATGGGGTTCTGAATTGCAATATAACAGTGCAGTAAATTAAGGCTTTTGGCTCAGAGGCCTGAATTTGCATTTTGGGGTGCAAGTCTGCATTTTGACAATACAACACTAACCTCTATGTTAGTTATTTTACATCTGTGTTAATTTTTTAATTTTTTTTTTATTGTAGTCTATGCATGGGACATTGAAAAGTGTCGAGGGGCCACCAAACCTGGGAATAAATTTGCCTCTCAGTACTAAACCTACAACGCAGAACTCGGCCAGTCACAACAAAGAGGACACAAAATCAATCAACGGAACAGAAAAGTTAGAGAGGAAATCGTCCTCTCCCCTAAAGAAAGCGGAGTCCAGAAAGGTTACCAGTCCTGGCTGGACGTGCTGGGAGTGCGATAGGCTCTTCACTCAGAGGGACGTTTACATCTCCCACATGAGGAAAGAACATGGAAAGGTCAGTAATATTAAATTACAGAATAGCGAGTGAAACCCAAAGTAAGAAGGTTTTGGGGTTTTTTTCCAATTAAGTAGTGTATTTCATAGAATCATAGAATCATTATGGTTGGAAAAGACCCTCAGATCATCGAGTCCAACCATAAGCACTTCCACACCCTACCTGCTAAAGCAGGTCCCTAGGCATCTCATCTACACCTTTCTTCAACACTGACAGTGACACGGGGACTCCACCGCTTCCCGGGACAGCCTGTTCCAATGCTTCACCACTCTTTCCATGTAAAAATGTTTCCTAATATCTAACTTTTGCAGATGTTCCTGTAAATTCCATCAGTATTCTTCTCTTTTCTCATATCTATTGCACCTTTCTCTTGTATGCAGCTAAGTTTTTGTCATTTTTATATAGTGAGGAAATCTACACACTCTCAGTTAATGCAGGCTTGTTCACCCAGCACAAGAATTCCTCCAAGAGGGAAAGATGTTCCAGCATTTCTTCTGAGCCATCTGATCTTATCCAGGTTCTTTTTGCTTCTTTGAGCCTTCCATAGTTTCTTGTCTCTTGCAAATTCATTAACCTCTGATCCAGAGAATCAAATCTTGTCTTGCCAGCCCTACGAGTGACAAACAGGATTTAATTTTAAAATGTAAACACGTTCTAAGGTCAGGCCAGTTGTCTGTTTCATAGGCTTTCAGTTGAACAACTGGAGATGTTATTTAAATGAACTAGATTTGAGCGCTTTCTTAAAACTAATTGAAAGGAAAACATGGGAATGCTGTGTTCTCAAGTCATCAAAGACAGCCTGATGTCCCTGCTATTCCAAGTGAGTGAAATGTTTTAAAGACCCCAAGTGAACAGCAGTGGAACTGTGCAATTTTCCTCTGTTACTGCTTGCAGAGAAGAGAGCTACAACATAGACTTGTTAAATTTGGCTTCAAAGGAATAGTAGAAAATGTGACCTCATCGCAGATTCAGTCTTCTTCCCTTTTTTATCATTTAGAAAATTACTCTGATAGGTATCCAGCCTCCTCTTCTCTCCATACAGGTGGAAGTAGATTGATAGAGATAAGACATATAATGGTGGTGGCCTCTGATCCTTGTGAGCGGTCTCTCTTTTTTCTTGATGACTGGTAGAATTTGGTCTTTTAGCAAGGAGGAACCCAAAGAATTTCAGTATGTTTGAAACAACTGTAGCTCTGTAAAAACGAACAAAGGATAAAACAATGTGTACAGAGTTGTCACCACAACATTAAATGTTCATATTGTTTCCCAGATTTCTACAGTCTTTAAGTAGTGGCCATTAGCAGCTCCACGAGTTCTTTGTGAACACAGAAACCACTCATTTTTCTGTGATACCTGGTGTTAAAAACTCGTAAATGAATGTTGGAGTCAGCATGAGTAATCTTCTTGCATCTAGGTAAAGTCTTTAACAAATCCTGATGACTGCAGACAGGAACTCTGAACAGATTTTTGCCAAAACCTTTCACCAATTTTTATACTCTTCCAATGAATTTGAAAGATTTTCTAAAGATGGTTCAAAAACACTTCAAAATACCACACATTTAACAAAATATATGTACTTTCAAAAGTGCAACTTCAGTAGTGTTACAGAGCAAATTATTTCTGTGTTTTTTTCAATGACTTTGTAATTTCAGCATGAGTCTGCTGCTTGTAAAGAATAGTATAGATATATATGGAGAAGATTATATATATCTACTGCAGTACTCTTGGAAAAGATAGCAAAGTAAAAACAATGACAAGAATTTTTCTATTAAAAAGTTAGAAAATAGAGATTCAGGATAGCATTGTGGTGCCTTAAAATATCAGGAAAAGCCAATTTTAACAGTATAGTGCCTGAGTTTATTATTTAGTTTTATTTTTAAAACAAAACTTCTCAGAACTGGCAAAAAAAAACCCACACAGCTGTGAATTACCTCTCCCATACAGATAAGAAGCAAAAATAGTTTTCAGGAGAAGGGCAGAGGAATAGGAAGCTTGCCATGCAAAGATGGGAGATGCTGACTAGGATGAAGAAAACAAAGTGTGGAGAGGTGGAGTGGGTATCAGACTTGGGGTGTGTTTGTTCCGTATACTTTAAGCATTTACCTCTAGATTCCTAACTCAGAAGAGGTGTCTGCCCAGACCGTCCTCCTGGAGAAGGGTGGGGAAAGGCTCCTGCAGAGCAGTTTGAGGGATGTAATTCAGAATCCTGCTCCAAATCTCCAGGAGGAGCCGTGCACTTCCCTTGATTTCCAGCTTACATATTTGCAGAAAGGTGCCCAAGTGGGTGACATCTGTCCCAAACGAGTTGGTGCATCCTGATAAACAGAACCTTTCTGAGGTGCTTCCAAGAAGAGCAGTGCTTTACAGAGAACTTTGTGCGGTGTCATCTGTGGCTGCACGCCTGTTTAAAGATGCTGCTGTCTGCATTTCACAGAAACAGCTGGATTTGTTTTCCACCAGAGCACATTCAGTGCTCCCTGTTTTTTCACACGGAGCACATTCAGTGGCCAGTCTTGTGCTGTGCTGGACGAGTCCACATCCGTACGTGCTGGTGCTGGAGTGAAGCAGAAAAGCCAGCAGTCTTGTCATGTAGGCTGAGCTCTCCATCTTCAGGCCAGACTCGATACTTACCTAGGACATGGCGCCGGCTTTGGAGCTGAAGCTCGGAGGAGGCGGTTCAGCTGCTGTTCCCGGCGAGTGCTGGTGCTTGTGCAAGGCCTCGCACTAAATGGGCATGTACTGGAGCGAGGTCGCAGGAGCTGCTGGCAAGCAAAGACAGTGCGAGAGGAGGAATGAAGAACTAAATAACAGACTGTTCTGTTTTGTCTTCTCCCTTCCTGTTGCCATGTCCACATGGGAGCTCCTGCCCCCGTTAGGAATGTGCTGCCCGCCTGGGCCCGGGCCGGAGGCAGGAGGCAGTTACCACAGGGAGCCTGGATCAGGAGCGAGAGCCGCCGAACCGCACGCTGTCCGCAGCGTCTGGAGTGAGGAAAGGCTGCCTGGGAGGCCGAAGCCGGCACTGCCGGCAGCAGCAGGGCTGGCAGAGCGAGCGGGAGCCGCGGGAACACACCCGGGCACGGGGGCTCTGTCCCTGACAGAGCTGTGCACAGCCCGCGGCCGAGGAGCTGGAGTGGGAACGGAGCTGCCCGCGGGAGCGGGGCGGGCGGGAAACACGCTCGTTTGCCAAAGTGGGAAAGGGTCATCCTGAGGGAACATCTGTAATGTTCAGGATGCTAGTATGATACAAGGAATGACAAGTTAGCAGTATTTCATTTCCATCTGAGCTCCACAGCAGCAGAAAATCACAGACCTGAGCTTGAGAAGTCGCAGTGCAAGGGAGCGTGCAGCTTGACGGGGTGTCTCGGTGCCACGGGGCGGCAGCACGGCCCTTTGGCCGCTCCGAGGCGCCAGGGGCAGGAGCAGCGCGTTGCTGCCGCGACCTGTCCCACCCGGACCGCGGCTGGACACCGCTCGTCCTTCCCTGCCTGCTTCCCGGCCCCTTCCACACAACCACCTGCCCCGGGCAGGGGCTCGACGGGTCACGGACAGCCTCATCTCATCCCTCGTAGGTCAGCGCTGCCGAGGGCTGCCCGCTGAGGAGGGCAGGCAGCCTCCCTGCTGCCGCGGGCAGCCTCCCTGCTGCCGGGCCCCAGCACCGGCGCCACTTTCACTTCCCATTTTCAATTGGTGTGTTTTTCTGCTTTCTCCTCCCTCTAAAGCAAATGAAGAAGCATCCTTGTCGGCAGTGTGACAAATCTTTCAGCTCGTCCCACAGTTTGTGTCGTCACAACCGTATCAAGCACAAAGGCATTAGGAAGGTTTATACGTGCTCGTAAGTTCTGCTTTTATTTATTTTTTAAAGATATGTAAAGACAGAGTGTTCTTCAATGCATTTCCTTCTTGACTGTATAAAAGCAAGTGTGTCATTCATTCACATCAATCACTTAGTTACAGCTATGCAGATGGCCCGTAACATTTGGGCTATTCTGCATGCATTAAATAGAGCAAGCTGCTCTGAATGCACAGACATCGAGGGGAGTTTGCTGCCTTTGAGGTGCTTTCAAAGCAAACGAGGAACGTAACTGAATGGAGAGTTCCCCTGGCTTTCACAGCAGTGAATTTGGTTTTTAGATTTCTCCCAGATACCTCCTCGCTGTATCTGTGCTCCTCACTACAGAAGCCAGTATTAACATAAAACAATTTGAAACGTCTAAAGATACTTAATCAAATTGAAGTAGCTGGAGAGGTGACACATAATTTGATAGAAAAATATGTCAATCAGATGAGATAAATGGTGTAGACTGTGTGCCGAGCCCCTCCATCCCTAACCTGCAAGTGTGTGCGCGTTGCGGGGCGGGGGCTGCATCCATGGCCCTTTGCTCCCCTGCATCCTCATGGAACCTTCGCTCCCGTGGAGCCTCCATGGCCCTTTGCTCCCTTGCATCCTCATGGAGCCCTCACTCCCATGGAGCCTCCAGGGCCCTCGCTCCCCTGCATCCTCATGGAGCCTGCACTCCCGTGGAGCCTCCAGGGTCCTTTGCTCCCTTGCATCCTCATGGAGCCCTCACTCCCATGGAGCCTAGTCCCATGCAGAGCAGCGGGTCCAGCACAGGGTGAGCTCGGCACGAGCCACACGACGCTCGTCCTGCCCTGGGACCGCAACTTCCCCTCTGCCTCCAGGTGAAGGGGACCTCACGTAGGCGCCACACAGAAACACACGGTCTGGTGACGTGCACGAAAGCGGCTCAGCTGCCCTGGCCTTTATTCTGACCCCACAATGCCAGATTTTGAGTTGTACCTCAAAAGAATTTGTCATTTGCTGTAAATTTAAGTTGCTCAAATATTTTACATTTATTTCATATTTATTTGGTGTTTGTTATAGTCCTTATCTGAGCAACTGATTAGAATAAGCTTGGTGCTCTCTCTGCGAGAAAGTCCTTGCCTGGACCTACCCACAGATCCCATTCCCCCCGTCAGGACAGGGCTCTGCTCCTTAGGGCTGCCGTCTGAGCGGGTCTGTCTCGTGTTCCTGCAGGCACTGCCCCGATTCCAGACGAACCTTCACCAAACGCTTGATGTTGGAAAAACACATTCAGTTAATGCATGGCATTAAAGACCCTGATGTAAAAGAAATGGCTGAATCAACCAATATGGAAGAAAGCGAAGTAAAAGAAGATACAAAGGTAATCATTTAGAAAATCCTTCTAGTTACAAAAGGGTTGTTCTTTGGGGGGGTGCATTTCCAGGATTTTTAAAAAGATGCAGGCGTTTTGGTCCCACAGAAGTCTCATCCTTTGTGAAGATGAGCCCCAGAGTCTCAGGTGCTCACCCATGGCTTCTGTCCCACGGGAAGCAGAGCGTGGTCTCTGAAAGCCAGTGGCTGATGCTAGTCGCTCAGGGAGGACAGATAGGACTTTTCTGCTGGTGCGTTCAGCCCATCCCTCAGGCCCTGCCCCGAGGGGGATCCGCTGCTCACGGGAGGGCGGCTGCAGCTCCCGCGTGAGCAGCGCGAGCGGCTCCAGCGCGCGGCAGCGTCGGGCTGGGCACCCGCCGCGCACGGAGGCAACGTCGCGGAGGTGACGAGCGAGCCCAGCAGGCGGCTCTGGGTCTGCTCCGAGGCGACCGACCACTCGCGGTGTCTTCCGAGCTCTGTGTGGGGAGACCTTCCACCTGCGAGGTCGTGTGCCGAGCGGACGGCAGGGGCACAAGCACGGAGGTTTTTAGAGATGGGCTGTTGCTTGTCTTTTGCATGACTGTGTTTCAGTGCAACAGTTAAATGTCCAAAAATGGCTCTTATTGCAATATGTCTTTTCGAGACACCACAGGGCACATGTGAGCTAAAGAGGACACAGGGATACTTGAGAAAAATTCATGTCGGAGCAGTAACAAGGAGACAATAAAAACAATCCATTTAATTAGTAATAAGGGCTCTAAATTGGCTCTTTGCCAATATGTTAGTCTAACTCTTAACAATCGGAGATGATCTGCCACATGAAACATGCATGAAATAAAAACATAATTAACATGTAGTTTCTGGAGGTTGTCCTGGAGAGGTCTGGTGTTCCTGCAGGGCTGATTTATTCTGCACCATGTACACAACTGCAGCCTCATGTGTAGCTGGATGTATTTGTGCTTGCAAATGCTTGTTCATGTCCATCCAGTGCCTTAGATACCGTAACTAGGAGATAGAAAACAAGGTTTACATATCATATATAGTAAAATATATGTATGTATTTCTCTAATATGTAAACTATGTTGTTACTTGTATGCTTTCAAATACCATCTTTATGAAAATTTTGCTAGGAAGGTTTTTGGAGTTTACAAGTCACAACACTTAAGAAATGAACTCTGTATTTATGGTCAGTGAAATCCTCTTTATCTCCCTTAGGTTCCCAGCCCAAAGCGCAAACTGGAAGAGCCCGTCCTGGAGTTCAGGCCTCCGCGCGGCGCAATCACTCAGCCACTGAAGAAGCTGAAGATCAATGTTTTTAAGGTGCACAAGTGTGCTGTGTGCGGCTTTACAACAGAAAATCTTCTGCAGTTTCACGAACATATTCCTCAGCATAAGTCTGATGGCTCCTCATACCAGTGCAGGGAATGTGGACTCTGCTACACGTCCCACGTGTCTCTCTCCAGACATCTCTTCATTGTACACAAGCTGAAGGAGCCTCAGCCAGTGTCAAAGCAGAACGGCTCTGGGGAGGATAATCAGCAAGAAAATAAACCCAACCATGAGGACGAGTCGCCTGACGGCGCCGTGTCGGACCGCAGGTGCAAAGTGTGTGCAAAGACTTTTGAAACTGAAGCGGCCTTAAATACTCACATGAGAACACATGGCATGGCCTTCATTAAGTCAAAAAGGATGAGCTCAGCTGAAAAGTGATGGGGTTACTCGGAACGCCGGAATCTCTCTCCACATTGGAATATTAATGACATTTTTGGTACAGAAAGTTCACCACATAATAGTGTTAACAGTACTGGTCAGGCTGTTGCAATATATTCTGCATAAATGTGTCCTCTTCACCTCATTGTCTATACCCTCCAAACATCAAAGCAGTATTTGAGTTGAAAAGAGTTTGTATATATTTAAGCGGATAACTTTTATACTCTTTGTTACGTGTTTGTATCAGTATCTAGTGGAAAACCTGTTTTTTGTTCTTTTTCTGTTTCTTGAAGCAGGCTTCTTCAGCGCAGCGCTCTCCGTCCGGTCAGCTCCCCAGCCCGCGCGGTGTCTGGGGCGGTTGCGAGCCGGCGGCAGCGCTTGGCACAGGAAGCCGCTGGTGCCGCTGCCAGCCCGCGCGACCCGGGCTTCCCAGCGCCAGGGCGCTGAAGCTGCTCCGCAGACACTGCGGGCCATGCGCGGCGCCGGGTGCTATGCCGAGCGGAGCGCCGTGCCGTACGGAGCACTGGGTGCCGTGCGGAGCACTGGGTGCTGTGTAGAGTGCCAGGCTGTGTGGAGCATCAGGTGCTATGTGGAGTGCCATGCTGTGTGGAGTGCCGGGCTGCGCGGAGTGCTGGGCTGTGCGGAGCACCATGCAGAACACCGTGCCGTGCACAGCGCTGGGCTGTGCGGAGCACCAGGTGCCGTGTGGAGCGCCATGTGGAACGCCATGCCGGCAGGCACGGAGACGGGAGCTGCGGGAGGGGAGGCTGCAGGGCCTCGTGCTCAGGTAGCCGGCAGGTGCTTTGGTCGGAGCTCAAACCGCTATAGACACGCTGGGCTGCTCTGGAGCGAGCACATGAGAGGTAACTAGAGGACTAGGTTTATAATTACGGTGTTTTTGGTCGTATAACTTACTAAACATGGCAGAGGAGTGAGCGAGCAGCATTTCGTATTCTCCCTTCTGCTCGTGGAGGCCGCCGGCCCTCACTGCAGGGCCCGAGCGTCCTGGTGCTCCGTGTCCATGAGCGCAGCGCCAGCGCCGGCACCACAAGCAGGAGCCGCCCCGCGCTGCCCCTCACACACACAGGTCTCTGTGACAGTTACATTTTCGGTTCGTTTTTGCATTTTATACCTTGTATGTATCCCTAAACAAATTTTGTACTTTTTTTTAAAACAAATTGTGTATATATAGATAGCTGCATGAGATACAGTAGTAATTGTTTGGTTCCTTAAAAGTCTTGCTGCTGTCAGATGTTATTATACACTACGTCCATTATAACTGTATTAAACACATTTCATATGTAAATAAATGTGGAGCATTTTGCCCCTAAAGGTTTGTGAGATTCTGTTATTAATCATTAAATCTTAACAACTTTTAAGATTGAAATGTTGGGAGAATAATACAAGTCTTCCTCTGCAGAGGTTCGTAACCATCCCGGAGGCTGCGTGTGAGGTGCACAGTGCGCTGGGCTGTCCCTGGCGGCTGCCGGGACGCGCAGGACACGCGGGAAGGGGCAGGCGGGAAGGGGCGCGCGGGGCCGCACTCAGCGCTGCTCCCGCGGGACGCGGGGACGCGGGGGCCACGCGTTGCTCCCCGGGCGCTGGCGGCCGTGCACGGAGCTGCCGCGGGCCGGGCACTCTGCACTCGCCCCTGCGGGAACCAGGGCTGTCAGGGTTTGGTTTGAAGAGGGTTTTTACGGAGCGCTGACCTTTGCAGGCTGTTAGCATTGCCCTTCGCACCGCACACACGCGGGGCTGCGCGCCAATAACGGGACGCAGCAAAGCCCGTTTCATCTTAAAGCCTTTCTCAAATATTAGGCCACGTTAGGGGTGAACACTTGTGTTTGAATATCGGATGGTTATTAAAAGGTTATCCGGCCGGGCTCCCACAAGGACGGATAGTGGAGAGCAAAGAGAAGCAGGTGGAGACAAGGCAAGCGCGAGGCGCCTGACCCACATCCCACAGAATCACGGAATGTTCAAGGGAGCCTCGCGGGGCCGGGGGGCTGCAGGGCGGCACTGCCTGCGCCCCCTCCCTGGAAAGGGCCGAATCCTCCCCCTGCAGAGGGG
>VZSG01000701.1:333309-345682 GCA_013398315.1 Nothoprocta pentlandii
CGCCCCTCGCCCCGGCCCGGCCCGGCCCGCCAATGAGCGGTGCACACGGCGCGGCAGCTGTGTGGGGCTGTCCGCAGCTGCCTGCTCGGAGTGAGACTGCGGCGGAGGCCGCTGCCGCCGCTACCCGGCAGCTCTGCGGACAGGTCTGGCTCGTTCTGCGGTCCCGCGGGATGTCGCCGCCCGCTGACAGGCCCGCTAGACAACGAGTTGTCCGGACAGGCGTCCCGGTGGCAGACGGCAAGGGGCCTCGCCACCAAGGCCCCCGCCGCAGTGCCTGCCGGGAGTTGTAGTCCCGCTGCTGCGGCGCCCGGCAGCGGGAGCGGCGCGGCGGGGGCAGGGGAACTACAAGTCCCGGCAGGTCGCGGGCGCCCCGTCCCCACGGCAGTGGCGGGTGGCGGTGTGCGCGGCGGCGCCGCTGGGAGGGCCGCCGCCATGGACCTGTTCGGGGACCTGCGGCGCATGAACAAGCGGCAGGTAGCGCGCGGGGGCGGCCCGGGACGAGCGGCGGCCCGCGCGCCCTCGCGGGCTCTGTAGCTGCCAAGGAGCAGGCGGGGGAAGAGGAGGTTTTGAGGGCAAGTTTGAAGGCTCGTCCTCTGGCAAGCGGCGTGGGCCCCGTTCCCGCGAAGCAGCGGGCAGACCCCTGGAGCGGGAGGGGCCCGGGGCTCCCAGCGCCCCGTTTGAGCGCATGGGGCCCGCGAAGAGGAGAGGCCGCGGGGCTCCTTGCACCGAGGGCCTCCCCACGGTGCCGGTAAAGGGAATCGGGTGGGCGGGAAGAACCCGCTGCAGCGGGGGCTGGTAGAGCAGTTGCCTCTCAGTGCAGAACCTGAGTTGAAGGCAGCAGAAGAGCTTGCACGTGAGGAGGTTGTGTCTGAAAGGGAGAGGAAACGTGGCGCACCCATTCCTGCTCTTTCCCCGGCTCCTCTCTCTTAACGGAGAAAGCCGTCCCGAGCGCAAGGGCTCCTGCACATTCCGGCTTCCGAGGCGCCCTGTGTTGTTGTGCACGTGTGTTCTGAATACTTCCCACCTCGGGGCCCTCGGGCGGTGTCCCCAGAGGCAGAGGTGGCTTTTGCCGCGGCCGGGGGCAGGGGCCGCCCTGGCCGTCCCGCTCGCCGCTGCAGCCAGCCCTGCTGCCGCCCAGGGCGGCTCGCGGGTCGCACGTGGCACCGCAGCCTCTGAAACCCCGCTGCTGTTTGTGTCTTGTAGCTCTATTACCAAGTCCTCAATTTTGCCATGATTGTGTCCTCGGCCCTCATGATCTGGAAGGGGCTGATTGTCATTACCGGCAGCGAAAGCCCAATTGTTGTGGTGCTCAGGTAAGGACACGGGAAGGCCTTTTGCTGTGCTCTAGGGAGGGGTTTATCTCCTTTTGCCTCCCACCTTGGATAGATGTAGCGTTTAGAATATCACATACTCAAAGCAATGCCGAGACACTCGTTTTCCTTTAGCTGTGCTTTGGGACCTCTAGTCAAAGCCGCTTTTATGACTGCAGTCTAGTTGTCTTTGGGCTCAGTGGAGCAGTAGGTGTGTGAAACCCCTCTGTGAAATACCTGGAACCTGCTGAAACTTCTATGTGTCTGTGGAAACAAAACAACAAAACAAAAAAACCCTAACTTTAAATAAGCACAGCACACTTGCTGAAGGTACCGAACAGCTTCTAGTCTATCTGTTAATTTCTTGTTTACCTACATATATTTATTTTAGAATTGTATTATGGTAAAACTCACTTTGTGAGTTAATCAGACATATCCGTTGCTTCTTTCTCAAAGTTATCTTTTTTTCTGGTATGTAAAAGCTCAGTCGTGCAGGCCCTTGTGTGCTAATCGGGTAAACAAAGTTAAGCGCAAATATATGTGGAAGATTCAGTCAGTGAGAGTCAGCCTGTATCTGTGGGGAATATATAGGAAATGTAGGAATAATAAAGGGAATTGTTTGTTCATGTAATTAGTAGTGGGATCTGGAGTGCTGTTTTAAAGGTTGCTACCAAAAGATACCACCACTAGCTTTGGAAAAAGACATGAGTTTTCCAGTCATGAGCAGTAATCACTGCTGCAAACATCCGTCTTGTTTGTGCAAGTCAGACCCTTTCTACACAGAGCAGTGTTCCCTGCTTTGTGAAAGATCTTTTGGCTTTTCAATAGTGAATTGGTTATCTGAGCCAGAACAGCTCATTTTCTTCCTCCCAATCCTGGTGTTTTTCTGTACAGCTCATTTGTTTTGCCTGTGCGTTGAGGCAGCAGGGTCAGTGCCTCGGATGTCTGTATACTGCAGTTGAATGGATGAAGCTACAGATTGCATTTAAATGTTGGGTTTATCTGTATGAGTTAAATGCTCGTTGCTTTTGTGGTTCTTTCCATTTACTGTAATGCCAATAATCTTCCTTTCTGTTTGTTTGCAGTGGCAGTATGGAACCAGCTTTCCACAGGGGAGACCTGTTGTTCCTAACAAATTTCCATGATGACCCAATCAGAGCTGGTGAAATAGTTGTTTTTAAAGTTGAAGGCAGAGACATTCCAATAGTTCACAGAGTAATCAAAATTCATGAAAAGTAATGCAACTTGGCCTTTTCATTGCTCCTAAATATAGTTTCCGTTTCTGTGACTTTCAATTACATTTTAATGTGTTTCATGAGAAAGGCAAATGAAGGACACACAGTTAGATAAAATCTGTCTCTCTCTGCTCGCAGTCCTGAGCACACTTTTTGAGACCTGGCTCCTGTGCTTGCCTGAGTTTGGTGCTGGAACTCTGCGAGTCAGCAGAGCTGCTCAGGTTCATAGGAGAAGCTGCACCAACAAGGGGTGCAGTGACACGAGCTAAACACATCGTTTCTGTAGTTGGTGGAAACATATACATGAGCAGAGTCCACTTCCATAGCAAGTGCTGTAGGACTGGGAGTTTGGTTAGGAGAAAAAAACTTCATCTAAAAACAAATCTCTGGAAGGACGTGAGAACTCAGAATTAGATGAAACCTGACAAATAGGTGGTCTTTTTTAGTGGCAGTTTTCCATAAAAGAGAGATTTGACTCAAAGTCTTGCTCTTTTCGGGTGTATTAGTCACAAAATATTTGTGATAATTCCCAATTAATGAATTAATTCAATATTAATTCATACTCAAGAGCACTCACTCAAGCAGGGTGTTCTTACTTCTTTTGCATGTATGCCATCATGGTAAGCAGTTCATTCCCAGACACAAGGGAAGCAGTTCCTTTTCCACTGCTGCACAATGAAAACATAACTGGGATGTGGCAAGAACTGAAATATTTTTCTTTAGGATGCTCTAGTAATGATCTGAATGTGTTTATCTTTCAAGTGGTGTCTGTCCTTCAGCACTTGTTCAGAAAAAATATGTATGTCCAGGTACAGCCTTTTTTGTTTGTTTTCCATTTAAATACCTAATCAGTCTTCCAAAGAAACTCCTTGTTTCTTAATATCCTTAATTTCAATTAGCAACTTATGGAGCAAAATCACTTGAAGAGTACAAACTCAATAGCTTTATTTGGTTTATACTGCTGAAACAAAGTCATATATGCCTAGCTGTACATATGCCTAGTGCCTGAAAGGGACTGAAACGTGGCAGGTCTAGCAGCAGTGGTTACGTCATGTAATGTTCAGAATGAAGCGTAAAACATTTTGTCCATTTGGAATAGCCAGGAAAATATAGGATTTGGGCATGTTTGGAGTTTATAACCTCTGCTCGTACAAAAAGGTTTTTGAGCTTGATGATGGACTCCTTTTTGCCTCGCTGAGGGAGCAGCCGGGTTCTCCTGAGCACCCCCTCTTCCGGGGTTTGGGTGCCACCCACCAAACCGCCTCCACCCCTTGGGTTTCTGCACAATCCAGTAAAAAAAATGCAGAAATGGTTTGTCCACATGATGTTATTTAAAAACTTGCTTTTTTATTATTACTATTTTTTATTATTATTACCACAGTAATTGATTCAGCTATAACTCAAGTTTTGCCAGAAGCCATATTGCTTAACAGGTAAACAATAAATGACCTGAAATTGTAGTGCAGTCTTGGTGACAGAATACTGAATTTGATGCAGGTTTGCAGCTTACTTAAGTGTTTAGGATTTCTCTGCATCAAAAGGATTCCATAGTGCTTCATTTTGACAATGACAAAAAAAATACATTTTGAGTTAAGCAAGGACATTAAACTTAAAAATGAAAGCAGTACAATAAAAAGAAAAAAATTAAAGCAGTATATTGTTATATATGAATCCATTCCTAAAGGAAGATTTAGGGCATACCTTGTACTTGCTGAAGTTTGTTACTGAAACTCAACTAAGTTAATTCGCTAATATCTGACATCACTTGATGTTATTCAACAGTTTCTATTTAAAAATTCAAACCCCGACCTTTTTCTCACTTATTTGGATGCTTTGTAACATTTTTTGTTTGCTTTTCTTGGTACTTCATTTCTGTTCTGTTGAAATACAGGGTTTGGGGTTGTCCTTGTCTGTACATACTACTTTGCTGACAGAGTTCTACGCCTGCTCTGGATGGAAAATACTCCTTTGGTGTTCAGAGTGTAATTGCTTACCTCAAATGACTATCTGGGAGTGTGTTTAAAAGAGCACCTCTTGTTAACATCTGTTGACTCTGTCAGTAGAGTTAATGCTTAATGGTGTTTGCTAAATAAGCAGGACAAGCGGCACTGGAAGTAAATGTTGTTATCTAATCTTGTAGTAGTTTTCATCCTTATTGTGCTTTGTAGATACTAATTGACATTTTTAAATTAAGTGGTAGTTAGTTTATCACCTCATTGCCTTCTAGAGAAAATGGGGACATCAAATTTCTGACTAAAGGTGATAATAATGAAGTTGATGACAGAGGCTTGTACAAAGAGGGCCAGAACTGGTTAGAGAAGAAAGATGTTGTTGGAAGAGCGAGAGGGTAAGTGCAAGATGTTTATATTCTTGGTAAGAAATATAAAAAGAAAATCAAAACAGTTTCCTTGTTAGTACAAACTAGGCCTTGTCTGGTAATCATTTAATTACTATTTCCTTTAAGAAATTTGAAAATAATATACCTGGAGATGTTGTTTTCTGTAGTCTTCTCACTAATTTGGAAATTAGGTCGGTTATTTATTTATTTATTTATTTACTCAAGAACAAGGTTTGAGCTTTTAGTCCCATGGTCATTGCTCCCATCCCCAAGTTGGAATGAAAAGTTAGTCTTAACTGAATTCGTTAGACAAAATCCTTATATGTATTTTTCTTTGGTCAGAATTGAACTTGTTTCCCCTTTCAAATATACATAGCAAGAGGAGGCACTGAAAGATTAAATCCCAGTTTTACGTATTGCTCTACGTTAGGCTTTTGCTGCTGCACCTCGTTATGGTGACACTTGCTTACCACTTCTGTGGTGCTTACATGTTTCTAATGCTGTAAATACAGCAAGGAGAGGGGAATCCGACATCTTGCTCCCTGCCTTGCATCGTCAAGCGCACATGCTCCTTAATGGTGCTGCAGTCTCCCTGAATGTTTATTTCTTTGAAATCAATTATCTAGAGTAATGAAATTTCAGTAGAACTGAAGTATCTTCACGTCATTTTTGAAGGTTAATTTTATGTTGTTCTGTTTTATCAATTACAGATTTTTGCCTTATGTTGGTATGGTAACTATAATAATGAATGACTATCCCAAATTTAAGGTATGTATACAAACATTTGAATACTGAAATATAAAACTGTAAAATAACAAGTGAAGCTAATAAGAAAAGAATCTTGCATATTAGAAGAATACATGTATTAATGAATTTGCTTCTGTAGTTTGGTTGCCTAATGTAAAATTAGCTGGCTTCGGAGCTTCTAAAATAAAAAATACTGTCTATTATCCTATAGAATTTAGTGTTTTAGAACATTTGAAAGCATTTTGTTTATAAGAATATTATGAGCTAAGAGCATACAGTTGAGATTCCCATTTATAATAAATATGATCACATTAAAATATTCCTGTAATTTTATGATTATGTACCCACCTAGAAGGTGAAATGTTGGAGGGGCACGTTTTGAAACAATGTGTAATTTCAGAGTTTCCATGAGGAGAATTTAAACTCAGTCCTTATTTTCTTTTGCAGTATGCTCTTCTGGCCGTAATGGGAGCATATGTTCTATTGAAACGTGAATCCTAAATTTAAGAACGCAAAAAGGAGAGAGAGAGCGCTGCCACTTTTCCAAGAATGAAGTTAAATATACTGGGAAAAAATAATATATTTCAGATATTTTAATTTCTGTATACAGTTGTGAAACTGTGCAACTTTTTTCTTGTCTAAATAAACTGTACAGCTAATGAGTAGAGCTTCTGACTGTTGGTTAATGATGCAATTGCTTATTTCCAGCCCGTGCAGCTCCGTGTCTGAGTCGCTGGCTGCTTGGCCGCTGCTGGAGACGGTGCCGCCCACGGAGCTGCCTGCGGCTCCGTGCACGCAGGAGGCAGCCGATCCAGCCCGGCTCCCCGCCGCGTCCTGCCTTACTTTGCCTGATTGTTTTAACCTCTGGTCTTCTCTGTGCTACCCCGGGGGCACAACATGTGGGTCGGAACAGGTAGCGAGGTGTGATTTAGTCACACTTAGGCCTAACGATGCGGTTGCAGTGTGCTCCGAGGGAAGGAGACAGGAGACTCCACTGTGGCTGGAGCCTTTGGGTTTTCTCTGCACACCTGAAACTTGCTCCCTTGTGGCCAAGGGACAAAACCCTTGATTTCACAATGAAGGGCTGTCCGTGTTTCTAGTGTTCAGGCCATTAACCTCATGGGGCCTTCATGCACCCAATAACACAAAACCACTAAAAAGGATTTTTAGAGGAAAGGGATGTTTTGGGGATTTACTAACACTGAAGATTTCTGTACGAGAAGCACCATAATGTGCTTGGGCGATATTATTACCAATGAGGAGAAACATCATTGATATTCCAGCCCTGAAAATGTGGGATTCCCTCCTGTCATGTGATACCCGAAGAGTGTTAAATATAAAATTGATTTTTCATTATAAAGCTTAACCTGTCTTACATGAAATTCTGGACTTTTCTCTTCTTGGCTTCAAATATCATTATTGTACCTTCAGCACAGCAGAAAATGTTTTCCTCGCTTGCTTTGGGTTTGCAGCTTCAATGAAGAACAGCATGGAGCTTCTTTCCTGTTGCGTTTTGTTTCTTCTGTAATCCCTCACCTCTACAAACTATAATATTTTGCAATAATGGCACCCCTTCTGTTGAAACTACCAGTGTTGAAAGGCAGACAACTCCTGAATTTTACCAAGTAATATTCCTTCTTTTGTCTCTTGGTAAGAACTTTTCACAGCAAACTGTATTATAAAAATGACTTATTTTGTATCAAATTGGTTAGAAATAAAATTGTCTATAAAAAAATGGCATGTCATAATAGTTTAGATATTCTTAATGCAATCTTCCTGGAAGGGTACCGTCATAGCTAAGAAAAAAAATAATTTAATTTTGGAGGCAGTGTATGGGTAGCAAGGATTTTGTTGTTGTTGTTGTTTTCTTCAGAAATTGGAATTTATCTCTCTCCTTTCCCTCTACCTCTCATGCAATCTGCATCAGCTCTAATTTTGCGAGTGGAGTTTTGGACGTAACCCAGAGGACGGATTCAACGTGTGGTTACGGAAATTTTTCCTTATGTTGAGGACTAGTGATGACAAAGAAGGATAATATCTAGATGCGTGGGTTCATGCTCAGGGAAAAGAGATCAACCTTTGTGCTGAGACAAGAGTGAGAGGAAAGGAACTTTTCTAAGCGACTTTTTCCCTTGCGAAGCTTTCTTGTGCAGGAGAGAAGTGCTCCCTAATGATGACTTATTCTGCCTCCTGCTTTACCAGTCTGTTGGTGGTGGCTCAAGATCCGACGGGCTTTGGATTCCTGGGTTTGGAGGATCCGTGGATGAACAGGGTTGTAGGGTCCTGCTTAATGGTGCTGCGTCCCCGGCTGCGCTGCCCGTGTGGGAGCGGTGCCAGCCCGGGCAAAACCAGCAGGCTGGCAGGGACAGCCCCCCGCAGGGAGGAGAAACCACCTGTTCCGGATTTGGGAATCAGCATCCTTCTAAAATTTGTCCTATCGATTTTCTGTTAGTGACTAGCAGGCTTGCCCTGTCTGTGAGGAACCAGCGCTAGTTTGTTCTCTGATGACTGCTCTGTTCAGGCCTATGGATGGTCAGGGATTGCGCAGGACTCAAGGGATGGATTGCTCTCAGCTTGGATTCCCATAACTGTCCCCTTTAAGCAAACTATTTCTGCTTCTTGTGATTGAGTCAGGCAGTGCTGCTTGCTTGGTAGCTACCAGTGGAAGCTGCAGGGAGAAGTGCAAGAGATTTTGCACTAAATTTCTGTTATTAAATCCTTTCCTTCTGATGGAGAAAAGCTTGGAATTTTTTAGTTCTCAGGCTGGTACTGAAGATAAGAGCTTTGGCGGTGAAATGCATATCAGGAGGATGTTTTGTTTCTGTTGTAAATTGTGCTGTCATTTAATGTCTGTTAGATATTATTATTTTCATGGAGATAATGCTGTTTCCTGTCTGAGATGTTCTGCAACTGGATGTTAGGAGCTTTTCCTACCAGTCTTGCTGAGAAGCAGCCCGGAGGTGAGGCGGGTGACACGGAGGGGCTCTCAGCAGGGCCGCGGCGGTGCCCGCCCGCCCTGGGCACGCGGCAGCCCGCAGCCCGGCCAGCGCCAGCCCTTCCCTGTGCCCTGAGTCCGAGGGGCGCCCGGGAGCAGCCACCTGCTCGAGCTGCCCGGCAGCAGCGCCCGACTCAGCCTTTCTCCATGGGCACCTCGGGATCGGCTGCGCTGGGGCTGTGCCGTGTACCCGGTGGCCAGGCACACCAGGAGAGGTCAGTGCCACATCCACCGTGCACCCGGCAAGTCAGGTGGCAGTGTGGTCCCGCAGGGGACGGATCCTCCAGTGACACCCTGGAGCAAAGACTTTGGGACCCATGGGGCCGTGATGGAGCAGGCAGGGAACACACTGCATTCCGCGGGCTCCGCCTGCAGCCGGCTGCGTTCAGCCCTGCCGAGACCGCTTTGGTGCCACCGAGCAGCACAGGCTGCGCTGGCCCCTGCCCTGGGCAGTGCTCTGCAGCCTGGGCCTTCCCAAAGGCGCGAGAGCCGGGCACCACTCACAGTGGCTCGGGATGTCCCTGGCCCTGGTAAGGCGCCTGGCAGGCTCCCGCGCTCCCACGGTGGCAGCGGCAAGTTGGGATGGACCCACGTCCACCTAGCACTGTGTTTAACCAACATAATGCTCCACCGGGGTGCAAAGCGTGTTTTCCTCTGCACGCATGAGCTTTATCGCTGCCTTTGTAGATCCTACAGCCCAAGCAAACAAGGCACCAGCCACCTGCGTGATAGAAACTTCCACACCTTTCTCTTCCACAAAGCTTGGCCGGATCAAACAGAAACCCCTGTCGTCACTTGCGCTCGGCCATGGCTTTTGTGCACCAGCCATGGCAACCTCTCCAGCATTTGTGCATGATTGGGGGATCAGCAGAAATGACAGGTATTTGGTAAGTGTATGCACATATATATTCTTTATGCAGATATGTAAGAATGTGGTGTAGTCCCATCACCAAGAGCTGCCTGGACCGGCTGCCTGCCTTCCCCTCATGGTGCCCTGGGCTCCTCAGGGCACTTGGGGCTCCTGCTGCATCCTCCCTTCAGGCATCCACAGCCATACAGGAATGAAAGACAATAGTGGGGAAGCAGAACTTCTACTTTCCTCAGTGCCTGTTTTCTCTGGATTTAGCCCCAAATTAGTGAGTTGGCAGATGGGTCATCTGCTCTCTTGCTGCACTAGGGCAGCTGCAGCTATTGTGGGGAGCAAGCGCCACGGTCGAGATGGGGACATGAGCCCAGTCCCGTCTGGGAGCAGGACAGACACTGTTCCCATGCTCCGAGATGCTGGGAAGCAGCTCCTGCCGCGCTTGGCTCGCGGATCTGACTCTCAGCAGAGGAGGTGGTCCCCGTGTGCGGTGCCGCAGCCTGGCTCAGACTGTGGCCAGCTGGGAGCAAGATGTGTGAAGATATCAAGGCAGCAAATTAATCTATGTTGCTGTAACCATTGTCTTTAAAACCCATTACAGCTTTCCAGCCACGAAGCACAAGTGTCATTCACTGGACCATGGGGATGGATGCACAGAGAGCAAGAAAAATGTCTTTGAAGGAGAAGGGCAGTTTCTTGAAGCTCAAACACAACTTGATGTTAATGGGGTCCCCTGCAAGGAGGGAAGTCTTGTCCCAGACGGATGTCCACCAGTGATGGATGTGCATGCTATGCCCTGATCCCTCTCTGCTGTGGGTTCCCCATCTATTCTTTCTGTATGTATCTCATTATTTTCTCCAGAAAAGGCTAACGCAGAAAGAGGAGTTGCTAGAATGACTCCAAGCGATGCTGCTTCCTCTCTTCCACTGCCCAAGGACCCCATTGCATTGGAACATAGCCCATCTCGGACATCCGTCTCACTTGGTTGCTCCCTGTCATTGCAATGCTCCTCTCGGCACCATCATGTCCAGTCCGATGTCAAACACCTATGGACAGGGACAGTTTGGAGTCTGCAGTTTGGGATGGCTTAGAAGGACTTTATGGTTTCATGTCCAGGGGACAGGGTTGCTCTGGTGGGGACCTGTGCGGAGCTCCTCTGCCCATCACTGGTGGCTGGAAGAGCTGGAATAGGTCGACCTGAAGGAGAGAAAGCTGGAGGTGAGGATAGGACAGGGCATTGCCGTTTAGCTGTCGGAAGGGTGTCCCCAGACCAGGGCCAGGGGTGCCTGGTGGCAGGCAAAAGGCAGCAGGCACAGCCTGAAACACGGGAAAATCCTGAAACACGGGAAATTTCCTGAGCTCAGGAAAATGCTTTGCTGGGAGGATGATGATCCAGTGCTGGAGCAGCTTGGCCAGAGAGGTGATGGGATCTCCATCCTTGGAGATACTAAAACTGGCCTGGACTTGGTCCTGAACAGGATGCTCCAGAGCTGGATGGAGCTGGGCTGGAACCAGGTTGGACCAGTGGATCCAGGGCTTCAGGTCTAGCTGCTCCAATGTGTTGCTGGCATGCAGGAAAGCGATCGCCGGGGGGAGGCTCCTGCCGGCTGTAGGAAGCAAGGACGGGGCAGCGGCTGCTCCACGAGCACCAAGTGCTCCCAGTACCTGGCCATGCTCAGACCACCCAGGGACCCTGGCCTCCACCCAAGAAATCCTGAAAACATCCATATGTTCCAGGCAAACACTTCCCTCTGTTTGAAAAGCCAATGCTAACTAAAAAGAAAATCCAACCCCAGAGTCAACTGGCTCTATAACTCAGTATTTTTCACTGTAAGTCTACTGATCAAAGGGCAAAATAAATTAAATTTTTATTAAGTCCACAACGCAAGACACAAAAGGGGAAGGGCATGAGCAATTGTCTCAAATTAAAGCAACCATCCCCAGAGCAGAGCTGTTCCACAGCAGCCAGGCTTGGGAAAGCCTGCCCTGCTTGAGGTGGTTTTCTCCAAAAACAGAGAGATTCCTTGATTTTTCATTTTCCTGTCCAGAATCATGGTGCGCAGATAGGATTTCCCACAGATTTTCCACCACATTCCTCAGCTGCTGCTCGGCCCACAGCGCCTGTCCTGCCAAAGGTGGAACCCTTACAAAGGTGCAAGGATGCTACTGTAAATTAAACTGGAATGCATAATTAAATAACCGCAACCACAGGGTGAATCCCACTAGGCAGCAAAAGCAGATTCAAACAGCTAGCACCCAAGCAGGGAACAATTTAGCTCCTGTAGGACACAGTCAGCTCCAGAGGGATTGTCCAGGGTAATGGGCTCAGAGAGGGAAGAGGTGGCCTCGGAGCGGTACCTGTCCAGAGCGCAGTACGGAGCTGCTGCAGGGTCAGCTGCAGGATGCGACACTGCCTTGCAGCGAGTGCAGCTGCCCACGTGCCAGCCCTCATCCCCGTCCCTCCGCACAGGGAGGTTGTCATACACCAGGTGGCTCCGCGCAGCTCCATGGTTCCAGCTCCTCCCGGGAAAGCAGCTCCAAGCCCCGCTCCTCACCCACCTGCTGCCCCCCCAGCCACTTGCCCATCCCGTCATCTTCAGGCCCATCCTTGTCCTTGTGGTTGATGGGTTTTTGCCTGCTGCCCATGAGGGAGTTGGGCAACTGCAGGGCCTTGGAGCCCCATGGGGTTCATGGCGTGTCAGCATGAGGCAGGGAAAACATCTCCTAAATGTGAGGATCATGTTCATGATTTCTGTGACAGTGAACGTGTGGGAAATTAAGACCAACTCTGCACAAGATTGGCTCTTTCAATGAGCAGGTCCTCTGGGTTTCGTCATTTTAAAGTGATTTGTCCAGTTAAAAAAAAAAAAAAAAAAAAAAAAAAAA